>PTEX01000256.1:601329-1045648 GCA_003342815.1 Eudromia elegans | reverse complement strand
ACCCTGTGCCACATGCTCTAGGGGACCCTGCGTGTGCAGGGGGGTTGGACTAGATGACCTCTACAGGTCCCTTCCAACCCTAGCCATTCTATGATTCTATGATTCTATGATTCTATGATATGTAGTGAAGGTGTTTTGAAAGTGCACAGAGACCAGTGGTAGTGGGGTTTTTTTTAATCATTTATGTCTGATATAATACTATATGTCTAGGTAGGAAGCTGTTGGGCTTTTCAATCAATAAAGCAAATTGTGTCTGTAGGAGTTTCTCTCTGCTCATTTCGGTGCAGGCAGCAACGGCCTCTTTAAGTTCCAGCGTCGCGTGACACGTGGCCCCGTTCAGTGTCTGCCTGGACTCGAAGCTGCTCCTCTGCCTCCCCTTTGTTGCCCTCAGTGAAGCTTTCTCAGTTCTTGGCATCTCTGGGTTTTAATCTTACATCTCAAATTGTAGGGAACAGATTGAAATGACCTATTAGCTCTATTACTTGCTTTAAAAAAAAAAACATGGCAATGTACTACAATGGCTAGAATTTTTAAGAAAAAAGGAGATAAGGGGCCTTTCTTGGCTATTCATGTCCCTTTCAATCACTTATTAGTCATGCTTGTCTCCATGGGAACAGCAGAGCTGGCTACATGGTCTAGGGATGCTGATATATTCCTAGTGTTATTTAGGAGAACAGATTAGCAAGAGGTGATAGATAAATCTTCCTCTATCTCAGCAATCCCTAATCAATAACCAAATTGTGCTTCAGTATAGGTAAACCTCTGAAACCTGGGCTATATGCTCAGCTCCCCGACACTCATCTTCAGCTCAACCTGCTGCTCTGTATCAGTCCCCTAAATCCCTGTGCGTTATCATCTGAATTTTTCACTGTCCTGTTCAGATAGAGTTTTTTGGTAAGAATGAGAGTAAACATTCAGGTTGCAGGTAAGACTTGTGTGTCTGTGGTGTTATAGGAACTTCAGATTGGTTAGCAGGTTGCGCTTATGTTGCAGTTTATCCTGCTTCTAGGAAGGAGAAAATGGGTGCAGCTGTTGTATTTCTGGAATGTTTCACTTTCAATGTTTACCATTTTGCACAGCACTTTAAGTGACTAAAGCACATAAGTATGTAGAAAAACAGCAAAAGATACAATTCCCTAGTGCCTAGAAAACTGCTGTGCTTAAAAGACCGCAGACTGTCTCTGCTCTGCAAAGCTGATGTGTATTTCTGTCAATTTACCCTGCTCTGGATCACTCCATTTAAGGTCACTGTGATTCATTTGGCATTTTAGTCTTACATCCTCACATGAAAGTCGGCATAGATGTCAAAGTGTCCTGATAAAGAGAGAAGGCACATCTGTTACAAATAAAGTTTATATGTTTTGGTCTTGTGGAAATGCATTGCAGTTGTAATAAGGTACTAAACAGCCTGATAAAGTTACCGAGTTCCAATTAATTATCTTGGTCTTTTCCTGCTGCAGTTTCAGCCCTTTAATTCCGATAAAGCTATTAGTTTCATTGCTTTATCACTTCTAGCACAAACATGCTCCCAGGTCATGACTTGGCCTTGTGGGAATATGAAGGTTGCCCAGCACTTCATTCCTGATCAGATAGACCCTGAAGGGTTCAAATGTGGATTCAGGTGTGTCCAGAAACCTTTGTAGGGCAAATCTCATTAGAACAGACTTTCTTTTGAGGTTTTTGGACCTCTGGCATTGAAACAGGAGAGAAAGAGCCTGATTCGTGTGGATTTTGTGTGTGTTCTGTTTTCTAGTATTTCCATCTGTGGCTCTCAGAATAAAAACGGATGGCAGAATACTGTGAAATTTAAAGAGAAATAAAACCAGCTTTCTGAAGAAATTCCAGCAGTGCAGCTATTTATTATAATTAATGATGGTGTTTATCATTATATGACTTGATCCATCCTTTCTTTGTCCAGTTGCCATGGTGTTCCATGTGAACCTAAAGCTAATAATGAGCTAGTGAGGAACTTGGCTTGTTTTAATGACCAATATTCTATATGACTAAAGCAATTACATTTACAGTTAAAAAAAATCTAATATTTCTTTATATAGATGGGCATATTTTTTCTGTTTTGTTATTTTGGTAATTTGAGCTTAATTGATTAGCTGTAAATCAAGTCAGCTGGTGCTTTTTTAATTCCTTCGTCATTTTGAATAGCGTGAATGTTCACGTGAGTAAATGTGAAACTGAGTATCAGCACCCAGGAATGGTGCTCATTTTGCTCAGTAAGTGCAGCTGCATGAATATATATGTATATAAACACAAAGTTCTGGGAGACAAGGTAAAGCAGCAGCTTTGTAGAGATTATTTTGATTTTTCTTTTTCTCACAGGTTAGCAAATTGCGCTTGGTTTTATAACCATCCTATTTTTATTTCGCAATACAGGCAGAGAGACTTCAAACAAATGCACAGCTAAAATATAAATGAGAGACCCATCCTAGGCATTCCTTTGAATGCTGTCTTTCAGTTTGCTCTTTTGAGCCCTTTACTCCTTCATCAAAATAATTACACTAATGTGCATCTCTCCCGAAGTTCCGCAGGAAACTTACTGTCCAACTCTTATAAAGCTTTTTTGACTGAATTTCAAAAGCTCTTTTACAATTATATAAATTTAGATGTTTATTTCACTTCTTGTGCTTTTAACCTTACAAAAAATATTCTATTTATTACATTTACTGTTACTTTTTTCCTGTGGATCTAATATGTTCACTTGCTGCAATTTTAAGGCAAAATTCTCTGAATGTCAAATTAAATTCTTGAACCAGATATTGATGTTGAAACATAAATCAACATTTTTAGATGTAGCTTGCATATCGTGATGCCTAATCAGTTTATTTTAACTTCATGATATTCTTGGCAACTCTTACACAATGTAAGTAAAAAATGGACTTTGGCTCAGTATTTTGCAGGCTTTCTGGAAACAGTTTGAGGAGAGGATAGCTATCCTTGGCTCTCATGGAGTTAGTTTCTCCAGGTCTCCTCCTGTCCAATAGTACTCGTTCTGTATAGGAAAGAGAGCCAAAGCTGAGGCCCAAAGTGTTGTTACACAAGTGATTCCTAATAAAAGCTCCTGCAAAACAGAATTTTCTTCTACCAGCCTTCTCATTTAGGAGCTAGTGTAATTCATCCTCCTTCTCATCTGCTGCCCCTCATTATCTAGCTGGCCTGATGTGCTGCTTTGCACCCTCTGTAGATCTGTTCATTTTCAAAAGCACACTCCCCAGATCAGAGCTCTTCCTTTTGATTTGCTTTCTGACTTGATGACATTTGCAGAGAAACACCAGTGCATCCGAGACCAAAAACAAGGTAGAAAACACGTGAAGTTCCTTTGCCTTTCATCTCTTCAGCCTTTGTAGTCAGCCAAGATTTCTATCACATTGGCCTTTCTTTTCTTCTCTTTTCATTTTGCTTTCATTTACCCTGAACTTCTTATTAAAGTTGCTCAATTCTTCCTTGAGTCCTGCCAGCAGAGTTCTTAGCAAGGCTCCTCATGCTGTGATTCTCTTATGTAAAACATTCTTTAGCACTTTGTCGCTTGAGTTCCTCTGAACTGTGTTCCTGTTACATCAAGATGCCCTGGATTGAAGCTGGAGATGCAATTTTAAAACACCTCTCTATAGCACTCTTTTACTCAAAGCCAGGTGAGTCTTAGGAGCATGTTGTCGTCTCCTTAATCCATCTTAAAGTCATCCTTTATCAGCCTGTGAATCAGGTATTGCTTTGTCTGCTATGTGCTTATACTAAACCACTGGACAAAGTGTGGATTCTTGCTCTCTTCTGCTTTGGGTAAGAAATTGGCTATATATGTCTGAGGTTTTCCTGTGCTTGTGGCTTTAGCTAGAAGACTTATGTATGTATATATACATACATACATATATTTTTTCCCTTAGATTACAGTCTGAACCAAAACTGTGTATTATTACATCAAACCAAATTATAGCATCAGTAAAATAATTGCTCTATCTGTCCAAGTCTGTATGTTGTATCACATGCTTATGGCTTACTGAAAGGAGAGCGTAGGGTGAATTTTTTTTTTTAAAATATATGCATACATATATTCTGGATCAAGTGCTTTAAATCTCTCAGAGTTCAAAAAAGAATAGACCTATGTCTAAATTAAGTATATGGTTTCTGTATATTTTAAGAAAGTCTGTGATATTATTTCTTCTAAGATAGTCTCAGGCTGTAATGAAAAAGAAGCCCTGCAATCCTGATAACAGATCTGTTGTAATGACAGAGTTTTGTTCATGGTTCAAGAGGTACAGAATATATTTTCAATTTTTATGGCATTCAGGGAAGTATGAAACAGGTCTAAGGTCTGAGTTCCGGGACCAGGAACTTGGAAAATTATCAGCCACTGTGGTGCATTAGCTCCTTCCACCAGAGACTGCCTTCTGTAAATGAAATATATGCTACAGAATATTTCAATAATATTTGTGTCCCTCAAACATAAAATTGCCATTCAAAAGAGGAAATCTATAATTCCATAGAGACTTGGAAATGTGCTATTTGAGCCTCCCACAGTGAACCAGGTGCTTTCACTTCTGTTCAAAAAATCTTCAGCTTTCTGAACAGGAGAGTAGAGAAGAAATCAATTTAGAACAAAGTTTTGACTTTTTCTTTTGAGCTTTGCCTATGTCTTCTGTGTTAAGCACTACTGCGTTAAGTAACAGAAATGCTCCTTTTCACAGGCCTAGTGTGTCCTTTCCAAAGAGGGAGTGCTCTAATACACACACTTACTTGTGGTAGCCAGAGCACAGAACCCAATGGGAGCACAAGAGGCACAGTTTTATAACCTCATGGCAACAAGATGTTCAGCATTTTACTGAACACAACTCCAAACCCCACCTGACTCATGTAAATTCAATGAAAGTGTCTTAAGGACCGAGCCAACTTTCAGGTAGTTGTTTATGGCTTGCAGAATGAAGGGGGACTTTTTACTTCTGGTCTCAGTTCTTTTGGAATTCCCACCTTCTGATTCACAAAAGCTACTGTAACATCCCCTTTCTCTTGTGTTTTTTATAGCTGGAAGCAAATAATTGAAATTGCTTCCCTAAGCACCATGGTAGAAAAAAATACAAATGTAATATTCTGAATTTTTGTTTCTAGTCTTGTATTGAGATCACAGAGCCATTCCTCTCTGGAAATCCAGGTGTTTTTAACAAGGTTCTGAACTGGGAATAATAATGAAAATGTTCTCTGACTTAAAATGCACAGAATGCCCCAGGATCAGTACACAAATCCTCAGTTAAGTGCTTTTCTTCTTGAAAGCATTTCACTTGGTGACACTAGAACATTTACTTTCATGACATTTAAATTATTTATTAAATTCAAGGATTGATTGTATCTGTAATTATGATTAAGAGGAGCCAGTGCAAAAACGAATATTACAGCAATGCTGCAGAAGTCTCATGTAGTCTAGGCTTTCGAGACTGATTTTGGTTATGTATTACTTATCTTCTGAGGTACCCAAAGTGGACTGAATTGCAGAGGAAAGTTGCTCTATTTCTAAACCTGTGAGGAAAATTAGGCATATGCAAAATCATCTTTAAAAAAACAAAACAAAACAAAACAAAAACCTCCAAATCAAAACAAAAATCTTCCTCATTCTTCTTTTACCTTACAGAGGCTTACTATTAATAAAATGCATTTTCTTTCCAGCTACTTTTATGCTGCATGAAAATGTTGATTATTAGAAGAACGTGTAGTTCAGTTCAAACGAATCTTTAAATTACTTACAATGCATTTAATCTTAAAAGAGCTAATCATCTGTGGTTACTTAACATTTATATAATTATAGGTGTTTTTACATTAAAATAAACAGTGTAGTAGTGAAACTGTAGCGTTCATCTGTCCTTTTTTTGGAGATGAGTAGGAATCTAAATAAAATGTAGGTACATAGCCATTATGGTGTTGGGCGAACAAGCAATATGGCACCTTCAGCTTTGGTACAGAATGTGTGTGTATATATATATAAATAAAAATATCTGGTCCCTGTTGTAATATCAGAGCATGTCATGTTTGGGTATACAGGATGTTCTTGGGCTGGGGGATGGCTATACGCTGCATTTATTCAAAGTAGATGGAGTATTTTGAAGATGAATAGCATAATACATATCCGTTGTATTGCAGTAGTGATTGGGACTACTGCTATGAAATAGTCTAGTCCTTTTTAGTAAGGGCAGAAACTGGAAAATTACCTATCAAGGATATAACTGAGCCTGAAAATACCAACATGAATGGTGGTCTTAAAGGATGAGGGGGGGTGGGGAGTCATTGCCAAACCCTTCTTTTATTAGCTTTGGTGTATGCTTGATATTTGTCTTTTTAAACATTACTTATTGTTAAATATGTCTTAAAACTTTCAGGACTCTTATTTGTGCCTTCCCTAAAGCTCAGATAAGCCAATTGTCTAAGATAATAAAACCATGGTAAGATTCTTTGAAGTTAGCCCACATAATTCTCATTTTCTCAATGTGCTGCTGTCAGTACAGTTTATAAAATATAAATGCTGATGAAACTGGCATTTCAGATATTGTGCCTGCAGTCCTTGTGCCCAGGACTGTTGCTTCATACTGGTCTCTGGTGAGGCAGCAGCCCTGGGCAGAGAGGAAAAGTAGTTTTAGATTCTTGTATTTTGCCTGCATATTGTAGGAAGAGGAAAAAAAAAAAGTGTGTTTTTCTTGAGGATTATTGATACAGTGGAAAAAATAAATACCTTAAAAAGCACGACTGAACCAGATTTTCTTGCTTGCCATCCTTTTATCAAAGATAAGCTGAAACCTTTTGTTTTGCCTTCTTTTGTTTTCCTGCAAGTATCATGCAGACTTAGAGCCTGAATCTTAGGCAGAGGTTAGAGATGGTGGTATTTAATAAAACTCCGGAAACACTGAAATCTCATGGGAGGCCCTGCCTGATATCTGCTCTTTCCAGAAACAATTCTTCTTGTGGTGGTCTGGTGCTGTTTACACAGGGTAAGAGCCCTTAGGGGATTTTGGCACCATGTGAAGCTGTGACCTGCCTGAAAATGCAGATGTTCTGGTTCTTTTGGTCCTTTTTGCAAAAGTTTCCATCTGTGCTCGAGCAATTTTCAGTGGTCACTCAGAAAACAACCTGCTTGGCTGCTCTTGCGAGACCACAGTGTGCAGATTGAATCCTGCTGCAGTATCGTCTAGAATTACTGCCGAAACTGTGAGTCATTTATTTATGAGGAGCTGACTGACTTCAGAGATGATATTTTTTTAGTTTCTTTGATATCTTTGGCCTCTTTTCTCTTACAGGCTTTCCATTCTCTCTCTGGTGAGAAACCCACGCTCTCCTTCCTGCTAGCATGGCCTCAGCTTGTTCTCATGAAGCCTGCAAGGTGTTGATAGCACCGTTTGCTACAATTTCAGCAAATTGCCTCTTAAGGGTCCATCTTAAACCATGTATGAGCTGTTTTCCAATGATCCTCTTCTGAATGATATGATAGCTTGGAGATTGCTTTTGGTATGTTTGACCACATCATTTCTAATCTTTGCCTAACATCACATAGACTTCATGTGTTTGCACAATAGTGATTTGGGAAATGGTTAGGCATGATTTTCTTCTGGGCTTTCACAGGCAAGTCCTTTGACCTCTGAATGCCATAGGCTTTCTGTTCTCAGAACAAGAATAATGGGATGTGGAAGGCTTTACTTCATTAATATTTGTAGAGAGCTTTGAGGCCTTTGCACATAAGGTCTTATAAAAAGGTAATGAATATTAGAAATAAATCATGGGATTTAGAAGAGCATAAGAATTGTGTGGTTCAGAAATATGCAATTACTGAAAGCACCAGAATGATTAGGTGTGAATGTAAGGGCTCAGATGATGGATGCAATTTTTGCAGATGGAGAGACTTCTATTTCAAGTCCTTTTCCATCAGTAACTCTGTGGGAGTAGGTGGGGGGCAGTAGTTGATTTAGTCCTATGGTTTGTGCAGACTAAGGGACAGCAAGTGAGCAAAGTTTGGAGGTGGAGGTGAGGCAAGTGCTTAGGACTTAATTCACATCAGATGAGATTGTTTCATCTGCAGTTCCACGCTGAGGATACGTACAGCAGGTCAACTGCTCTGGTGGGTTTTTTCTCATTTCCTCAACTCCTGTTTGGTTCTTAAATAGCCAGTGGGTCTGAATTTGCCACTGCAAGTGACTGGAGGAGACTGACTTGTCAGCTGCTTTGGGGTTGAGGTGGACCTGACCTGAGGGGTTGCATCAGGGCTAAATGATAAGTGAATGGGTGACCTGGCCTGACCATAAAGTACCTGAGGAGAAAGCAGCATTTTTGACCTGGGAGAGTAAGAACAGACCTGCAGCTCCTGCATATTGAGCAGACATAGGGCCCCAACAGCACTGACCTGTGGGTCTTACCTCCCTGAGTCATCCCAGTGGAAGCTGCCGTGAGGAGGTGGCTTCATTACCAAGGGACAAGTGGGTCAAGTGGATCTGAAGATGGGATTTCTCAGGTGGAAGGACATACTACTTGGAGCAAGTCCCGTATTTGGAGCATGGACAGACATTGATGTGGCATGTGGCACAAATATATAAGCAGATACATAGACAAGTAAATAGATCTCTTCAGCTAGTTCTGAATTGGCAGCTTTTAATGTATTAAGTTATATGAGTTAGTCATTAAATTTCTAGAAAGGATCAAAGTTCACATACAAAATGATGAGGCTTCCCGGGAAGCTGTAGACATATAAGAAGCTGACACGCTGGGGGATTCAGGCAAGAATAAGTCATTAGCAAAGTTTCTACAAAGCAATATCCACAGCTAATTAGGTCTCTCCTAGTTATATTTGCCTGACGAGAGGAAGGAGGAGGAGTAGAATAAAATAAACAAACACCAGTGAAAAGAGGAATTAGAAGAGCAATTGTTAAAAGTTGTTAAATGAACCATTAAATAGTTCATAATGAAGCAACTCTGTGATAATAGACTGCCCTGTGCTAATTGTGTATATTGATGCAGCACTAAACATTACAGCTTAGATCCAGCCATGAACTTTGGGGCTACTGAAGGGGAGCACTCACGGAGGCAGGAAGGAGAGAATGGGCAGAAGAGTAATTCCAATTCCTGCATTCAAGCGGTTGCTTTAGCATTACTCACTGCTCAGTTTCCTTCCTTGGTTTGGAGGATAAGTATTACGGTCAAGTGCTTATTTATCTGTCTGTATTTCTCTGTGGCCAGTGCCACGGCTGCCAGACAGGATGCAAGTCTGTGCCTCTGTTTGCTTTCTTGCCTTCCTGGAATTACTCCATTTAGGGACAGTCACGCAGGTCCACAGTGAGGACTGGATTTACCACCCTGCTTTGCTCCTGAGAGCTGTTAGTGCCCTGCGTTGGTCAGTGCGTTGCTGCCCTGCTGCCCTGGCCAAGCCCTGCCTGTTTGACCAGCGCCGTTAAATGTTGAGCTGAAAAATAGCAGCTGCTCTTTCGGGTTTATCAGGTGGTGCTCTCGCTGCAGGCTGGTGATGGAGTGCTCTGGCTGGGCGAGGAAGGAGGTAACGCCATCTCTAGTAACCTCTGGAATAGGTGCTCCTTATCTGTGTCCGTGCTGCAGCTTGGCAGAGCTTTGCTCGGGGCTGGGCACGTGCTGCTGACACTGCTCAGGGTCCTGGTCTGTAGATAAAACAGCCAGCTCACACTAAAGCAGATTATTTCCATCTTTACTTGTGAAAAGCACTTATTAAAAGATGGCTGTTAGTGCTGGTTTGAAAACAGCGTGATGACTGTCCTTCCTAAGCAGCTCTTCTACAGCGCGGATATTTCAACTGAGTAACTGTTTTATATCTGGTTTTATTTTTGTTTTTCTATCAGGAGAAGTGTAAAAGGCAAGACTATTTCCCATTCAAAGATACATAGTTGATACTTTTTAAAGAGTTTCCTGTGATTTTGTTTACAGATAGTACTTTTCCCTGTCTTCTCCCAATATTGCTCTTATGAATTCAGTATGTGAGAGGGGAAAGCAAGTGGCAGCATCCACAATTCTAGTCCATTTACACATGATCTTGTGCTATTGTAATAACTGAGTGCAGAACCAAACCTCCTGGTAGTGCTGGCAGTCCCTGCCCTGCTCACTTCTCCTAGCACGGAGTATTTCTGCTAGCTTAACCAAAGAAGGGTTTGAAAGTCACACTTTGATGTGGCTAATGGTCTTCTCTTCCCCAGCCTATTCTGCATAATCCAAGATATATCTGTTTGAGAAATTCTGAGGCTTGAGCCTGGACCTGTCTGGTACTGCCCTTAAGGATTGTGGCATTGGCCATTCTGTTGGAGGGGAAAAGGTTCAAAGTCTTAGAAAGGAAAATGGAAGCCTTAGAAAAAGGCACAACTGTGTTCTTTATGTACTTCTAAACCCGGATTGTCATCTGAAAAAGAGCAGTGTGACAGGATCACTTTAAGAGTAAATTAATTTAGTGTAATAGCTCTGTGTTCTGTAGCCATAGCGTTTGTCACATATCTATCCTTTCGAGTATCAGATTTCCTTAATGCAATTATATTTCTGGTAATTATTAATTATACATCCACCAATGAGCCGAGTGGAAATCAATTTAATCCTGGTTGGTTCTGCAGAAGGCCCGAAACAGCAGCCTGGGGAAACGAGAAGCGCCCCATTTGCTTCAGCAGGGATGGTGATGAGCTGGGGCTGCGTTGCTGGTGCGTGGTCAGGACGCTGCTGCGCTCGGGGCTCGTGCGCTGCAGTCTGCCGCTTCAGCATTCTGGCTCCTGCTGTTTTGTTTGCTGCCTTAGTGCCCTGCCTGTGGCTGAGTTCTTGTCTCACGCTTTTTTTCCCCAAAAAGCTGAGGACAGTTCAGTGTTATATCAGCCGATAGCCTGCTGAGAAGGAGCTAGAAATATGTGGAACACCCAAGAGTGGGACAGAACCAGAAGCTCACTTAGTGCTCCGAGGCAGTGTAACAACCCCAATCCGGGATTTAGTGCTGAAGATGCAAACCAGGATAAGTACATTCCTTTGTTAAGCCCTGGTGGATGCCTTTGCAAGAGGAGATGGGGATGGGGCTGGGGTGTGGAAGAGAATCCAGGTGACAATGGAGTTCAAAGGCTGCAGCAGCTGCTGTTTTGCCTCCCATTTTTGTAAAAGTGCTCCAGCAAGATTCAGGAGCTGAGAGTGTACCTGCATGGTACTCTGCAGCACAAGAGCTAGCGACGACATGAGGACATAAAGCCCTAAGCGCTGAGCAGACAAATTATATATATGGGCAGTATTCTGTCTTACAAAAAACAACAACAAACAATACTATTTCCTTCCTCTTTCCTATGCTTCCAGATTCACCAAATAGTGGTTTCCAGATATGACTGTTAAATTAGGTTTTTTTTATTTCAGAAATTTAGCATCAACTAGGAGAGAATTAAAGAAAAATCATAAGCGATTATGCAGCCTCTTGCTTTTCACCCTGATTCCTGCTTTTACGTGCAGTTCATGGGGTTGTTTCTTTCAGTGAACTACTTGGGATTTGCAAATTATTTTCTTTAGAGCTTGCTTTCTTTGGGCACGTGCGTGCTGGCTGGTCTCTGCTGATGTGAAGGGCACTGAAGCAAGCAAAGACCATACATTAAGACGAAAGAGTACTGCATACATCCAAGATTAAAAATTAAGTGTATCTGAAGCATTTAGTGTTCTTTTCGCTAGGCTAAAATGACCTGCCTTGCCAGTGTTCAGAGCGACATGCATGCAATTAAATACTCTTTTCACAGAAAGGACGTTAATAAAGTCTTAGTTCCTGTCACTCATTTGCATATTTTATCCTTATTACTAAACAGGGAGACATGCGTTAAAATCCCATTTCCCTTTAACTGTCATCTTGTTACATTAGCCTGTTTATTGTCCTCTTATACTATCAAGATGCAGAAGTCTGACTTGGGCCTTTCCCTTAAAACCAGCCGCTTCCTGTATTTTGGTAGATGATTCAGTTGGAAAACTTTTCACCTAGGGGCAGGTGCCTGAAACAGCATACACAAAAACAGCATCCCGTTTTATTTTGCAGGGACGGAACATTTTGTAGTGCATCATTTGCTTGAAACCTTGGCAGAACAATAAGCTAAGTATGAAAACTCCTTTATATATTGACCCTTTGCCTGTCTTTTGAATTGAGATCTCCATCCTTGGAAAATGGAAAGAGTAAAAATATTCAAATAGGATAGGCCTTTTAGGCAGCTTGATTTCTTAGTAGTTCTAACATTATCTTGGCACTGTGGTGCCCAGGTGAAATGTGAGTGATTGTGAGTACAAAGAAACCACAGGCCCGTGCAGCCCTTCCCTAAACAACGGTGTATTACTCTCCTACAGTCCTTTCTTCCCTTGCTCGTGACAGTATTTCCTCTTCCACAGAACAATGGAAGATTTAGTACATGCTTAACTTATATGAAAGCTAATAATTTTAAAGAGTGAACGTGAATCAATTTGCTACTCCTGAAAATTAAGGGACTAATTGGAATTGGGAAGCTTGGTACCCTTTGGCATGTAACACTATGGGGCTTTTCAGCGGAATGCTCTGGTAATTTGTGGTGTTTCTCTGCAAGATTCATTTCCATGATTATGGGTTTTTTTTTTTATATTCTGTATACCTTATTTTTTCTACGGTGTTTAATCTTTCAATGGTGGACAAGAGCATAAAGCATATATGTTGGTGAGTTGTGGATACCTGTGGATGAGTACAAGAACTTGGTAAGCTTGCAGTGATCTCTCTGATGTGCTCTTCCAGCATCTGGTGATCTGTGCCTCAAGCACTTCCTGCATTGGAGGTTGTATCTTTTTATTTGTTAGATCTTGATGGGTTTTTATTCTGGGCTTTTGTCCAATTACCTTTTGCATCCTTGTAAACATCCAGCAGCTATGATGTTCTGTGACATTGAGATCAACAGCTTAACTGTGTGAGGAAGAATCTCCTGCTGTTTCTTGTGTGTCTGCAACTTGCTTTTTTTGTTTATATTCTCCCTGCTCTATATTAGAGAAGAGGGTGAACAGTGTTTTCATGGGCATCTTCTCGAGGTGCCTCAGCCTGCTACTGTCAGTACCAATTATCTCTGACCTGTAATTCCCATGTTACAGCATTTCTGGCTGATCACAGCCCCTGCTATCTGTGCTATGTTCTTATCTTTAGTAGGTTCAGCTTCAGTAGAACTGTGCCTATATATAAATTACAGGCAATGCTAACATGGAACATCTTCTATATCAGGACATTGAGTCTAGGTTTGAAACGTATCCCTAACATGAGTTTAAGTCATGTGTGAGTCTTTAATTTACTAGTTCCAACAAGGGCTTACACATTGCTTTCCACATGCAGCATTTAACATTCCGTGTTGAGCTGTTCCCACAGCCTGCCTGGGAAAGCCCGTTAATCCTGATGGCTTCTAGGGCACACATTAGTGCCCTTATCCTTCCCTGTCCCATGTGGTCTAGGTGTCCCTGCTTGAGCAGGGGGTTGGACTGGGTGATCTCTAGAGCTCCCTTCCAACCTCAACCATGCTGTGGTTCCAGGGAGAGCCCCCGGCAGTCTGGCACTTGAAAGAGGTGCTCAGACAGCTCCTGTGCCTTTACGCAGCTGGCAGCCACAGGCGTGTTGCCCTCTCGGTGACAGGGCCTTCTTAGGTCACTGCCTACCTATGTTTGCTTAAACCTAGGCAAATTGATCATAAAATGCCCACCAAATTAGAAAGTTAGAGTACAATTCTGCTACCCTGCTACCAACAAATAGTGCAAATCCTGTATGTTGTTTCCAGTCTGGTTTAGTTTCATTTTATGCACTGCTCGCATTGCTGTAAAGGACAGTTGTAGAAACCCTTGCAGAATTGGGTTGTGAATAATTCTGACAGGGTTAACTTTGTGTCTGTTTGAAAAATACGTTGTCTTAGCAGAGTGTTTTGTTAGCAATGTGCCTCCTGGTCCTCGGGGAGGCAGAGTCCATACCGCTCCTGCAGCAGAAGACTGGGGAATTCAGCTCTATGCAGATTAAGGAAGCATATTAATATGTGTTCCTTTTTTTTTATGAAATAGCTTTTCAGATATTTTTCTTTCAGTCTGCGTTGGTCTGAAAATATTAAATATGTTTACTTTGTTTCAGTAGAGATAGTATTCTCACTACTCGTCATTAAAAGTATTTTTAAAAAGAATATGTTTACCAGTTTTCCCTTACCCTACCTTTGATGGATTAAGGATATCAAAAGATTTAAGCAAAAAACTGCTTATTAATCTTGCCTACCACAGTACCAGAATTTAATTTCTGTTTAAACAAATGCTCTTCTCTTTCTGTTTGCAACTGGATAATAAGAAAAAACACTGGAAATTCAACATAAACCTGTTGCAGCACTCCATATTCCTTGAGGGGCTTTTAAAGCCCCAGAAGGCAGGCTCAGGTTTAGAGCAGTGATCTGGAATGTGGCACAAGTCCCCCCCATGGAAGTGGTGGAAGGTTTCACACACGCTCTTCAGAGTTCACCTCCCTGGCTCAGTGCTGCCGATGCAGCTGGGGAGGATGCGTGTTAGCAGCTCTGTGCTCCTGCTCAGGCTGCCAGGGTCCAGGCATCCTGGGCATGGGCACGCAGGCCATGCGTAGCCTGTAGAGACTCACTGTGAGAGCTAAGAGCCAGCCCAGCACAGGCACCGTGGCCATTTGTCAGAAAAGCCAGCAGATTGCTGCAAAAATGGGTAGCCCGTATATTACCACTAAAAATAGCAGTGTATGAAGAGTAACATGGGCAGAAATGCTTCCCTGTTGCTGTTCTTAGGTAAAGCAAATTAAAATAAAGTCAAATATACCATTTTTTTTTCTTCTTTTCCTTCCTATATCATTTAGTTCTCACAACCAAATTCAAGGACTCTGTCCTGTCAGTTAGCGAAAAAAAATTTACACTCTGGATGAAGAAACTAGAAGTAAATATATAATTACAGAACTGTCCTCTGCTCTTTCTATTTCATAGGCATTAAGCATAAATTCTTTTATTTCTTAGACTATTAGAAATTTCTCCTGTGGCTCCTTGTTGAAAATAGAACCACTAAAGCTCTCAGGCAGGACTGCAGTGGCAGCAGTGTACTGGTAGTACTTCTCTTTACATTTCTACAGGGGGCTCCTGGTAGGCAGTGTCTTTGTAGCCTTGTCTGGGTAAAAATTTCTGAGACTGGGATGAGATTAGCTAAGACTCCATGAGCAGTGAGCGATATGCAGAGGGTGATACCCAAAACTAAGTGGTCACGACTGAGACCTGCTCCCCTCTGTGTTAGTCCTTTGGCTGTTTGTAATGGTGTAGAATCTGGGGAGGAGAGAGGCAGAAGCATGCTGGCTACCAAGACAAACGTGTGAAGGTTGCTCCAACAAGTCAGCCTTCCAGCCTTACAAGCTCCAACCAACTGGGCCACAAAGTTGATTAAGGGACCTCTTAACCTCTAAGACATCTCTCATGACGACAGAGTGAGAGAGCTGAGAGCTTTCAGCCTGGAGAAGGAAAGGTGTTGAGAACATCCAGACTCTTCTCAATGGTGTCCAGTACAAGATGAGGGGTGGTGAGCACAAACTGAAATAAAGAATATTCTACTTGAGTGCAGGAAGAGGCTTCCTCACTATAGGATTGGCTTAGCATTGGAACAGGTTGCCCAGATTGTTTGTAGAGTATCCTACAGGTATATATGGGCATTCAGAATGTGACAGGGTATTGTCCTGAGCAACATACTCTGGGTGACCCTGCTTCAACAGGAACGTTGGATCAAATGGTCTCCATAGGGCCCGTCCAACCCCACTACTCTGTGACTTGGAACTGTAGGTTGAATGTCTCTGTGTATGGTGCTCGTTAGTAAAGAGACACTTGATATTGTGGTTGCTATTTTTTTTTCAGATTCATGACTATTCTGCAGTATTTGGAACACTTTTTTGCTTTTGGCAGTTATGTTTTGTGCTGAAAGAGGCTACAAACATCTTTCTGGCTTCTACTCTTTCAGGGATAGCTACATGGGAATTGAGAGGCTGCTTCTGCTTAGGCAGGCAGGTTACTGCTTTTTTTCTTGAGCACCAGGTGCTAGAAACCCTGCAATTGTCTCTTGTACCATCTGAACTTCTGCGCTTTGGCAGAAATAATGTGGGATATGAGATGTATGGGTTTCGTTTACTTTACGTGAAGTGAACCCCTTGTTATTTAGCCCAGCCTGTGATTTTTGTGACAGAACATAGAAGATGTGTGTATAGCCTCCTACTAACCCAGCACTGCTGCCGACAACGAGATAGTGTACGCTTTCTGTCAAACGGAAAATAAATATGTTTCATGAAAAAGGAGCTGAATCACCGAATCCGTACACCATAGTCGATAGCTCAGTGAAAAGCAGACTCATGTAACTGCTAGATAACAGCCTGGCTAGCCTGCATGCTGAGCCTCCTGTGGGACCTGCTACAGGACCGCGCAGCCTGCTTGGTGATTTCCCAGTAGTGCCTGTCCATCTGCTTTATTTCTTGCCCTTCCCAGAGGCTTAGAGAAAGTGGCTCATTCAACTACTCTCCATTTTACTGACTCTACAAATCAATATTTTTTTTTTTTCTTGGAAAGAAGCAATATGTGAAGCCTTTTGCACTGTCCTGCTGTTAGGAACTGAGAAAAGGTTACTATCATGAAAACAAGGTCTGAAATCTCTGAGGAGCATTGCTTCTGACCTTGTAAAAGATGAGATGTTCACCAAACATGGAAGGCACTTCAGTTAAATGCCTAAGGTGAGAGCCTAAAGGCCAAAGGGTTGTTGCAGGGGAGAGGAGTGATGGCTTTTCTGCAGTCTTTGGACTGAGTGTCTGCCTGGATAGGTGGATTCCTTGGTGCCAGACATAAGACTTTGTTTTGATGAGAGAAAGATGTTTAGTAGGGATTTGAACCCACTGAGGCTAGTGGAGTTGCAACATGCTGTATTACCTTTTCAGCGGGAGGTGCCACACACCTAACATGGCATTTTACATGGCCTTAAGTGTTAATGATTAAAGTGAGTGAAGCTCCAAGAAGGTGTCTGTAGCTGATCTTTCAAAACTGCATAGACCATGTGGGACAAGAAACCCATTCTTGCACCGTCACAGGCAACACAGGTGACAAACATTAAACTTCATTACCAGAACATGTTAATCTCGGCTCCTTCTCTCTTTTCTTGAGTTTTCCTTTGCACATAAAGCATTCCTTCAGCTTCAAGTTTCATTCCCCCTTTTCCAGTTTTGGGCCTGCAGTTGAATCAGCAGGTTTGCTCTCTGCCCTGCAGAAGGAGCCTGCTATTGCTCCCCAGTGACCAGCCTATGACAGTTATAACTAATGACAGAGCTGGGCTCTGTCCCCAGAGTGAGGTTTTAAACATGCTGTCAGATGGTAATGACTGCAGGTCACTGTTATTCTGCCCTGGATGTGAATCAGTGACCTAGAGAAGACAAGCTTGATGTCTCTTTACCATGGCTCTGAGCCATCCAGGGCTTCTTTTCAAATCATGTAAGGAAATTATTTGGACTGCTGCTCTATTTATGTATTAGCAGAGCTAATGAGATGCAGTGATTCTCGTTTTTTGCTCCCTATTTTCAATAGCCCAGTTCTGTTGCCCTTGATCTACTGTCAGGGGAGACCAGTGATTAATGTGCAGATGGGAAAGGGATGGCTAAAACTTGCCTCCCTGGGAAGGCTAGCAGGTCTAGCCAGCCAACCATTAGAAGCTCATTAATATAGCAATAAAAGGATTGATCCCTTCATAAAGCTGCCTCAGAACTTTAACAATTAACCCACATGCAATTATATGCTGGCAGTATAAAGAGGCCACTGATAAATCACATTTTTTATTTCTAAAGACAAGAGGGAAGAGAGATATTAATACACTGCAGCATATGGAATTAATATAAATTAGGGGCTAATAAAACAAGCTGCTTGGAGCAGTGCTGTCATTGCAAAATTTTGAATAACTTGACAGTAGCAGCCAATTCACTGCATCTGATCAGGGACCAGATTCTTCCCACATCAGGTGATTTAACTCAAAGGAGACATGTTTGTTAAGTAGGCTGCAGAGGGCCACAGAATGGGCTGGCAAAGAGGGGTTTGCAGCATCTGAAGCAGCAGTCTGAGAACCCCATACACTGTTGTGAAGTGCAAGAGAGAGTTGCTCCAGTGCCTGAAGTGCACAGAATCCAGATGTAGTTCCTCCTCTCCAGTGTTAAGACTTTATAGTTTTGTAGACTGTAATGTATAACATAAACTTTACTACATGTGATAGAAGACAGGTTGTCAGGGAAAAGAGAGGAACACAGAGGACTGAGATACTCGAGTTCCTGTGAGTTTGTGTGTATGGGAGGGCAAATATGCACTGTGCAAGGCCGTCTGGTTGAAAACTGTTAATTGCCTGAACCTGCTCCTCTGGCCTTAGTCTTAAGAAACCCTTAAATGTTACAGTTCTGTGATTTGCTCCTCCCAAGACAGCCTTATGAGATGAACACTGCTTGCTTATGCGAAGGAAATAACTGTGAGAGTAAATTGGTACAGATGCACCATCTCCAGGAAAGGCATTTACTGGCACCCTTCTGCCTTGCAGAAAAAAAAGGTGATATTCAGAGCTCTTATTTATTCTTTTGTGTCCTCTGTCAGGTACAGCAGTTATCTATTTTGAAGCATATTTCATGGGGGCCCATGGACTAATCATAAGGCTGCTTAGAAATCAGCACAGGAAGACTGAATCTGTTAATCGGGTCCTTGAATTTCTGAAAGTCTCAAGCATTTTGCCATGAACAGAGCAGCAGGGTGGCTTTGCACTAGTTTCACTTTGTTACATCTGCCTGTGCATCTCTATCTGCATGTTAAGCCATGTGGTTTGATACTGGAATTCAGCAGAATGGGTCCTCTGCTTGGGCCCTGTGCTGCAGGAGCACTGGATTTCTGTTTGCTCTCTCAAGCAAATTTAGAAGCATCTTTATAATGATAAATTAGTAATAGTATCACTTGGCTCTAATTCCATTAACCACTAGAAAAGCAGGATCAGAGTAGGTGAGATTTGTGCAAAGCCTTGTTCTGGGTTCTGGTAACATCACTAACTGCAATCATAATTCTTTGCTACTCCAGATGCCACTAGAAATTCCTCTTCTGTGCTCCAGATATAAATTTGAGTGAGGTGGCCTCACAAAATATCAGCTTTTCATGCCCCCGGCCCCTTTTTGTTTTTTTTTTTTCCTAAAAAAACATCCGTAGAGAGCTGACTGAATACACTGCTGTCTGATTTCTACCGCTTTCCTGTTAGATTCTATTTATTTTCCCTTTTGGGTCTTGCATCAAATTGCTAAAGTAAATATGTGGCTACCTGTGTGCTTGCTTAATTGCACAAGCATGTATATTCCTCTGCTCTCCCTGTAAGCTTTGTGGACACCGAGTTGCTACAACAGAATTCTGAAGTTTCTGAATATTAGAACTGCCAGCAAAGATGGTCAAGTCATCATTTTATTTTTCCACACCCAAAATATATTTTCACTAAAATTTTTGAGGTGATGATGACTATTTGATTTGCATCATAAATCTGAAACTGTTTCGATGCAGTTTTGTGTTTGGATTGGAGTTAAAAGTTTGCAAAGTAGAGCGAAGCAGAAAAAATGAAAGGGCAAAGAAAACAAACAGAATCAACAAGTTTCAAAACTCTCTGCAACAAAAAATAAACTGCAGATATTTTAGATTAAGTTGTTATTTTTAACAGTAATTTTTTGAGGCTTTTTTTTATTTTTAACCAGCTTTAGTGACAGTAGAGACATTAAGAATCAAGTCTGTAGAATCTTATACAGAATAGACGAATATACTAAAAAATGAATATGCTTAAAATGTCAATACATTTTATTCAAATAACAATAAAAAAGGCAAATATAAGCTATTGGAGGAGAAAACTATCCTTTGCCTCACTCTAGTGGTTGTTCTATATAAGAAGTTTATGAATTTAGGTGT
This sequence comes from Eudromia elegans, assembly GCA_003342815.1. Taxonomy (NCBI): domain Eukaryota; kingdom Metazoa; phylum Chordata; class Aves; order Tinamiformes; family Tinamidae; genus Eudromia; species Eudromia elegans. Next base: position 1,025,696 of record PTEX01000256.1, on the reverse strand, counting down.
GTTCCTGGGTCTAAGGGAAGAAGAGCAGAGCTGCTCTTGGCCTCTGTAAGTAACCCTGCAGTGTCTGGGGGCTGTGTGTGAGAGCGTGGCCTTTCCCCCTGCCTGCACACAGCAGCTCTTCCCTGTGCACCTTCCGAGTCAGGGCTGCTGTTGCCGGGGCAATATGTGCACGTTGGCCAACTTCTGCCTTTCATTCTCTTTGCATGGCCTGAGGTTTTCCTTAAAGCACAGTTTAGCAAAATCTTCATCTCCCTAAGTGGCTAATCCAGGACCTGTGACAGAGACCATGGAGCAGTCCAGACTGTGGTCAGGAGACTAATGCGGTTTGATAAGCAGCAGATGTAGAACTGCCTCCTAATATTTAACAGACTAAAATCAGCTGTACTGTCAGATACACCATAATGTGCTGTATATAGACTAGAGTTGAAGCATATGTATAGGAGCAAGTTCAGCATTATAAAATACTGTGTGTGCTCAGGAGAGCTGAATTATAGGTGCAATGGGAGCTGTAGCCATGACCTTCTTGGCTCTTTGGCACCATTGTTTCTTTTGCTCATACAGGTGTTTTGGGAGAAGAGTCATTTTGTAAGCTGAAAAAAGTCTTTGTGCATTCAGCTGAGGGGAAGCTGTTATAGCTCAGGAAGCCAAGGAGTCCTTGAATTAAACAGGAGGGAAGATTTGGATACGTCTTTCTGCAGTGGGCTGCCATCATGAGCATAGTTCTTCAGGACAGCAAAAAGGCTTGCAGAGGCGGTCCTTCTAAATACTAAACAATAGGGCAAGAGATTAAAAAGACAAAGAGAAAACAATTCATGCTGCTCTTACCTCTAACATCAGACATGATCTCAGCACAGTTGTATGAATTCTTTTGACTTTATCCTCCTGAGTAATTTTTTATGATGTGCAAACCTTTCAGTGTCTCCTGCCAGATCAACCTGAAGCAATAGCAATAGTGATCTTCTTCTGACAAAAGTAACTCCTTTGCACCAAAATATGAATCAATTTAATCTTTTTTTTTGGTGCATATATTCGTCAGTCTGAGAGTTTGTGTGTTACCAATTATCTAGTTTTCTCTCAAGCCTGTCAGAACCTTCCTTCCTGCCTCTTTCCCTTAGCTTCACCCACCCTTCTCCCTTTGCTCACCAAGATCGTGCTTTCTGTAGTGTATTGAAGTAACTTCCCTATCGGCTGCCCTAAAATAAATAAATAAATGAATACAAATTTCTCCTTTGCTGCTTCTTGGAAGGAATCTGCCCTAACTCAGGAAGGGGCGATTAGAAAAGCAGCGTGCCTGAGCAGGGCCTTTGCAGTGTGATAGCGAGCAGAGGTGTTGCAACAAGTGCAGGTTGCGTGGCAATGACAAGGACTCTTAGGGGGCAGAACGAGCCTGAATGAGCTGAGATCTTATTTCCAGGATCAAAGTGAGTTAGACACTGTATCAGCATCAGTTGCAATGTTTAAGACCTCTGAGCAAAAATAAAAGGCAAAGTAGTATTCAAGCAAAGTCAAAACTGTGGGCTCCATTTTGAAATTCCAAAATATACTCCAAAACTCCATGGTAGAAATTCATAAAACTTCATTAGTTTGTGCCAGAATCTTGCTGTATGCTGTAACTGAGGCCAGGGCTCTGGTGTGGATGAAGGTCCTACCACAAACAAGCTAGAAACCTCATGGGTTTTATTTTATTTTAGCATTTGTTCTTTTTTGTGTTGCTCTAGTCAGTCATCTTTCTCCCAGCACCTCTACTAAAGAGCACTTTGTCTAGGGCACTTTTATATTTCACTGCTTTCTGTTGCGGCCGGTCGTGCTCGGCTGTAGAATTACTATTCTATATTCTGGCCGACGCAGCCGCGCTCTGAATGCTCTGTGCTGGCCTGGCAAAGTGCGTGCTGGGTCTGGGCCTTCCCTTCCAGCTAGAGCCGAGTGCCATCAAAATGCCAACTCCAGGCAGCCTGTGTGAGAGCACAACTCCCTACCTGCAGCTCTTTAAACTCAAACAGTTTTTAATCAGCTTCTTAATTGGGACCTAGGGGACCCCATTATGCTTTAATAATACATTTGACAAAATCTATCTCTTTTTCCTTTTAAAATCCTTAATTATGGGATGAATTTCAAATGAGTTTGATCATGGTGAAGATTCATCTTTTTCTTTTTTTTTTTAAGATTGGCATGCAGGAATATGCTGTAATGGAACATAAAATATCTTTCTATATGGACAGCTTTTTTAAGACAATACTCTTGCACAGATACAGTCAGAACACAAGGATAAATTTATTCTTGATTTACTTGTTTTCTCCTCTTAGTCATTGTGTCGTCAGTGGGCACAGTGGTTGGTATGAGTCACTGTGGTCACTGAGTGATCTGTGACGGGACATATGAGAGGACTATAGAAGATACTGTACTAGAAGCTTGGAATTGTCAATATAGAGCAATAATTTGTGTGGGTTCTATTATATAGACACTATAGGAAAATAAATGTCTGTCTCAGTGCTTACTGTTAAAATGTCTTGCTAACTACAGCTGGCTATTGGCACCACATTGTCCTTGAGTTTCAGGATTGAGAGTTACTGCCATTTAAGACTCTCACTGCATAAAGAGCCCCATTTTGGCTTATGCACGTAGGCATGCATATGATCAAAAGTATCTGACCTTGTAAGAGAAAATGCATGGATACAGAAAACCAACGTCCTCTCTTACTTGCTCTCTGTATGCAGATATATACTGACAGCCTAGACCGTTAAATCTTCTTTTATTTTTCTTAGGTTGCAGGGTGAAAACACTTTGACTCCTAACACTGGCACTAGCTGTGAATTTAGCAGTCAGTCAATTTGCATGCAGTTTCTGGGATTCTGATTAAACCCTAAGATAATGTAATTTCCTTGTGGGGCTTACATTAGATTTTCCTTGGCACTATTTTGTATTGCCTTTTCTTGAGTCATCCCCAGGATTTCAGCAAGTGTCTTCATTATTTTGTTTTTTGGTCTGGTCCACGTACTATTCATTGAAAGGCACCCTGGCAGTTCTGAGTGCTATGGATACAGAGCATCTCTTCTTGGTAGATGTGGGGCCTGCATATCCCCTGCATGCTGCTGTCTGTTGAATAGCTTAATTCCTCAGAGGGAGAAAGGGGAGAGAGTGTCTGGCAAGGAGCTGAATGCCTGCAGGAGGATTTGTTCTCGCTTGTGTTAAATCTTGTATTTGTTGTTGGCAAGTTTGGGGGTTAATAACCACCTCTAAGCATCTCATTTAAAAGGTGAATAATACATTTTCTGAGTGAAAAGATGGAATCTGAAGTGGTTCTCGTAGAAACTATCTGCCAGATGAGGTAGGAAGAGTTTGTTTTGGAACTTCTAGTGGGGCCTGGGTTTTGACCCCTCGTGCAGGAGTGGCTGGAGGAAGGGCCCAGCATCACCTTTCAGACCTGCGCTGTGAGAGTCTGATGATTTCTGTTAGTGCTTCCTTTTCTCCCTGTTTTATATATCAACAAATACTGTTGAAGTAAAGTTACTTTGGGTCATTAATGTAGATAAAGAGGAAGTATAGATATCTACAGGAAATAATATAGATATTAGATGATTTGGTTATGTGAATCTCTCCAGCTCTTGCTTTTGATTATACAGGATGCTGAGTGTGACAGGATGCTGGTTGAAAGTCTAGGATAGGTGGAACAAGTTTGGAATTGGGCATACGAGCAAGGAAAGGCACTTGGTTTGTAGGAGGAAAGAAAGGGACTGGTGATACCACTGGGCCAAATGGATTCTTGAGCTGAACACAAGGAAATCCAGTAGAGGATGGCAGTAATACTGACCAGAGGCAGCTGCACTGCTGCCTGGCGTGTGATAGGATACAGCAGCCTTGCACTGCAAATTATGAGATATGCCTCCCGTTGCTGGTGCCAAGGGTGACTGCAGATCTATAAGCTTTATGAAGGAAATTGCTCTAGAATGACTGAAGATTATGGGAATAGGGGCAGTCAAAATAGATATGTCTGTGCTGTTAAATGAGTGAGGGCTAAAGAGGAAACTAAGGTGTTGCCTCTGTATTGCCATCCCTACTACATGTGTTTGTTTGTTTTTTTGACTCTTCATTGGGTTGAATGCACCAAAAAAACCCATTATTATGTCCCAGGAGTGTAGGGAAACCACACACAGCCCAAAGGAGTCCCAGGGGAAGGGGCTGCAGAGCCTGAGTAAGGCCAGGACGTTCTTGAAAACTGATTCTACCCAAAATGTATGTAAGCCAGGATAAACAACTTGCCTTATGGCCGGAGACAACTCCTTGGTCTTTTATTCTTTTAGGTGTACCCTAGGAGTAAGGTGTGCTGTCAGCAGCCAAAGGAACTGAAATACTATAAAAGAAAATAAGTGGGAGGAATGAGGTCTCAAAAGAGCGGAACAGTGATGATGGCAAGGGAGATACATCGCAAATCATCTCAGTCTGTCTTCACCCAGGCAGGAGGAACCCCAGCTTCCCAGATAACCTTGAATATTCAACATATTTTGATATGGCTGGCTTGCAAACTTGTATTTTCTTACTGGAAGCACAGGCAAATCGAGTATGTATGTCCCTGACACTGCTTGTTCTTCCGTCACCCAGACTAGGCAAACAGCTTCCGCAGAAAAAGCAGCAGATGTCAAATTCCATGACACATCCTCTTAAAAGAGAAAAGCAAGTCCCTTTGTGTGAATAATTGCATAATAAATAAAAGCTTTTCTTTCTCAAAACTGTTGACATTCTGGGTCAAACCTCTCCCTAGTGTAATTCCCCTGTCTTCAGTGAATTTACAAGAGAGGTAAACTGGCCCTCTGTGTTTAGACAGAGGATCCTGCCATGCATTTGTCTCACAGCTTGAGGAAGCAGCTCCTACCTTGTATATATGTATTTGTGCACTCGTGCGTGTGTCTGCATGTGTGCGCACACTGAGAAACTAAACTTCAGCTATGTTACAACTTTTAATATTCCTGTTCTTCAGCTTAAAGGCATTCTGGTTATCTGCCTGGCCTGTTAGCTGCTGCAGTTTCCATATTCGCTTTTTGGGAATCAGTAAAGTTAGTATCTTGTAACTTGAGGTGAATCAGGATTTTAAAAGTAATTTTTAGCATTAAAGACAACACAGTAAATGGAGTTTAAGTATCATAATAATCATAGAAGTGATTAAGAAATGGGAGCTTCCTATAAAACTTTTGTGCTGTCTTTGTCGCTTCAAGTCACAGCTGCTATTTAAAATACATTTACTTCCTCTTTTCCTTAAATATAGCTATAGTAGGAAGAGGCTGTATCCTTTCAGCCTCAGACTGGTTTAGGTGTCAGATCAAGCTCTCCTGCAGGAGACTTGTTGTGGTAAAGACTGGAGGTTGTGAGGAACATCAAATACCAAATGCTGCCAATTGCCACAGCTGCCTCGGAAGCCTTAGCAAAAGAGGAAATCATAAATTTGACCTCAAACCAGAATAACCATTCAGTCACTTAAAAAACTTTTGAAGATCACTTTTCTGGGCTTTTCTGTCCAGCAAGAAGGTACCACTATAGGTCTTCTACCCAAGCCTTCCTTTTTACCTGAAAATATCAGGATGGATGAAGCCATTTCCAAGAAGTAAAGACCTTCTTAGTGTTTGCACCACTGGATAGGAATTAAAATGGATTTTGAGTGAAACAGGAGATGAACAGGTGGGCAGCCAGGGATATGGGTATCTTGTGGGTGGAACACAAGGCTGGTGAACAACCTGTCTTGTATCCAGCAAAAGCATTCCTCTTTATTGCTTTAACATACGTTTTTGTTCCAGTGTGTTCAATGATTGCTCAAAATGACGATTTACAAATATTAGCATATTTACATAGAAAAATGTATCTGAAAGCTTATAGGGTGCTATACTAGGAAATTGAGAATAGGAATAGTTGTTTTTTACACAAGTGATTACACCACAGAAATGATGATGACAGAGCATCACTGAAGGCAATAACATCTCAGCATATGAAAAAAGAATATCCATCTGAATAACAAAATGACCAGAATGTCTCATAAGTAACGTAAGTCTCTCAGGGTGTTTTAGAGAAAGGTTGTTGAATCTTTTTACTGATGGCCTAAAACTAACAGATTTTGAAAAGGGAGACCAAGATAAAGAAAAGAATGCAGTTACTGGAGGCTCTATTGCTCTGAGGTGCTATGGAAGCCTTCTCAGAGCCTGAGAAAATTTTAGATTTCAGTCCTTCACCAGGGTTTTAAGCTTGAGATGAATGTTTTGTGTGCAAACTCTCTTTTTGAGCATCTGGCACCAATTGGTGGATGAAATGGGACTCTTGAATATCTGGGTATGGTTTTTACGATTTTTACATCTCTCTGCTCAGCAACTTTAAACCAGTGTCTTTATATCCTATAAATAAAGCTTTCATGTGGGTTTTGTATTCTATATCTCTCTGATATCTTTCTGTGCCCTGTGGAAAAATCTTACTCGAAGGTCAAATACTTCAGTGTGATAAATGCTGATGTTTTCACAATGCATAGCCTCCTTTTTACACCTACATATAATTGCAGCTGCCTAATTAGAAGCTGTATTATGGGGGAGGGAAAGTATTAAAAATATCAGCTTGACTTTATGTACTGTAACATGGAAGGAGAAATGTTGAATTTTAAATGAAATAGAAGTGGTAAATTCAGCACTGTACTGTGCTAGTCCAAAAGAACAGATGTTATTTATATGTACTGCAAAAAGGTGGCTGTCTTGATGTTCTTAGGAGTACCAGCTTCCTCTCTTCCTCTCTGGGAGCACTGAAATAAACTAGTTTAAATTGGTCTTTGCTGCTCAGGCCCCAAATTTAAATCATTAAGTTCCTTTCTCATCTAATTCCTCATTAAAGCTGTGGTTAATTCCCTGTCTTAGTGTAAGCTCAGAAGAGGCATAGGAGCGATAGTGGGGGGTAATATACGTTAAGTAGAGCTTTCTAGCAAATCGGGGTTGATGGAGGATTTTATGCTTTGGAGTGATTTTTCCCATGAGAAAAGAAGAAGTTTAGGGATTTAGTGCTGTACTGGAGCACCTTCCTCCTCTCTTCTCTCCTGTTTTCTAATGTACAGATTCACCCAGCTTGTGATTAATGATTGTGAATAGTGTATTCAACAGGCATTTTCTATATTAAAAGCTGCCATTCTGCAAGCTAGTTTCAAGCACTGCATGCACAATGTGGCTTTTTTCCACTGATACAAGAAAAGTGCTGCAGGAGAGAGCAGTGACAGGTCCTGGAGAATAAGAAAATCTTATGAAAAAGGTTTGTGATAAATTAGTTTTAAGATTTATCAGATCCTCACTTTTGTGGATATCTCATCCAAATATGTGTGCTATACCTAAGCAGTACTTAGGTAGAAGAAAGTCTGTCCCCCGTTAATACGTATTTACTGTAGCATAGTCATTCAAATACCTTGTTTAAAGAACCAATGATCTCAAGACGTGCTGTGAGGCTTCCAGTTTCCATGGGTGCCCTAGCAAAGAAGCGTCTATGGTTTTATTTCAGCATATCAAAAAATGATAAATCTGAATGCAAATCTGGAATTTTGAGGAAGAGGGGCTTGGCATTGATTCATAGTCCTCTTTTATTTATCAAGCAACTCAAAACTCTTAAGTTAGTACTCATCTTCTCTCAGTCTTACTCCATCCATTGTGTAAGTAGTAGTGTATTACTGCTATTTGAGTTACTTCTTCAGGTCATTGATTTAAAAGTGATCAGGACTGAAGCCATTATTGGCTTTATTAGCAGGAGAAACTTTGCAGCAGACTACACAGTGAGGCACTCCAAGCAGTAAAGCAGCACTTCTGCTTTCCCTCACATTCAACCATAACAATGTTTTCCCATTTTCTCTGAAATAAATGCATAGTTTGATATAGGCAATGGGTATTTGTAAGACTTCAACATGATGATACCGCTAGTTTAAGAATATCTTTTAAAATACTGCTTTGTCAGCAGTATGAAGATGACAAGTAGAGATAAAATATTATTTTTGCTTTGATATCCCATACCAGGCTGTTTGACTGCATTTGCAAGGGATGTTGTGAGGAATTGTTGAAAAATAAAAGAGCACATCTATCATCATTTACCAGGGCATAAGAAGTTGCATTTGCAGTGTTTACATCGAGGCAATACATTCTGCTCCCCATCACTCTGTAGGAGTTTTGGACTAACTCTAATGGTTTCCACAAGATGTGATAGGAGAGTGAGAGAACTTCACCTGGCTAAAGAAGATGACATATTGGAATTTGTTCAGCATTCAGAGCTTCCTTTAAGGCCTACCATTGCATGCCAGTTAGCACTGTATTTGAGAACAGCTGCATCAAATATAACTAAATTTCACAGCTGTGTTAAACCGGAGTAGTAGTAGTGACCTCTATAGAAAATATTTTGACAAGAATTTCTAGTGGAAAATGTTATTCAGTGGCACGCAGAACTATCTGAAGTGAGAAAAAACTCTGCCAAAAGAGAAGTTGCTGAGAGTTTTCGTGTTTGTTTTTCAGAGGCTGCTTATTTTATAATTTTAACGTAGAGCTGTAACCTGCTTTTAATGTAAGGTCCCAGGAGGTCCAAGTGGTGTTAATTGCTGACAGAAAAGAGAGAGGATCAATAAGGATCTGAGCCTTTAGACTCCCAAGATGTTTGTTTAATTCCACTAGTGAGAGAGTCCGAATAAAATCAATGAACTGGGAACAGTTGGAAACCTAAGGGTATCTGTATGCTTGACAGCCTGTGAGATTCCTCTTGCAGCTCGTGGAATGAAGGTGTCTTCCTTGAAAGCAGAGTATCAGTCCAAGACTTCTGCACTTGTGAAATTTGTATGATATTTGTGGCTCTTGGGTTCATGAGTTATTATGGACTAGGCTGTTTTTGCAACACATACATTTATGCACAGCTTTAAATCCTAGGGTGAACAGCATAGGATTTGGTAAGTAGTGGAATTTCAGGTCTCAAAAGATACCTGAAAATACTTCTGGATATCTTGCTCATGCTCATAACAGAGGGTACTCTTTTCTACTGAGCCCACATTCAAGCTAGAATTAGAGCAGGAGCCTCAGCGATGCTAGGCTGCTGTAAATCTTTTTATTTTAAGGGAAGAAAGCTATTGTTTTGTCTAGAGTGCATCTCACGTGCTGTGGAATAGAGCCAGTCCTACAAACAAGGTTGAAAGCTGTCCCTTTAAAAGTCTTGGATTTGCTCTGTAGCTACAGACTTGTTGCGCTGCCTTCTGCAATGCTTTTTTCCTCATTTCCTTCCCACTCCCTCCTCCCACTCTTTCATGTCTCTGGCAGATTAGAGGAAACCTTTGACTGATAAAATATAAGTAGCTTTTATAAATAAGAAATGTTCGGAGCAAGGCTGCTAATACCTCTCAGAGTTGGAGAGCTCTGGAATTGTATTAGAACAAAGTGAAGTTCAAATAGATGCTGAGAGGTAAATAGGTTATGGCCCCACGCATCTACCATCGCTTGTTCAGCAGGGCAGAATAAGCACGCGGGGCCAATAGCCATTTTCAGCTCTGAGGAAGCAACAAACTTGGAGGGGAGAGGGAAGGAGAAGCAGGTTATTTCATTTTGTGTCTGTTTTTGACATTCATTGGAATTTACTTTGCAGCTGTCATTGAAAGAGTTTGGAGTTTTGGCAGCCTTTATTGCCCTTATCTGAAAGGCACCAACAGTGATTTATGTTATGTGAAAAAGGATCATTTTAGTCATCAATGAATTGCATCCCTTCCTGGAGAGAAAAACAGCAGGTTCTTCAGTGAACACAGCAATTCTAGGTAATAGCATGAGATAAGATGAAGAGTCTGTCATATTGCAGAGGAGCAACAGAAAAATGATAGTAAGAAATAATTAATATATTGGTGATAACCCTTTATTTTTTATGAAAAGCCTCACTGCGGAACATTTGGTGGTCAGGATGTAGCCTTTCCAGATTGAGCAGCAGAGTGCACCTTATAATCAAACTGATTGTGATGTGGATGTGACCTTTATGGGATTTATGAAGTCATAAATTCATTATTCCTGAGACTAATTTATATTAGGGATGACTTCAAAAAAGTCAGAACTGAATACTAGGGGAGAGGCAGAAGTAGATCCATCCATCACAACATCAGTGCTTTTTTTTTTTTTTTTCACATTCTTTTGCAAATTCCTCCACTTTTATGAAAATGCAGTGGCAAGAAAGGTAAGCTGACAAATAGAGCAAAAGAGGCAGAGCAAGAAAAAACCCACCATTTGTAAATTCTGAGCCTGTTGATTCCCTAGGTGTTTTGATTATAGTGCAGCAGTGACCTCCTCTCTCCCCACAGCCTGAGGCGGGAAGCCGAGGGCTGTTGATCACTGGGATTTGCCCAGGGCTTCACGGTTACAGCAGCACCTGCGTGGAATCGCTCTGCGCTGATTTACTGCTGCCATTCAGTGTTCAATGGCCCTTGATTGGTTTCATTTCTCCTGGTTGATGTGATGGTCTAGTGGTCTTACATGGGGCAGCAGCATACAGCGTGTGAGCATAAATGACATTTTTTCTTTCCTGCAACTGTTGCTGCCAGATTTTAGAAGGAAAAGAAATTTGATTTTCTTTGGAGGTGTAAAAGCCTAATTTGGATCTCAGGTGCAAGCAGAGACAAAAACTCAAAGCAGTGCAGAAGATGATTTCTATATTTCCTCCTGTGGTGTTGGGGAAAAAAACCATAAACTGTGTGGAAGGCTGTGGGTGGCATATGTTGTGCRGGCCTACACTGTGAGTCCTCATTGGTACAGTTTGGGATAATTTATTAGTCGCTGACTAATTCTTTTGGCAATTTTATTTGGATAGATAATCCATTGATGTCTGCTGAGTCATTGTTGTATAATATTTTTGTTCATTGTTAAGCATCTGTACTAGTTCTGTGTGATTGCATGTGTGAATTTTAGGGATGACAGCCTGCATTCTGCTTCGGATATTTCGTACAGTAAGGGTGTTGTTAAGGAAAAGCAGAAGTCCAAATTATCTTCCTTCATGTAAAATCCCTCTACTCCTACTTTGCCTGTCTTACCACAGGTATTAGCACATCAGACTCCTTGCAAGCATGCACTGACTTGGGCTCTACATTCCAAGTGGTTCAGTAATGTGGCCCAGTTTGACCCCCTGTCTATCCTTAATGCATTTTCTGTATAAAAGAAATTAACTGAAGAAATTTGCCATAGTTCATGCAGGAGGCCCATGACAGCCTGGCAGTAAACTGAGTTTGGTATCAAAATCCTGTGCTTTGGCTGGAAGACTTGGCTCATCTTTAGGAACAACACTGTAATTATTCAAGGTTCATAACAATCTAAATGACAGCAAAATGGATTTCACATTGGATGTACCAAAAAGTTACTGAACGATGTGATTCTGCATTAGCTAATACAGATTTAGCATTTCCCGGACAGAATACTGTAGATGTAGCTTCATCATTTAATTTGTGCTCCATCCTCTGTTAAACATGTGTTCATTCTGTTTGGTTTCCCTGCAATAAGTTTGGACATTTTGTTCTGGATTGGGATTTATTTTTCTGTGAGCAAAGTCAGAATCCAAGTGTGGGAAAATTATTTTAATTTGCTGCAATTTTAAGTCTAAAAAGGTAACTGTAACCTCTTGATTTTATCCACTTCTAGGTCATCTAGAGAAGTCATAATTCAAGGTATATTTTTGGGGAAGGGAAGGAGAAGGCAGTGTTGGATTTTTGCAAATATTCTTTTGCTTAAAAAATGAACCTGATTCATCCAGCTTAAAAGTGTTTTGCTGCTCAACGGGGATCATCGTCTTGTGGGGGCTGTCAATTATGTCACTTAAACTAACAACCTGTAAGGCCTTGGGGAGAGATTTAGGTGTCTGCATGAGAGAAAGCTTGACCCAGATATGAGTTTTCTTGGCTCTTGAAAATGAGAATGTTTTCATGTAGCCCTCTCAACCCAGAGCTTGGACATATTTTTCCATTATGTCTTTCATGGGCAGTGCTCTACTGGGTGTTTTAATCTTGACTGAGAGGCTTTTTTCTTTTCCTTTCTCTCCTTGAAGCTGTTTTCCTCCATCATCCCCAGACCTTTTCCTTTCCGGATTCCATTGCCAGGCTCCGTCACGCTGCCAGGCTCCAGGCGGGAAGCTCAGCTCAGCTCCCAGCAGTGCACGTGGCAGTAGATGGCAGCAACAGCCCGTGGTGGAACACGCAAGCCGGGGAAGATGTGAGAAGGGAGCAGAGGCTCGCAGGACGCTGGGATTTTAAAAATCATCATTTTTTTCCCTTGGTTCTGATTTTTCCCCCACTCTCCTACATGTCTTCCTAAGTTCTATAGTAATTATCCAGAAGGGCTTTTCATTTCATTTGCTGTTCCACTTCCACACATGAGTGTTTGATAGAAGCTTTGGCTGCCCACCCCTCAGAACATGAGAGAAGAAAATTCGAGAGGCTCTGATGATTTCTCTGCAAAACATAATGCTGATTTATTCTTGGTTCTCCTCTCACTTCACTCCCCCATCTTTTGACATATTGCTTTATAAAACAAGGTCTTTCCGAATGACTGACTTGGTTTCTTGCCCCTATAAAACTGCTGTTCTACATTTAAAGCTGAGCAACCTGAAGAAACTCCTTCCTTTTTTTAGCTCTTGAACTCTCTTTAATTCTAGTTGTTCCACCTCAGTAAGATGGCTTGTAGCAAAGGGAAATACTCCTTTTCCTTTTTTACAGCATGAAGTAGGTCACAAGAAGATGGCCTTGCCTTTCTGTAATCTTACGAGCTAATACTAGGCTTTGAGATATGGTCGGTTTGCCCTACTGAGTGACTGCAGTGAGGGGGGGTGCAGCCGCTGAGTGGTTTATTCCCCCCAGAGCACAGTGTAGGCACCGCTCGGGTCTCAGGCCTATAGGCTGCCCGTTGACATAGGCACTCCCTGGGTGGGGAGCTCACCTTGCCTTTTTCTCCCCGGACTAATGCTGGGAGAATTTCTTCACATGCTTCTGTCACTTAAAACACCCTCTCACAGAAAATGGCTTGTAGGTTAACAAGCTTGACAAGTTAGGCACATGCAGCAGCTACAAGCAGAGAGACAGAGACACACTAGCTAGGAGCAGAAGTCTGGAAAATGCTAGTGTTTTTCCTACCAAACAAAACTGAGAGTACAGATCATTTAATAGAGATCAAACCAACTGCAGGATCCTTCACTGGTGGCTGATGGAGGGGACTGTCTTTGTCCAGGAAGGCTGGGCTCTCCCTTCTTCTTCATCAGCCTCTCTTCTTCATCAGCCTGCTTCTGTTGCAATTAACGCCCACACTCCCAGCTTATGAAGATAACTCCTTAAAATGGGAATGCCAGTTCCTGGTATTCAGACAGTGATTCCTGTATCTTGTGTACTTTTACTCCTTTGCAGCTGACTTTGTAACCAGCATGACCTCCTCCTGACAAATCACTTTGGTGCGATTCTGGGTGCGATCCAGGCTGTTGTTTAGGAGTCATGTGTATAAAAAGAGAGCTGCATAAATTAGTGAGAGTCTCTTGTAAGCCATAGAAATGTCCTTTTTTTTTCTTTTTTCTTTTCCCCCAGATATAGAATGTGTTGTATATGCAAAATGTGCAAGTTTTTAAGGATAGCTACATAGAGTTCATTGTTTCACTCAGAAATCATAAATTGCATAGACAGATTCCCTATTTGGGTGATTGAAAGTCTCGGTGTGATTTAATTCCTTGTAGCTCCACCTGCGATTTCAGTAGCTTTCAAGTGCTGAATTCTCCTGTCTTTGTTAACCGGATTCCCCACTGACTGCATTAATCCTAGGGCAGGCAGCAGAGGCAGGTGCAAGCATCACTAGAAAAGGTATTCAGAGGATATTCAAATGGTAATGTCGTGTGCTGTTGCAACTGCTGTGTTCCTTCCCACTATTTTTGATCAGAAAAAAATATTGTTTTAGGTTCTGGGTGACAATTATATGCTGCTTTTGGGAGACATTTTTACCTGAATGTTGAACAGTGATGTAGAAGAAAGTATGTTTTGCCTGATTTATGATTTACATCACATACAAGACTGAAAGTGTTTCCAAGAATTGGATATGAAGGTTGGTGACGATTATGAATTCTTAGATGGCAACTGGAATTGATGGCTTGAATTTTACTTGGTTTACGTGGTAAAGCAAAACCAGAGCACTGTTCATGTGACTATGGAGTCTATAACTGCAATAATTCATTGCTAAAGTTTCTGCTGTCTTGGATATTGGAAGTCTATCTGACTTCATGGGATACTTCCAAAAAGTAGCAGTATCCTTTCATAGTTAGATTTGACTGGGATCTGAAAGTGTAGAAGTTAGCATATATGCTTCACATTTCTGAGTTTAGTATCGTTGTTGTTGCCAGGAGAGAATATATATATCTATAACATGGCAAGTTCAGGATTGCATCTGATGTCTTTGAAGGTTGGCAAAGTCCTTCAGTCTCTGGACATTAGCAGTGGTTTAGATTGGGCAGAAGTGGTGATCTTTAGCTGCTATGGTTAATTCAGATACATAACTTGTCATTCCCCAGCTTACAGTGACAGATGAAGACACACAGCTCAGTGTAAGACCCTAACAGTGTTCACGACAACTCCGCAGCTGCAGACATGTACTGGTGGTCTACTGCCAAGTAGAAGCATTCAAATTGAAGTTTAAGTTTCTAGAAGAGCTGGTAGGAACAACTTTGAAGGGGATTAGAAAGTAACTTTAAATATTAAAGGGCGTTGAAAATGTGGCATAAGGAAAGTAATTAGCAATTCCCACTACATTGCCCTAAGCACGGTGACTTACCTTGTCTCATTATTTGCTGCACACTTTCATTATCTGGATCGTCTCTTATAGGTGAAAAGACCTATTAATAGTAAATTAGAGGAAGGAACTTGTAAGAAGCAGAAGTAATGTCCATGAGGCTTCTGTTGACCAGCCTACAAAGTGTAAAGCATGAAGTTAGCCTCCCAGAAATGGGTATTTCCATCCTACGACATCACGGCTTGATAACTCATCCACAAGATTCTTCAGTAAGACTCAGTACTGAGTTTTTTTGCTGCCTTGCAGCTGAAGGCGGGAGGCAGAGGAAGGAGTTAAGTGATTTTAAATGCATTAAAAACCCCTGGAACTTCTCTGAGGATGCCTGAGCTTAGAGATGTGTAATACAAGCTTGGCTCTGTTGCTATGTCCCAGGGGAAGATTTCAAACTTTTAAAGAAAAAGAGAACACCAGGACAATCAGTCAATCAATTGATCAAAAATACAAACAAACCCCCAAACAACAGCAACAAAAACCCCTCAGACTATTCCTTAGTAAAGATAACATGGATATAAATAATGATTTAGGTACAGCTCAAAACAAAAAGGCAGTCCTACAGTTTTTGATAAGAATAATGATGACAATGTTGTTATTAAGGGTACAAACAATTGTTAGTGAGGGTGAAGTGAAAGTGGAAATGGTTATAAAGAGTCAAAAGCAAAACTCAAGAGCATAAAATGCACTGATTGGAAGGATCTAGCAATATCTGCTGAGGATGTGTAGCAAATACATCAACTCAAAGACTGGAAGAGGTCAAAAATAATAAAATTAATACATACTCTCAGTAAAAATATTTGAAAAACATGTGTAATTACACACAGAGAAATGGGAAATTGGATAAAGTGAGAAAAGGTTTGTCCCTGCTACATCTCTTGCTGTTCTAACCTAGTATTTTTCTCTAGTATTAGAGGGTTTTGAAGTTCTGCTTTTGAGGGGATGGCTTAGAAGTATCAAATGGAGCTACAATGGAAAGAGTGTATGGAAATGAGGGGAAGATATAAAAACAAATTTAGCACAGTTGTAGTGGTTGACATTTGCCACTCATCTGACCAGTTTCTAGAACCTTAGAAAAGGAACATCTGATACATCTGGAGGGAGGAGAGGGAATGGAGAGGTTTCTTTTTTGACATTTAAACTACTCAGACAAAGCTGAATTCACAAGAGAATGTATTTCTTCTGAAGGCAATTGCATTCTGTGAAATCCTCCTTCCTCAAGATGCGTCACTTCCATGAGAGCAAAGTACAATTTGGAGCAGCCAGGAATGGAGTTGGCAGGTATAATGTTGAGTCATGTTATACCTGAAAAATGGTGAAAAGCAGGAATAGTTCTTCTCTGCCCTAGAGGAGTGTTATCAGCCTGTCTTCAGTTATACTTATTTATTCATTAAGCGACTGGTTAATGGGCAGTGAGGAGTTTGCAGTGAATACTCAGTGTAAACAGTGTATAATTTGGAACTCACAAGGAATACTCTTCAGAGCTGGCTCTTTGCAGTTACCAATGATCACAAACAAATAGGTTAATTTGTAGAAACAGTATTTTATTTCGTGTGTTAGCATACTACACTGTCTATCCAGAAGGGATTGCCATGACACCAGGAATTTTGTAAACGTGTAGCAAGATGTGGCTTCTGGGCTCAAATAGCAGCAATCTAAATTAGACAAGGCAGAAAAATGAATGGAGAGGAAAAAATGAAAAAGATCCTGGAGACTGCACAGCATGACTCAGTGACAGAGGCAAGAGTAGAAGGCAAATTTTATAAACTCCCCTAGAATATGAAAGGATGGTTTAAGCTGTGGCATTGGTGGTGCGCGTGGTCTATAAGCCACTTTAGCGTCGTTCTTGGCCTTCTGCTGGTCCGTAACCCATCAGTAGTGACGGCTGCTGGTACCAGCAGCGGGAAGTAATGCGCCGTGTCAGTGTACTCCTGTTCAAGCCTTCCTTCTCTTCAGCTCTGTCTCTAGCATATCTGCAAGGTGAAGGATGGCTAAACCCCATGCAGCCAGAGTGTTAAGCTCTTTACAGCTCTGTTGCCTGCCTGTGATAGGAAGTGACAGTGCTGTTTTTATTTTTTTTTCTTTCTTTTTTTTTCCCCACTCTCCTACACTGTGCTGGACTGGAAGTGCAGGGCCCGCACTATAAACCCAGTGTTTCTGCATGTTATCGGTGCCCCAAGCATGGCTGTTTCAGAGTAAAAACCAGTTTTTAATGAATGCACAGCATGAGCCTTGTGTTTCTTGCTGCACTTAAACACATTAGCTACCAGCTATCACTGCATCATGACTATACATATCCATAACTGAAATGTGTTTTACTGCAAAGGTGTCCAGACTGCTGTCTACTGCTGCTGCTGGATTATTTGGGTGATATGGCAGTTCCGTTCAGAGTGGCACCACGGTTCAGGACCCTGCTCTGTCACAAGTTTTATGGTGTGTTAGGAAGGCAGAGGAGTTTTTCTCCTGCTCTTTGAATTTTAGATTCCCTGTGTGCTTTCACAGTATGCTGCTTGGTTGCAAGGTGCTGGAGCACTACAGGGATAGGCATGGTACAAATATCAGGCTAAATTATTTCCCCTGAAGTAATTTGTGCTTGGCTGAGGATTTCTTCCTACATAAACAGGAGGACCAAGACACTTGTTAACCGTTTTCACTTCAGACAAATGACAGCAAATTTCTTCAGAACTATGAAGGAATTTACTGAAACATACCTGTCTTTTCACCCAGGTTCCCCAGAAGAGGTAACTTTTTCCAGGATTCAGCCCTTTCTCAACTCCCAGTATCTAGACTCCAATGTTAAAAATCTTGATGCTTTTTTTTTCTTTTTTTTCTTTTTATTTTCTGTAGTATTTTTGTAGCTTTCTTCATACATCAACATCCAGCACTGCTGCAGTGCTCTAGCATGCTATGAAGATTAGCAAATGCACTCTCAGCATGTACGTGGTAAAAGGAAGCATTTTTAGCTTCCTGTCATAGGCAGACAACAGAGTTGTAAAGAGGTCAACACTCTGGTGGAATTGGGGGTTGAATCTTTATGTACTCAGTTTCAGACTCAGTGAATTAATATAAAAATGATCCAGATGCTGAAAATATTTTCTAGGTTAACATAAAAAAAAAAAAAAAAGGCAAAAATAAATACCCCAAACTGAGTAAGACCTTGCTGGACAGTGAAGGCCATTAAATTCTCTCCTCCCTCCCTCCTACCTCTGCCAAAATACTGGAAATTACTGGAGTTAAACACTATGCATCATCTAAATGCCTGTTGTTTCCCATTCTGTGGTTACAAAAACAGATGACTTATGTCAGATCTATAATCTCATATCCTTGAGGCGTTTATATCTCATCTAATCTCCATGTAATGGATTATACATCGTACTTGCACTAGGGGGTTGAATTTCATTATTCTTATTAAGATGTCATTTCCATAGCTGCTTCATTCATTTTCATTTTGCAATGGCCGGAGCCGAAACTTTGGTGGCTTTGCTAACCAATTACAGTAATGTCTTTCAATTATGTTACAAGTAGAAGAGTCTGGTAGCTAATATTTAGAATGTAAAATGTTTGCACTCATTTGACCTGACACTTCAGATATGCAAGCATCTTCTGGTACTGTTATTATTCTAAAATATTTATAGAGTGGGATTGAATCACCCCATGTTAGACACATAGAAAGAGCTATGCTACCTGCCCCAAAGAGCTTATACTTTAAGGTAGGGTAGGGCAAATACAAGACAAGACATTTGACAACAGATCAATTGAGAAGGAGCCTAGGGAAGGAGAGGGGCAGGCATGTTGGCAGATAAGCTGTAGTGGAGTGTTTAGATGCATGTTGGTGTTTGAGAAGGTGAAGCACTTGGGGTGGGAAGTGGAATCAGGTGCAAGAGTTAGAACCCGTGACTGGAGTCGAGGGGTATGGGGAGAGCTGCTTCCTGCGACAAGCTCGTGTATGGTCTTGAGTGCAAACAGCACCGTCAGAATAGCTTGCATGGAGGTGCTCGTGGCAGGTGGGGCATGGTGAAAAACCTTTTCTCCTCGCTCTTGTCAGGGCATTGTGCCGTTCTTTAGAACCTGATTTTCTTCTCACTATGTCTCCTGCATTGGTTGTGTATCACAGCGAGAAGTCCAGTAGGAGGTAAAAAGAGTAAGAAGAGATTTAGATTTTCCCTTCCATATTACAGCTTGATCCTATTCCCGTAGACCTGAAAAACTAAAACCCTTCCCTGTTTTTACTGGGAAAAGAGAGGTTTTAGAGAACAAACATAGTTTTCCATTCATTATCTGTTTTTTTTTTGACAGCAGAATCAGTAGATTGAAGAATGAAATGGAAAGACAGACAGTACTCTATATAAGATCTGTGATGTCGGCCGGTCATTGGGTTAGAAAGGGCATTTGAAAGGAAATGCAGTGCTGTATCCAGATTGAATCTAGGGGCATATTTGCCTTAGAGCCGGCACTATTCCTAGTGAGCTCATGCTTCATCCTAGGGTTAAGACTAGGGTTAGGGTTAGGACTAGGGTTAGGGTTAAGAGAGTGAGAAAGCCTAAAGCCCCATGGGGCACTCTAGCTTTAGGCCTTGTGACTTCTTTTGTAGCTTCTGGTCTGAGTACAGTTCACTGTTATGAACTACCCAACTACATTATTGCTTATAAAGTGCCATGAGTGTGAGTGACAGTTAATAGGCTCAAGATTAGGGCTTAATACTTATGAGCTTGCAAACTATTGTTTCACTGAATCTTTTGGCTGAAGGTAACATGTCTCTGTGGAAAACTAAGTATATTATCTTTTATTAATTTGACCTTAGAGTATGACCCTTGTCTCAATTAAATAGAATTTGGGGAAACAGATCCCAGAGAAGTTCAGCAATGATTGCACGGTCATAACAACTCTCTTCCCTACTTATTCCACCTATTGTCTTTAGGATCTGAAATCATTACGTGACTTAGAAAGAATGAAATGGTTGTATTTAAAGATCTCAATGAGTTTTGGGAATATTACTAGCTTGCATGTGCATGCTCTTTATCATGGAAGGTTACACTGAGGATTACATTGCCACTTCTTGTGGCAAGGCAGTTAGAACAAGGTTTTGTTCTGTGTGGACCCCGTCACCTCCTCTTGTGCTGTTGGAGTAGTAAGATAATGTTGTGCTGCAATCTCTCTGGAGAGTGTGACTTGGAGTATGGAGTGGACTTCAGCTTTTTGGGTAGAAATGGGTTCTATTTCGTCTTGTCTTCACAAGTGGCATGGCTTTGACTCATTTGATCAAAACAAGCCGAAGAGCATAAGTGAATGCATGAGCTACAGATTTATGAATGACAGGCTGCCCTTCCTTGCATTAATCACTTGCTGTCAGATCATCTGCAGTGATTATTTTTGCTCAGCAATGGATGAGGAGGGAGAGAAAAGAAGGGAAAATTGTCCACAGTGAAGTTGTAGGGAACACGCTATGCACACAGCTAAAGTTGCAAGTGTAGGTGAAACCTACATGCAGCTAATAGTTCCCAGAGTATATCCATATTATTAGTTATATAAGGTATGTAAGATGGTATATAAGGTATAATAGTTATATGTCTCATGAATTCCAGTGATAGAGTTACATGTTGATTTTCATATGACAGCAATGTCATGAAACTTGTCTTGACAGTAAGAAAGAAGGTCAGTAAGTCCCTGGTAACTTTCTTGGAGAAGCTGCTGTTTCCCTTTGAAATGCATGTAACGTTTGTGGTGATAGGAAATCTTCTAGGCCCTCAAATACTCTGTTTTCTAGAAGCCTCATAAAAATGAGATCTGTTTACCTCTGAAGACAAGAGCTGTTGTAGTTGTGTGGAGTACGGGTGTTTGCATATCTTAGCTATAAAGTGTTTCTGCAAGCTGTCTGGTCACCCACAAGCTGCCTGTCATGGGTTGTGGGAAAGAGATGCTGCACCAGTACATTCTTGTTTGTATGGCCTGGAACATCTTCAGCAAAAGCTGACATCTTTGAGTTTTTACTTGTTTCTGTTTATTCTGTACCTGAAAGCTCTTCTCAGTCTTATTTTAGCTCTAAGATGTGACAACCATTTTTCATTTCATTCAGAAAGTTTGTCATGGTGCTCGCGCTCTTTAGAAGTCATGGCATGATATCAAGACATACATTGTGGTGTTTTTAATTGGCATAGCTGAGCAGGCTGATGAAGCCGTAACGCAGGATGAAGAATGAATCCTGTGTAACACAGAATATAAACCATTTCTTGTAAAAGGACTTATATTTCAAAGGAAAGCCTAGAGATGCTAAAGAAACAAAAATATGACTTGCATCATGAAAAGTCTGTGATAAAATAAGCAGAAAACATGTATTTGACCTTTTAAAGAGTTTCTTGTCTTCATAGGTATTAGATACCTCAAATTAAATATCGCAAGTTAAATACCAAGTAGGCAAGGCACAAAATTTAAACTCTTTTAGGTGTGAATCTGCATGGATTTGATTCCCATGCCTAGTAATGCCAATTTTATGGTGGGTGCTTCTACCATCAGGCCACACAATGTTTCTGAAACTTGACCCATTTTCATTATTTGCAGCATGACTTGACTTAAAGTTCCCTCCTGTTGCAACACTCTTTTAAACTTACCTATTTTCTACCATCTGAAAATCCCCAAAGTGGTTGGTGCAAAAGTAGAGTTACTTTTAAAATGAAGTTTATATGTGTTCAGATGGAAAATATATATATTTTTCTGTCACTAATCAGTGTTTATATCTTGCTTTGAGGCTTTTCTCTCTAATGGTGAAATACTGGAACCCTTAAGTAATTCATGAGGCAAGGTAAAATGGCCCCCAGCAATAATACACTTAATACTTTGTAATGCTTTTTTTTCCTGAAAAAGTATGTGCTTTGAAAGTGTCGATATCAGTTATAGTTTTTTTCATATATGAGTCTGTAATAGCATTTTATTTACTTTTTCATTAAAAAACAGATTTTTTTTAGAGACTGCCAAGAGATCACATCCCGCTAACAACATAATAAAGAAATCTTGCAGAAGGATATATGATAGAGGTTGTATGTCTGCAGCCCATGTGCTAATACTTTATTTTAGTTTAGTTTAGTTTAGTTTTCTCTACTGTTTTATCCCAACTAGCTGTTAATGTTAATGGATGCCATTAAAATTAGTGTATGTTCAGGACAGTCTCTAACTGAATTGTTTGTTTTATAGCTTAGAAGTGTATTTTAATTGTGTAATAATAGAATAATAATAACTGTTCTAGCAGAATCAGAACCCCTTCATGATGCTGATAGGTTGAGGGTGAAGAGTGACCCTCCTGCGGGTGCTGGTGGAGAGGGAGAGGAGGCAGGACGGAGCCTGCAGCCGTTTGGGGCGAGGTGGGATATATTCTGAAGAATTTAGTTTGCCAGTGCAGAACGTGTCCTGAGCTAAGTGCTTTCTGAAGCCTTAGACATAATGACATATCTTGTTAGTGAAATGAATGACTGCAAGGTCGTTTTCTGCAGTTATATTTACTGTTTGATAGTTCAACTGATCTTTTAATTGAAAACAAATGAATGGGGATTTTCTAACATTGATTTTCTAAACTGGATTAGCAGACTGCTATAGAGAAGTAGAGAAATTCAACTCAGTCTGAAATTACATCTATTTTGTAGCCATGATTGTAAATGTTGCCCCATTTGGCAGGTTCGTCCCCCAAAAGAGGTGGCATATAGCAGATCTAAATATAATTTGTAATGACCTGTGCAGTTCTTTTATGTCCCGACTCTTTCTATTTGCATATCCATGGATGGCAGGAACAGCAACTGTCCTGTAAAATGATCTTCTTTATACCCCAAGGCTTGCTTCAGTTAGGTATATCGTATACATAATTATGGAGATCTTGATGCAAGAAAAGTTTGGAGTAAAATGTGTTTCAGAATCAAGCCAGACATTTAAAACTGCGTAGCCACTTACAGATTCCAGTGCCATCTCTTTGAACATGGCACATGCAGGCACCTTAGAACTGCTTCAAACGTGCCCCATTTGTAGGCTGTTTAGGTCATACATGTGAGTTTAAGTGGCTGATGACCATATGGAATGTTCTGTCATGTTTTCTTATGAGTCAAGCACTTGCAGATGTGAAGAGAAGCCTAGTGAGCATTTTGGGTGAGCTCTTTGATGCACTTCTGTCAAAAGAATAGTTTTAATGACTTGATTGGGCACAGAGGATAGAGAAGCAACATATAAAGTTATATTTATGCAGCAGACTAAAAGCTGGAAGAAGTCTTTGGAATTTGGTCTTTGTGAAGACCTTCCTGAACCCACAACCTTCTTCGGGCTCAGTCCTGAAGCTCACTCAGCTACTTCATTGCTGCAAGGCTACTGAAGGAGAAAGAGGACAACTTCACCCACAAAAGATGAAAGATGCAGAAAAGTATTTCTGTAGGCATTCTATTTTGAGACTGAACTTACCCATGAACCTCTCCTTCTGGGGCGATTTGGGAGGTGAGTGAGTTATTGATGTTTCTGAAATGGTGAAAGAAAAAAAAGTCAATGCTGATCCTTTGACCACTCTGAGGTACTGCAGAGCTGACATGAGAGTGCTTGGAGTGAAAAAGTGGAATCTCTTGAATGTGCTAGAATAAGACTCTTGACTTACTTAAAGAAGTGGATTTCTGTTGTCAAACAGCTTTTAAAAAATGAAACAATGAAAATAACAATGCAGTTCTCTTTGAGAAAAAGGGGCTAAAAATGTGTATTGATAAGATGGCATAATAATCCCTTCCAGTGCAAGCCTTTATGGCAGTTTATAACTTTATGTACTTAGAGCATCACAGTGCTTTTTCTTCCAAAAAAGAATTTGTCAGAAGAACAAATTTGACAAGAATTTGAACAAGACAGATATTCTTCTATTCAATGGCTACTGTATATTGCACACAAAGAAATATTAAGATATATTATGGGTTTCAGGGCGAGGAATTGAAATCAAGTCCTTCTTTTTAGATAAACATTCAGTAAATAGGAAATCATGTTTAGCATTTTATTTTAGAATTTCTTTTTTTTTTCTCATGCTTATGTGTCATTTTGCTGTAAAACAGAGGGAAAACTTCTAAGGGAAGTCAGGTGAGAAAGTGCCAGCAGAACTAACTAGGAGCAAGCAGAACAATAAGGCTAGACCAAGGAGTAAGATGAGGGATTTCTCCAAAAAGCACTTTAAGAAGCTGTCACAGCCCCCAATGCCTAGCGATTTGCTTTCCGATGACAGAACTAATTGCATATTTCTGCACTAGCATTAAATCTGGTGATGACATCTATTAGTATTTTGACACTCTGTTCACTTTAACAAGGGAAAACAAAGATTATTATATTGGACATCTCAAAACTTTTCATGAAATAGTCCTATCCTTGATTATTTTGGTAATGGCACTATTAAAATCTGTCTTCTCTTTCCATGCCGTACATGGTCAGAATGGGCAGGAGAACTTAGTCATGAAATCAGTGAATCCCACTAAATGCCAAATTACTAAATCATTCTAGAATTCTTCATGTGGCAATTCTGGCCAAAGAACAAACCTTTTCTTTTCCAATACTGTCACTGATCCCAGTAAATTCTTCTACTATTGGCCCTCAGTGCAAGTGCCAGGGTTCATTATTCAATTGTGGTGATCATTAAATAGTCTGTACGTCTTTGAAGCATGCCAAAGGCAGCTACACATTGGTAATAAAAACATTTTCATAGCCCATTTCACCCTTGCTTACAATCACTTAGCACTTTGTTATAGAAATGCAAGGTTATTGCCAGTACCTTGACAGATGATGTGACATTCATGAATCATAAGGGAGACTAGGACCATCCAGTCAGTGATTATTTAAGGGAACTCATAAGTGAGATCCCAGAAAATCAAAACATTGTGCAATACTAGCTAGCAGCACCAAAAAAGTATGGGTAAATGTCAAGTAGAAAGGCCTCTATAAAAGGTACAGAGATAGCTCTGAGTGAGGAAAAATGAAGAAGTCATTTTTTTGGCGGTTTTGAGTGGTTTAGTCCCAGATTATAGTGTAGCTCGTAAGGGAAACAGTCTTGAAAATGACACACACAGCAGGAATGCTACTACCAGGCAATAGGAGGGAAAATAATAATAATAATAATAATAATAATAATAATAATAATAATAATAATAAAACTTGAAAAAGGGTCCTTAGCTGAGTAGTCTCCATGGTAAGAGGATTATAACCAAAAAGATAAGTGACAGACTTACGGCTTTTGGAAATTGGTGTGCAATGGAAACTTCCAATGTTCTGGAAATTTTGGAAATTTCACAGGGCCAACAAATGACAGTAAAAGTAATTCTGTTTAAAAAAGCACAGAGTAATGCCCAAATACCCAGTGAATGTTGTTTGTTAGGTTTGAGAAAGATGATATGACTGTTGGCAACCTCCGTATAAACAGCTTCCTTTACAAACATCCTTTTATAAATAATGTAGAATGTTTATTTTTTGTTCTTATTAGTCAGCTATTCTCAAGTCATAAAATAAATATGAGTTATTGTAGGTGATTTGATGCACTTTGCTAGTGAAAGTAATGAAGCTGAAAAAATCTTGATCAAAAATGCATATCATAGGAAATTCAATTTCCTATAGCCCAGAATAGCCTAGAACGTAGTTGGTGTGAGAGAAAAAAGAAACAAACAAAAAAACCCACAAATAAACAAGATCATCGGAAAAGAAAATAACATTAACTGAAACCTGAATTTATGTTTCTTTTACCTCATGGGCCGCCTGCAAGTTATTGCTCCAAGGAAGCTCATGTACTGGTAGAACTTTCTACAAGTGTTTGAAAATGCTCCCCGAAAGCTTTGTGGTTAATTGTTGATGGATTTAAATGTTCTTATCCCAGAAGCTTTTAGGTTAAGAGCATAGCTCTCTCTTCACATTACCTTGTGGTTTTCACATCGAAAAGAGCTGCTGCTGGGTATAAAATGAAGATGTAGGAAGAGACTTATTAAAACCTGAACCTGCTGATGGAACACATACCCAGCTGTTTGAGGAGAAATAAAGCCCTCTTAAAGGAACTCATTCTAAATTTTTGCCCCCAACAGAGAAAGCTACATTCATTTTGGTCTCAGATGACTGAGTTGCAACCGTTTCAGAAAAACCCTTAGCATCTCAACAGGAAGGTCCTTTCAGTGGGACTCAAAACTAAAAGGTCATTGAAAAGGGTAAGAATAGGAAGTAGAAGGCTGTCTCTTAAAAAAAAAAAGGGCAATAGCTGGTTAAACAATTTGTTAAATTAAACAGTTATTAAATTTGACTATATTTCCCTTGATTTAAACCTCCTGGTTTTAATCCTAGTGAGTATGTGGAACAAAATATTCCTGTCACTGAATAGTGACAAGATGAAGCAATGAAAGGCTCTTCCTGTGAACAGAGGTGACATAAGACCTGCAGCAGCTCAGGTCCTACTTGTTGAGTTGAAATCTGTTTTCTAGAGATTGGGCTTAAATGAGTTGGATAATGCTAAAACTTGCTTTTTTATACTACAAAGATGTCTGATATTTGAAGAAAGTTATGTGGTGTGGATAAAGGAAAGTTCAACGTGTTTCTTCTAAGACAGGCAGAGAACAGACATCCAAAACAACTCCAATATCCGCCTTATAACTCAGAAAATGAGTAGGAAGAGCATTTTTGGAAACATTGCTATTTGGGAAGATGAATCAGCAGATGTGTTTCATCTGTGGATAGTACAGAGTTCTCTTGTTAGCAGCTAGAATATACACAATTTGCTTTGTTGTGCCCTGAAGACTCTACTCTGTGTCATTACACCTCACTGGGCTTTAATGCTGGTTATGTTTTTTATAAAGCACCAAGATGTTTGAGTGAGAGTGCTGCTCTGTCTGAAGAACTCATCTTCTGTTACATATAGCAGTACTGAGGGGGTCATACTGCAATATCTGAAATGTCAGCTGCATACTGGAATTCCCTGATGTCAGTATTAAAAGGTGAAAATTGGTAAAAGAATTGTCTCTTCGCTCTGTAATGACTTTAGTATTTATATAAACCTTTCTATGCTTCCGTTAACATGCTCTCCTTTGCTGCAGATGATTTCCATGTCTGAAGATAAAACTATTTTTCTTTAAGCAGCAGTTTTCTTTAATGAAGGAATTTGGTGATCATAATCATGCAGAAACATGACTGGGTATGTTGAAATATGTTTTGAAATCATGCGGACTGTTGAAAACTCTCAACTCTCCCTCTACATAGTAAATAGTATATACACATTTGTATGTGTATATATAGATATAGCATATATTTATAGATATATTTGTAGCATACACAGTGTATATATATTTAGCAAAGTATATACTAGAGTGTATATGGTATATAGCACATACCTTTTTTCTTTCAAATAGCATAACAATTAATTTCTTTCATACTAAGTGATTAAAATATGCTTTTAGTATATCTTCAGAAGACAACCTTCTTTTCATAAGATAGGAAGAAAATGCAGTGATTAATACAGGCAAAAGGAAAATTTTTGTACTCCAGTCTCAAATATAGTACTCAACATTCCTGTATAAACATTTTATAATATTTCTAGAAGACAATATAGTGAGAACAGGGTTGATAGAAAAGGACAAAGTCACTAAGAGTTGAAAGTGGTTTGAAGTCAAGAGTTGTCATTTATATATCAGGATTTGTCTACGAGAAGTGATTGAGGTAGTTGGAGTCCATTTGTAGTTCATATGTAGTCAAAGAGTATTCTTTATGCCAGTGCTAAAATCTTCTTGCACAATAACGTAAGCAGACACTGATAAGGTTATTGAAAAATGCATTTTGGTGTGTAAGTTCCCTATTTTAATCTGTGAATAGTGACTGGCGCATTGCTGATTAGGATGCAGAACAAATATCCTTTGGCAAACGCTTCCCAATTGCTGAACAGAATCTAACCTTTCCTTCACTCACTGTGTGAACCGGGTACATGTGGTCTCCTACACAGCTGTCAGGCTCAAAGTCTGGCTGTAGAAGGATGGAAGTGATTGTTCTCCACTGAGGAGTGGAGAATGTGTAGAGTGTGACAGAATTAATGCCACATGCATGAAATTGAAGGAATTTATAATGACGTTACTGCTAAGGTCACCACTTCCAATGAGTCTGATGATAGTTGTTCTAAGCAGCTGTCCCAAGAGTAAGTTTTCCAAATTGCTGATCTAGTTGCTAGATACTTTATCCTTCTGGGTTGTGAAATACCCATCAATGCCTGTCAGTAGACCTGGAAGAAAGAGAAGTGGCTATAAACTGTAGTTGACACTGGCCAGCTGCAAAGTTCTTTGTTTATATAGAAGATATCTTTAATGTGACACAGTTTACTTTTCACTGTTTACCTGCTATAGGCCCTCAGATTGATTCTGCCCATCATTCATGTGCTTGCTTCTTGTCAACCAAAATTATCTCTGTAAGTGGGCTAGTCAGAAATTGGGTGGCTGGGGCATCATTGCTATAATTGAGCAACAATCTCTGGGGAAGCAACATGATGCTCTTGAAAATGTGTGTAGCTCCTGAAATGATTGCTCAAGTTGATATTCTTTTGGCAGGAAAAGGAGCCATTACTGCTCCTCCAGCAAAGCTGTGTCTTAATTCTCTCTTTGCTTCACTCCTCTCTTTTGAAAACCTGTGCTGCATTTGGCACTTAAACTCCAGGGGATATGCTACCAGAGGCAACTTTCCAGATGACTTTCCTGTTTGACAGACTTGATCAGGAGCACTTCAGGAAATAGAAGATGACTCATCTTTAATTGCTGATGGGTTGAAAATAGACTTGTCACGCAAATATATCTTTTCTTCTCTTCCGAAAAAAGATTTGGAAAGAAATGCGTTCACTTTCATCTGTAGGTGTGAGGCATTTCTACCAAAATTTCCTGCATGACTTTGGAGAGCTGAAGATTTAACTCTATTGGAAAATTTTTGATTGCTGCTTACTTGAGAAGGGTCATGAGTTGCTTTGTTACCTTGTATGTAAAGATCAAGAATTAATGATTAAGAGTAAGAAAGATTTGCACATCCACTCCCTCTCTTGTTGAAGGGATGAATTCTCTCCCTTACTCAGCTAGAATATTATTCAGAGTCAGAAGATCTGCTGAGAAGAGGAGATGAAGACAAACATCACTGGGTAGTGAAAAGAGATGCCTGAGACTTCAGAGAATACAGAAAAAATGTTAAGGATTGGAGTAATTAATTCACTCATTTCAAAACCAGTACAGTCAGAAAAAGTCACATGTAATTCCATTTGGGAAAAGCCTGGTAAGGGTTTCAGTTCAGATTTTTGAGGATTGATTTATCTTCACAGCCTCATCTTGATCAAAAGTCCTGATTGAATGGAAGCTAAGTTCCTTTTAACCTCAGTGAGGTCAGGATTTCCCTCATGATTATCAGATTTTATGCAAATGCTAGTTCTCAGGTTCAGAAACTCAGGCTCTTCTCTAAATGTGAGTGAATGCTACTATAGTCATAAATATAAAAAAAAAAAGAAAGAAAGAAAGAAAAAAGGAGAACTACTCAACTTCAGTGAAGAGATCAGTTGCTCTGTCTTACAAAGAGAAGTTTTTCCTGCCTGCCACTGGAATCTCTCAGTCCTTCTCAGTCTATATCATCTGAAAATACATTCGTCTTTCCAGACCACTTAGGCCATTGCCTGCCTAATGGAACATATAATGCAATGAAATTGCCACCTGGCGGTTGAGATATGGGACTGTACCCAAGGGTATAATTATATAGACTGCTTTTTAATATTTCAGCAGTGCTGCCTATAGAGACGTGTCCCTGCCTCCGAAATTTAGATAATATTGCAGCTTGCAGAAATCAATGACATTATTTTCCTGTGGATTTTCCCTAATTGCTGACCTGAAAAAGTCTATTACAAACATGAATTAGCCATATGTATAAGCTCAAGGCTATGGAGTTCTGGATTGAAGTGTGAGTAAAGGAGCAGAGGACAAAAAGGGTAATAATGAACACTAATATATTTAGTTGGAAAGAGCTTAGAGAGTGCCAAGTGCTGCAATATGAAATTGGTTTTACATGAGATGTATTGGTGATCCAAGGGATTAAAACAGACTTTTAGTGGAACCTGCAGATGTTGTCAAATTTGTATACACTGGACACCACATGAAGGGCTGGGAAATAACAAGAAAACCTCTGCACCTCCAAAAATTCTTTATATTCTTTGAGATACTGCAAGAGCAAGGAAGAAGAAAAACAACTACTGGAGGGAAAAGGAGATTAAGATGGTATATAGACCATGTTCATCTCCTACAGTTGTCTGTGCTGAACTAGAAAAGCAAAATTTTACTAGGCAGGTAAGATGACTGGCCATGAAGTCATTTCCTAGGCATGAAGCCAGCAGGTAAATTTAGAAGGAGCTGCACACACAGAGAAGCCATCACCTTTGCAGATATGTATCTCACCAGCCCACAAGAGGAAAAAAAGCAGTTATCCTGTAAGAAGACAAAAAAACTGATGCAGAGGAGGAAACAAATTGAAACATTCTCTGAGAGATAAAAATTCTTGGTAAGCTGTAATGTCAAAAAAATATAGCTAGTAGTAAGTCTCATCTGAGGTCTCTCTGTAATGTTGCTGGCTGATTTGGAGATACTTGCACTGAGACAGAAAGGGAGGAGAGGGCACAGAGGACACGATAGATACAGCCTAGATTTTGCTAACTGCTTCTGAGGGAACTGCAGTGGTTTTAAGTGGTGCCCTGGCTATGCACATGGAGGCAAACTGTGGTGTACCTTATCACAGAACCACAGAATGGTTGAGGTTGGAAGGGACATTATGTAGAGGTAATTACAATAGAATGCTCTGTTTCCTTTTTGATAGCCAAAGGATGTAATCAAATATGAAAAAGTATGTAATATGTATATGTATTTGATGTAATCAAATATGAAAAAAATCTATAAAGAAAAGTATGTTTGAAGACATAGATGCTTTTAATGCCCACAAAACTGAGTTGTGCCTCCCAGAAGGATGAGGGTTTAAAACAGAGTTGTAGCTGAACTTCTCCTATCGTCAGGAAAAGAAAGAAGAAAATGAATGAAACAGATGTGCTGGAAAGACGGCTCTAGAGAGTCAGGTTCATGGTACTTGCAAGGGACTGATGGAGGGTTGTATTGATTTCTGCTCCGAAGCTGCTGTTTCTGTTTCCTTGGATTTTCCTAATTGGTGAAGGGCGCATCAGCCAGCCTGGACAAATGGAGTACAGTGGCTATCTGATCCATTGGCCCCTTCCTGGTTGCTCTGGGTAAAATTTTGCTTTGCCTGGTTCTTAGGCAAGACCTTAATTAAGTTGTATACACTGACTCTTAAGGAAAGATTCATGTCTTTAGGTAAGGCTGTGAAGAAAGCTGACTCCCTGAATAACCCTTCTGGAGCTTTCTCCATGCCAACAGTAGACGTGCACGATCTTTCCAGAATTAAACAGTGCCTTTCCCAGATTAGAATCTTTAACAGACTCTCTTCAGGACTGTGTGTCATGAATTATGTCTCCAACTCTTCTACGTTACTGCTTTTCCTAACCTTCCCATCCCTTCCATTTCTATTTTGTCTTGTAATTGCTATGTGGGGAACGTCCTTAGAGATTATATTTGTATGGTGCTGATGATACAGTGGCAATATTTAGAAAAGAGACAATGGCAACAAGAACCATTTCTATAGCAAATATCTGAGACTGCAAATGCCAGCAAGGGGTGTAAGAAAAGAAAGATTTTGAGTTATCCAGTGAAATGGCTCTTATGTGGAATAGTAAGACTATGAAAACTCAGAAAAGATCAGAATGAATAGCACTGAGAAGGAAAAAAAGAAAAGAAAAAGAAAAAAAAACCCCAAACATTGTTACCAACAGGGCTCTGGAATAGTCTCCTGAGGAACTGCTCAAGTCGCTTGAAAGTGGACTGAACACAGCCCTAAAGAATACAGCGTGCGAAGAGCGTTGTGCTGGTCTCCAGGGAGACAGACTAAGTGTGATCGGTGTGATCTAACAGGCCATTTTTATCTCCTCCTTGTGCGTCGCTAGGAGTTGTAGCCGTGCGCCTCATTACTTCAGGAGCTGAGTTCACAGAGAGTTATCAGCTCTCAGCATTTCTTCTGCCAGCCTGCGGGTTTCAGCGCTGTGTTCACAAATATCCTCCCCCTTTTCTGGGGAGGAGAAGTGTGGCCAAGGGAGCAGGAAAAGAAGCTGCTTATCTTCAGGCTCGTGGTTAGTATGCTGTGCAGACAGGCAAATCAATCGGCCCCTGCCCAGGCATCTTAATCAGGAGCGTGTGGTTCGCTGCAGTGGTTAAGTGCTACCGTGCTGCTGATGGCATCTTCTTTAGAGACACTATTGATTGCTCTTCTCCTCTTCTGAGGATAGATTCCAACTGTGTAGACAGCACTGGGGAGAGAGCTGGTGGACAAGTGGCCTCTTACAGCTCTACAGGATTTGGATCGACGGTTTAATTTCCCTGGGGGCAGGCAAGCTGTCATTCTAATTCAGGAAACTCGTGTGGGAAAGAGGAAGGAGATGACTGTTTGAAGGGTCCATTGATTATCTGAATAAGGCTAGTGTATGGCCAAAGATGATGCAGTGTGAGAACCATGCAAACTGAGGAGTGGCAGCATGTGTCTGAGAAATCTCTTTTGAGGGAGGGAAAACCACTTCTGCAATGAAATGGAATAGAGCAGCAGATTGCAGGGTGACCTTTCCTTTGAGTAGAAAAGAATCTCAGAGCTGGGTGGGATCAGGGTGGAGATGTTATAATCATCTAGCAATACTAAAATAGCAGATGGTTTAAACAAAGGAAGAGAACGAGTATTTGATATTCAACAGGGAAGTGTCTTTTGGTGTTTGTGTGTTTTTAAGATAAAGTGTGTGATATAATGTAGTCAAGAGTATATTTCTTCGGAAAGAGAACATGTAATGTGACCAACTCTGCCATTGTGTTTTTATGAGTAATTTCTCTAGACAGTAGGTAAAACTTTAAAACCGAACCTCTTTTCTTTCCCCTTGGGAGAAAAAGAGGAAAAAAAAAAAGGAAAGATTGATGGTTTAAAAGAACACATGTTGACAGCAATTGAAGTCTTTCCAAAGACCTGTCAAGTCTGGACTGTTCTGGTGTGTTGTCCACATAGATATCTATAGTGGGATCTGCTGGGAACACGTATGTGAAGTCTCTGCTGCTCTGTTTCATTGTGCCTCATCAGCAAGGTAGACGGTAGTGAGATACAGAGCAGCTCTGTAGTGTGCTTTTGGAAGAGACTTACAGTCTCTTCAAAATGTACCTATGTAAATAATGTACTGGTGGCCAAGTCTGTGTGGACTTAGACCTGAACTTTTCTTGGCAACCGTGTTGCTGCCCTGAGACTTATCTTGTTTTGATGTAGAACTCTTCCTTAGCTTGTTGAGTTGCGAAATACTTATTTTTTTAATTTGATAGCTACTGAGAGAACTAGCCAGATCTGTCTTTCCTAGGAATGAAAATTTTACTAAAGGCAAATATGGAAAATGCAGTGGGTGCTGCTTTTATCAGTCCCTTGTGCCCTTCCCCTCACTGAAAAAGCAACATGAAGTTTCATATAATACAGATAATAATAACAGTAATTTGCATTAGAAGGTGAAGTTTTTAGCTGAAGAATGGGTGTAGTAAGTCATATGAATTAGAAAGATCTAAGAGAAGCAGAAAGGCTAGCCAGAAAATATTCAAGCAAGTAGAACACTGGTCATCTCTTAACCAAATAGATTTAGGTCAAATTGAAGATATCAGGAAGTATACTTGGCTAAACTACATATAATTCTAAAATACTTTTCCTGGTTTTATATCCAAACCTTGCTGACAAGATGTGCATGGGTAGAATTGGAGAAATCCGACATCCTCTGAAATTAGACAAGAAAAAACTCCCGATAGCAGTTCTGCATCTCTGCTGTGTTGTGACCTAAGGTTTACCAAATAATCTTTTTTTTCTGTACTCCCTGGCTGGTAGTCACTCTGGAAAGGAAGCTGCCACATCACCCTGGGCCTGACTGGGAAGCAGGGCTGGGGGCTTCGGCAGAGCTCTGTGTTCCTATGGGCCTTTGTGTGGGGCTTCCCTTGCCCAGGAGGTGGGACCTCTACTCTGCCAGACTGTCCATCTCGGTTACCACAAACCGGGAGAGGGCAAACCATAAATTATACCACGAAGTTGGGGGTGACTTTTTCCCAGAGAAATACTGCAGGTGAATTTCTTGGAGAGTTTAATTAGACTATTAAAGCCTAGTCAGCCAGTAATTTGTGTTAGATTAAGTATTTTAGTGTTCAGAGGCTAAACAGCTGCAACGCTTGGAAAACAAATGTTTTATTGAAAGTTTTAATGCAAGCACAGACTGTAATGTATTATAACATTTAAATCCATCTTAAGACTATAAAAATTTTAGTTACAGATCTTGTTACAGCTGCTGGTCTTGCCAGCAAGGCCCAAAGATTCAATGAGAATTTAAGGGTGGCATTTGGCTTATACAGTACGGCTCGTTTTTCCCAGCGTGAGATCTAGGAATTTACTTGTTCCTTGCACAGAGGAGATAGCTTTTTTTGAGGAGCATATAGAGGTCAACACAATCTGATGTTTTATTCAGCCATGTATCCAGGGAGAAAAGAGGTAGTAGGTGTTAGGCTGTACAAATGGAAGGGCCATGGGGTGATATCTCTGCTATGACCCTATTGCATGCTCTGGAAGATGAGCTGGACCGCTTGAATTCAGATCTTTGTAAAACTGCGAGGGGGAGCCAACTGTGCTGCTGCAATGCTGCAAAAGAATAAATCTAGACATTCTTATCTCATTTTTCTTAACCAAGGAAATTCGGGACAAAGCTGTCTAACTCTGTAGGACAATATTCTTCAGTCACTTCTGGCCGCGCTTTTTTTTTTTTTTTTTTTCTGAGCTAGAGGAACTCAATTACAGAGTAGGATTTGGCCCTTATTTCCCTGAAGTTAACAGGAAAATGAACATCTGATGAAGACTGAATCAGTTTAAATGCATAACACCCAGATGTTTTTTCTATAGGCAAGGTAGAAATTACAAGACCTGCTGCAGAACATCTTTATAAGCCAAGAAGTTTGCAGTGTGTTTCAATGTGACCTCCCATTCCCCCTCATTATCTTCCACTTATTAACCCTGATCTAACTGTTATTGATGGTGCCATTATTCTGCTTGGGACAGCAATGATGGTCTCACTGACCTTGCCCTGAGTGATCAGAAACTCATTTAATCCTCAGCATACTCATTGTGAAAGTACACTGAAGGGAAAATATATTCAGCTCAAGAAGCAGGCATGTATTTTATAAGCATTTCTTCTGACATGACAAGTTATATCAAGAGATTCATTGTACAGCACTAAGTATGTTGAAAATTTGCCTAAATTTGTCTTTAGTCTTGGAGATCAAGGGTGTAGTCAGAACAAGAGAGTAAGATTTGCTAACGTTTGATGCTGTATACCATGTACTCTTAATCTGGGCAAATGGCCCAGGAGGGGAGGCAAGAGGAAAGATTAAGGGAGTAAGATTTTACGTGCCTGTGTCATTCTCTCTTTTAGGCTGTCTGCCTCCATGGCAGTAGGGCTAGCTGCGTTCCAGGCATTGTCACAGAGAATCAAATTCCACCTCAAACCTACAAAGTTTGTGTAATTGATTTATTGGCAGAATGGCAGTATTTGTGTTTTAGAAAGAGTCATATAGTGACAGAGTTTTCCTTTTCTCCAGTAATCGTTTCCTTCTGAAACTGCCATGTTCATTGGGCATCAGTCAGCTTAATTAGTCACCGATTTTGATTTCCAACTTCTGTGTGTTTGCATGTAGCTCTACTGCTTGTATTGCAAGTTATTCTCTGCTGGTTTATTGCAGGAAGAATTGATGTTCTCTAATATTTGTTTAGGTGGTTCTAAGATTAACATGTCAAATCGAAGAGTCAGAGTCCCTAGACTGTGTGCTCTTCTGTTCTAGGACTGATCAATCTCATCTTCCAACCACCCATAAAGTTGTGTCTGGAAGTTTTATAAGCAGCATTATGTGCATTATGTTGTGGCGACCCAAATTCAGTGTCTTAATTGACTTATGCACTTGAATGAAAGCAGAGCTGGAATAGTGGGATTGGGTTTGGGGGGAGTATGGCCATGCCTCAGGACCCCGTTTGACTATGCTGCTTGGAAAATCTTGAAGTTTTGAGAATGGAACTTAAATTTGTGAAAGGCACCATTAGCAAGCTATCCGCTTCTTAGCTTGCTGTTACCTCTTCAGCAACAACCTCCAAGAAGGTGGAAGGTTTGAACTTGAAAGTAGTTTATTAATTATTCATTTCTTCATTGTCTAAACCAACGTAGTATGAATTTCAGTAACTAGATCAAGAATTCATTATCTTCCAGTTGATGTTTGCAATAAAAACAAAGTTGAATGTTAATCTGTGGCCTTTCTTTCTTTTACTTGCCTCTTCTTTACCCTTTTTCTTTCCTGGTCTCTAAAAGCTCTTCAAAACTATACTGCCCAGTTAATTTTCTAGTCTCCTCACTATTCACTCTCCATGCTGTGTTTATTCAATTACATTGACAGACTATTAAATTAAGCTCAAGGTCCTACTGCTGACCTTTAAGAGCCTTATAGACCATGGCCCTCCCTAGCTTAATCAAACTGACTTTGTGCAACCTCCTTGCTGTGCTCCTTGTCATGATCTGTTGGAGAACTTTCACCACATTCAT
Source organism: Eudromia elegans (assembly GCA_003342815.1). NCBI lineage: Eukaryota > Metazoa > Chordata > Aves > Tinamiformes > Tinamidae > Eudromia > Eudromia elegans. The sequence continues at coordinate 989,183 of PTEX01000256.1, read as the reverse complement.
ATCAACAGACCGTGGCATATATATTCTTTCCTTAGGTAGAATCTCTTGTCAGTTGCAACCTTCAGCCTTACCTACAGACTTGAAGGCTTCTTTCTTGGCTGAATGTTTGAAACACTCCATTCATGTTAGGGCTCAGTGTGCTATATATGAACACCTGAAGATACTGCAAGGAGTGCGATATAAAATAATAATGATACTTGTCTATCAAGATGCATGTTAATCACCTATAACTCATTTTGCATTTTGTTGCATCTCATCTCTCCTCCCTAACCTCTCTGTATTCTCTATGCACATAATTGTTCTTCAGTATTTTTCATACTTGGACAACTTCCTCATTAGAAGGAGACCTTTGTGCTTTCCTTGAGTTCAGAAACTGCCTTGTATATATATACATATATAAATATATGAATATATGAATATATATACATGAGGTCTTCTGATTTGGCCCTGAAAGTCAGTTGTCTAGAAAGCTCCTGACACACTTCTGATGACATGGAAGTCTGAATTCTCACTGTCTTGCTTTATGCTTTATTTTCTGTAATACTGTAAATTAGTGTGGATTCTTGATGTGAGTGAAAGACCATTTATACATAATTGATATGAATGAATAGAATCAGTCATGTTGGGTGAATCTCCCACTGAAGCTAGCAGAAATGATACCTCTAAAAGGACTGCAGAGTTCACCTTATACAAATAGTTTGGTTCTTAGGATATCGTGCTTATAGGCTCTGACAAGGCAAACGAAGGGTGAGAACAAAGACAAAATCTGCATCTAAGCACATCTTAATCTCTGAAGTTATTTAAAATCTCAGCACGAGTGAGGAAGTGGATTTGAATCTGAAATGTGCTGTCTCCAAAGAGACTATGTAAATTATTAAGCTAACGGAGTGCCAAGATGGATCTTCTGCTGTTTTGACTGACCTTCATAATAATTACCAAAGGAGTTGATCGTATTGTAGTTTTTTCAAGGATTAAGACACACACTCTTCCTCTCTGAACCAAATCTGGATTATATCTATGGTGAATATGTGAGTCTGTTTTGAGTCCCATGGAGTATTTTCTTGATTGCCCAAATAATTTTATTTACATTGATATAACTCAGCTAGAAACACATCTCAGCTGTTCTGATTTGATTGCTTAAGGGTAAGATCCTAGAAGTTAAGGAGAAGGGAAAAGAAAGGAAAATAGTGAAAAAAAAATTCTCAAAGCAACAGGAGTCATCATTAACTGGTGAAAATGATACTTTTTGAAATATGTTGACAGACTTGTTTCTTCAGCTTTTTAGTTGGTCTTCAAACTCCTTTCTCCTTATCCCAATCATAACTAACTGTGGGAGCATCAAGATTTAATGCTGTTTGATTTGTTACCATTTATTACTAAATAAAGATATTTTATCTTTCAGGAATCGTGGATTTTTCTGATGCTAAATAACTTCTTACATCCACCAGTGTTAAAAGGAGGAGAATTTAATATGTCAGAACACATCACTGGAAGATCACAAAGGTAATGAAGAATGAATACATGGAAGTGCCCTCATGAGATGTATTCTGGTGCATGTGGTCCTTTGAAACCCCCTCACTGTGAGCCACCTTTGGTGTGTCTGAAAACGCAGAGACTCTTAACATGGGAGCCTCCAAGAGGCTGGGAAAATGTCAGTAGACCTGGGGCCTTCGGGACTTTTAAGTTGCTAAAGGTGTCTGTGATGAGCATGTGAGAGCTGTAGTTTTTCAAAGATTAATTGGCTAGATCAGAACAGGTTTTCCTGAAGTCCAAGGAGGCCGACCTTCTGATGGCAAAAAAAGCCCCCAGCTTTACTGCCAAACTGCAGAGTCTGATTTGAAGCATGAAGGCAGTAATACATTTCAGGGAAGACAAGGCTCGAGAATATCTTAACAAAGTAAAAATATTTTCTTACAGATATGTTCTTAGAAACAACTGAACGGCTTTGGCCAGCTTCTTTCTGTTGTTAGGCAGTAGATGGATATCGTGGCGGATACCTGGCATCAGAAATTTCAGTTCAAGCTGTGCAAGTGGCATGACGTTATAAGCAAGAAAGCTGCTTTGAAGGTTGCCAGACAGTTTTCATTATAATATCAGGCAGCACTGTCAACTTGGCTTTTAATTAATCCAGTTTATATAGTGCTGCCTGCTATCTCAGGGAAGAGATGTAGATGTTCATTTGTTCGCAGAAAGGCCGTGCATCATTTTTCCTGCTCAGGCCTTACTCAGTGAGGACAGCTGGATGTTTTGCCTGAATACGGATTGCATTATTAAGGCTACAGCATAGAAGTAAGGGGGGGCCTTTTCAAGGAAAGCTTCAGAAACTGTGCAGTTGCAATCCAATCATTTAAGTGCTCTGTCCACAGAAACTCCACATTAAAACTTATGTAAGTTAAGAACTTTATTAAGAGGCAAAGGTGTCATATCTTCAAGGAGTTTTTCTGATGAACGTTGCTACTGCAACCGAACATCGTGCTGAGGATAGAGGATATTCATACTTCTTTTTTTTTTTTTTTTGACCAGTAAATTCAGTCTAGCTTTGTGTATAACATCGGCCAAGTAGGTGCCCACATTTTTTCTTTTATTGAATCTAGCACCTTATGTTGGACTGAAGTTTATCTTCTCAAAAAGCATTTACCATTCATCAAGAAACTGGCGACTTTTAGTATTTCATTTTTTTGTATTTTTTACAAATTAGACATCTCAAGGTAGAAAATACCATGTTCCTATAGGAATCTCTGTTAAGCAATTCCTCTAATGATAAAACTGCTTATTCTGAGTAGCTTTATTAAAACTCTCACTGAAAGTATTTTTCTCCCCCACAGTCCTCTCTCCTCATTTTTATAGTTTTTTCTGTGAGTTTAGCAATGTCTTAAGGAAGCCCATCTTCAGGACCAAGTACTGCTGGGTAATAAAGGAAATGAAGACAACAATGTTGTTTAGGGAAAGAATGAAGGAAAAAAAACCCATGAAAATTATACATCCTAAAGTGTAGCCTGAAGTGCAGTTTAAATTTCTTCTGTGTAATAGCAAACTGCTGGGAAAAAGCATTTTGAGAGTCCTCTACTTGAAGATACTAAGTGTGATTTACAGATACTATCGAGTAGGTTTGGCTGCCCTGCGTTGATGGTGATAAAGCACTTTCATCTTTCTTCAGATGTAAAAAGATACAGAAACTTAAGTTACACAAGGAAGTTAACGTGAATTAGAGGAAAAATTGAACCCAGAAGCCCCCAAACCTGTTTTCTTGGGAGGTTCTTGGTAGTTCATATCCAGTAAGAATTATCCTGCCATGAGTTTGAAAAATTCCACATGGCATTTTCTCTTGGAAGAATATGTTGCTGTGTGCTAAATATAGAATTATCATGCTGGTTCTGAGATCTTCTCGTATAAGTGAGAAGTGATGCAAAAGTGCTACATTTCTATTCATCATAATTTCGAGTTTAAATCCTATTACCTTTCTTCACACAAGTCTCTTCTTGGATACAGGTGTAATTGATCATTAATGCAAGACACACTACTGTTAGACAGAAAGGCCGTTCAGCTCGTATTAGCTTCTTTATTTCAAAGAGATAAAATACTTGAAGTAAGATGAAAATGAAGTGTTTAAAAATCCCATGCCGTGAATCGCTGATCATTGCCATACTTTCTCCGTTTCCAAGGGTGAAGGATATTATTTATTTTTAAGAACATTCAGTGATTTCTGATGTGATGAAATAGCCACCTTATGCTTTAAAATGAAGCTTAGGAGAGCTGATGTTACACCGTGTCTGGAAGGTACTGAGGTGCCAAGTTAAACGACCAGTAATTAGAGCTTATGCACACAGCAGGGAGCTGGGTAGGAGAAAAAGACTGGTGATGAGAAAGGGATGTTTTAAAAAACTATCCAGATCAGATGGGTTGTTGATACCACACTGACAGCATGTAGCTACAACGATCTGATCGGGCGCAGTGGGGATATGCACATGTCACAGTGAATTTATACCAATGCCTAAGAGCTCTTTTGCAGTTATGAAATAAGTGTTGAATAGGCTTTAGTAGAGTGAAGTGTGTTTTAATAATAGATTCTTACTGTCAGGTTCCCCAAAGGCGTTCCATATGCTGACAAATCCATGCAAGGATTGTAGTCCAATTTATTATTTGCAATTTGGAGATGGAGAAATAAAAGTACAAGGTGAAATTTTCTATGCCAAATTGTAACAAAATGCCTGGGACAGAATTGAAGTTCGTATTCTATACTTCTTTTCCCCAAATATTCTAGAGAAAAGCAATTTTATCTTTTGCTCTGTATTACCTTTGTTACTGCTGTGTCTTCTTGAACAGGATTGGATTAATAGAATGAAGGAGGCCTTGTTCTATAGGATGTCTCTGTAAGTTAAGTTACTTTGCAAGGTGCTAGATATGTGGCAAGGACTCCCAATCTCAAAGAAATCTCACCCTGTAGAGCTCTCTTTAGTTCAAAGTTAGAATGGGATTATTTGCTGGATTTGGCCATCCCAGTGGATTTAGTAATTGAGTTACTTACCACATGGATCTAAACAAAAGAACTGGTACATGTCACTGGTAGTTTCCGTGGTGCAAATTTTCCTATTGGAAAAAAGTAATTGAAGCAAAATTTTATACAGAAGTAGCAATTGCTGCGAGATACTTGCTTTTTGAGGCAAGAAATATAAAAATGAAGAGTTTTATTCACCAGATTTGATTTTAGTTAAAAATACTTAGTAGCTAGCTTAAAAAAATCTACAAATAAATCCCTCATCTACATCTAAATGTCATGATGAACTTACAAGTTTCATTTACTTTTATTGAACACATTTAAGGTTTTCAACAGTTCCTTTCTCAAAAGTTTGACTTCTTTTTCTCCTTAAAACCAATCAGACTAATTTTGTTCTTTCTGAATTCAGTGGTCTATATTTTCAGTAGGATTAAAATTCACTTTTCTGAACAGTTTGTGTAGCCATCATTCAGCCAGATGATGTGCAAAAGCCTCTGTGCCTACTTCTACCACGCTGAAAGCGTTGATGGTCTTGGAGAAAGGGAGCTCAGCTGATGGGATTGTGAGCTCAGCTCAGTCTGAAAGTTCTTGGGCAGCTATGGGCAAATCATCCTCGTTTCTTTTTCTTCCGCGCCCTAGGCACAGAAGGGAAATAAATGCTTCCCTCCCTCAAGCAACTGTTGGGAGGTGCGGGTGGAAAGTCCTGGAGAAGGACAGAGCACTGTGTAATATTATTAGGCTCGTTAATCTAGGTCAGCCCATTTGTTGCTCACGGAGCCTGTAGCAGAATTGAATTGCCTCTGTTCTGCTATTTGTATTTTTCTCAGCGTTCTCCATCCTGTCTCCCAATTGAACAATTTGAGCTGTGGCTGAAGGGTTTAAAACTCTTGATTTGTGGCAGTAACGCCTGCAAAGCTGCATTACAGGCACTGACGTGTTTATCCCAAGCTGACAGGAAAAGGCGAGCAGACTGAGAGGGCACTGCAGTGCTGGTGCCTCAGCGTAATGCCAGCTTTCCTGGCTCACCGCTCAGTCCTGGAGACCTGGAGAATGGCCATAGTAAGGGCCATTCAGGCGTTTCATGGAGCTCTTTGCCTTGAAACAGCATCATTTGCTCCTATCTCCTGTCCTCCTTTTGCTGAGATTTCTCTTTGCTGTGACTCTGTCTGGTGAGATGGGGACCAACCCCTTCTTGCTCCCCAGAGTAGCTCTCTGGCTCCTTGCCTTCGTGTAGAAGAGATACCCAAGAAAACAAAACTGTGGCTGGTACTTTCTATTAATCTCCAAGCGAAACAATAAGAAGTTCAGCTAAGAAAACACTGAGAAGTTTAGCTAGTAACTAAATGTACTAAGATGCTGCTGTAAAGCTTTGTCTGACAAAGCTCAGAGAGGCTCACAGGGTTTTAGCAGTCTATACATTTTTTTCATCACGTTATTCCTAAGGGTTTGGACCTCAGACTAGATTATGCCTTCAGGCACACTGTCATATTAAAAGTAACCGATCATCTTGTTTTTATTAGACAGTTAAAACTCAGAAATACAGCACCTGGGCATGGAGAATAAGATTGCTCAGAAAATCGTGGGGAATGGATGGTTTAGAATTGAAGCTGACTCACAGTGCAAATAACACCTTGGTAAAGAACACGGCAATAATGTATTTAAATGAAGCATAAGCCATTTCATAGGAGAAAAAAAAAGTAAAATTAAAGCACTGATTATTGAAAATCCACATATAAATTTACTTCTATTCAGATTTAATAAAAAAAAGAAATCTTTATGGACAGCATGATTAAGCTATAAGCTTAATCCTGTTGAGGGGGAAAAAAAAAAAGCAAGCAAGTCCCTAATAAGAAAGCTGGCACCTTCTCATTTAGCTCTTCCTACTTTAGAGTCCCAGGTGAGTAAGTAAAGAGTAAAGTTAACCATTCCTTTTCTGTTTCTAGAAATAGCAGTCTCTCTGCTCTGCTTTCCCAATGGCAAAGTTTTGCTTTTCTTTTTCCCTACCCAATGATAGGATTATTTTTTTCCACTGAATTTTATCTTTTGGAAATTAATTAGCATATATAAATAATGATCACTGTTTATCTTTCACTAGTTAGCTTCTGAACAGCATGAGTGTCTGACTTCAGGCTACACCAAACTATCAGTTCCTGTCATGATACAAAGAACTCTTGATCTTCCAAACTCTTTTTTTTCTAGACCTCACTCTTGGCCATGATCTGTTTGAAACTGGCTTACTCCTGTTCTCACAGCTTGCTTTAAGTTTGAGGAAATACCTTACCAAATATGTAAAGGTAACTGCTTGCATATTTCCTTTTTTTGTTTCTTTAGACTTAAGTCTTATTTCTTTAAAACACTACCAGCTACCACATTGTATATTCTGTAGCAGTTAGGATTAGAATACGGTTTCAGCTCATGTCTTCCAACCAACAATATGTGCAAATGCTTGAGGGATAATGTAAAGAGGATGTGACAAACTCTTCTCAGTGGTGGCCAGTGATAGGACAAGAGGTAGTGGATATAAATTAAACCACAGGAAGTTCCATCTCCATATGAAGAAGAACTTCTTTCCTGCGAAGGTAACGGAGCCCGGGCACAGGCTGCCCGGGGAGGTTGTGGAGTCTCCTTCTCCGGAGATCTTCCAAACCCACCTGGATGCCACCCTGTGCCACGTGCTCTAGGGGTCCCTGTTGGAGCAGGGGGTTGGACTAGATCTCTGGAGGTTTCTTCCGACATCAACCATTCTGCGAGTCTGTGATTCACATTCAGTTGTTCCATCCTCTGCTGCTGTCCAGTACATTAGTTTGCTCTAAACAGGAGTGAGACATCCTCTCAAAAAGAGGCAGAAAACATTTATGTATTTGTAATATTTGTAATTACCATGTAATAAATACTGTTTGACTCTATGTCATTGCCAAATGGCATTAATAGATATATCTCAGACAAATGATATTTAATTTTTGACATCTACATTTTTCTTCAATTAGGAATTTTTTTTTTTTTTTTTGTAATTTTAAAGATATATACCTAAGCAGATGTGCAAATAGTAGTCCTTTTGCATTTGCTTTTGCATCAATATTGTAACTTGCATACTGGGCTAAAATTAAATTTATATTTAAGACACTAAGCCAGTGATGTAGCAGGATGATAGGCCCTTGTGCAAAGTCTATGGTGTTATGTTGAGGATACATTTGGTGGATAAAGACAAATCTTTCTCTCATATAAAGCATCTCACCACTTCCAATAGCAAATAAAAACAACTTTTTCTAATATAACATTTATGGAAATAGCCAGGGAGATGAATCCGAAGAAAAAAATCTCTTTTAATATGGAATTAGCAGTCTTTTAAAACATAACATGAATCCGTTATGAATCCGCTTGAAATATCTGACAAAGGTACCTGTCAGCTGCTACTGGTCACACTTACAGATACTGATGGCCAGCTCTTTCTGGGTAACACCTTATCGAAAAGCCAATGGGAACCCACACAGTTTCTCTCCATTTAAGCTAATTGATTTTCACATTTGAATCTAATTGTAGTCCATAAAACACATAGATAACATGGAAACATTAGTCTAGGGGCCAGTTTGGGCTTTAAAGAAATAAATGAAACAAATAAGGGCTTCTGCTTACTGCATAGACAGGGACAACGATTTTTCCATTCTGGTTTCTGTAGTCGCTAATCTCTACTGACTGCTTAGCACTTCAAGAGTGCTGCAATGTTTACTAACAGCAGTTAAGCCCCCCTATAATATACATGGGTTTGAGCTTAAAGCTGGTAGCCTAGAAGACTTCATCTGATTTTAGAAATCTAAAAGTGCACATTTAATTGTGCAGCTTTGTCTTAAATTAGTAACCAGAGCTGGGCTATGCTGCTGATGTATGTGTGCTAATGACACTGTGATTCGTGTTCTGCCAGGTGGGTAGAACTCATCATTTGCTAAGAGAAGCATAGTGTGTATGATCATGAAACACAGAAAAAGGGCTTGTCCGGGTTTGTCAGAGTGTTTTTGACAGAAAAAAAGATCTCTAACTGAGAGTTACAGACTCAGTTACAACCTCCTTTAGGTTGTCTCTTTGGATCCATACAATTTGTGTTTGAGCATCATCAAGAAAGTGTTTAGATTGACCTAAGAGATTATTCTGTTTATTGGTTTGAAATGGTATCTCCAAGTAAGAGTCTGTATATTCTTGTGGGTCAGGAGAGAGATATCCCTGTGCTGCTTTTGTCTGATGATACTTGTCTGTCACTTTCTTGGGTTGTGAATCCAAATAATTTGCAGGTTAAAAAGAAAAAGAAAAGGACCTTTTTGGCATTGTCTTTGCAGCAGCCCAGGCTTCACCTGGAAAGCGAGACTGGAATTCACTGTTGTGCAATGTATTTTTACAGAACTGTACCAAGTAGTTTAGATAAGAAACCTGGCTCAGATTTTGGCTCTTTGTAAGGTCTATCTGTTCTGCTCTGCTTATTCAGTACCAATCTTTCTTCATAACTGGGTTTTGGCAAAGAAATTGTATCAAGTTAGTATACAATAAAAAACACTTAGCAAAAAAAAACCCCAAAACAGAAAGACATTCTTTTGCAGTTGTGTTTAGTGGATCAAAATAAGGCCACAAAGGAGTCTCTTCCTCCAAGCAACAAGGACTTTTAGTAACTTAGAAGACAGTCTTGGATATATCTACCTATACTGTCTCTCCCTTGAGAAGCTTTGCATTAAAATGTTTGTCATTTCATTTCACACAATTATACATCAGTGAAATGCATAATGCCAACAGCCCCATATTTTTGGCACTACAGCTGATTCACAGTGCTGCTTTCCTGCAATGTCATTATTGGGAGGAAAGAAGTGTGAAAAATAAAGTATACCTTCAGCATTCTGATTTGAGATGCTGGATTTTGAAGTTTTCTTACAAAAAGCTATGTAATTGATCACCACTTACAGCAACACTGAATTCCAAACACATATTGTGCTTTTTTTCCCTTTTTGGTCATTCCCTGGTTTTCCTGGGGCTCATGCAACATAATGCGCATTACAGATTTCCCAAAACATTACATGGACAATCATTTTTGGCACACAGAAGTGACAGTAGAGGCAAACTTCCTTGTTCTCTGGACTCCTCAAAAGCCAGCAGGCTGCGAAATGAGGACACTGTGTTTAGCCAGGATCTCTCACATTGGAACCAGTAGCATCCTAAACACTTTCTGCTTCCCTTTGTTCTTCATCAGGGAAACACAATTGCAGTGAGATCAACAGTAACTTTTCTTTATGTGGCACATAGGGGAAATGCTTAGATAGGATGCTACACTGATCCCACAGGGGAATGAAATGGCCAAAGTGTCTTTGTCAAGAAAAGGTAAAACAAGTGCTGTGATTAGAAAAGAGATTGCTCTGAGGTGGTACTTTGGCTAGAAGGAACCTGGGAGCTTTTGTTTGTACTCATCTTGGGCATTGATTCCTTATTAATGCTTGTGACCCTTGTTGCCACGTGGCCAGGAGCGTGCTGAATTGAGGAAGCAGTGATTTTTCTCCAGGCCCACACAGCTGCCACTTTTCTAGTTTAATATGCATTCATCTTCGCTATATTCAGAGGAATGTGTAATGAAAATCACCATATTAGTTATGAGCTGTCAGCAATGAAGAATTTCAATTACTGTCAGAGAGTGTCAGCTCACTGCAGAGAAGGAATACAGCATGACACATCAGAATAACAAATGCGCAATAGATCCTTTTTAATTGCCTTTCTTATCCATACTTAACCTCCATCATTGTAAGAAAAAGGAAAAAGGAAGAAAGGAGGTAACCTTTTCTCAAAAACAACAGTGAAGGATATGGAGAACGAAGGAAAGAGAGCCAGCAGCTTATGAAAGTCCGCTGTCAAGGGCTTCCCCTATGGAGACTGGCTGGTGTACTTGCTGTCCTCATCAGAACAGTTTCCATGTAATCAGATGATTGGATGCTCCTGCTGCTTTCTGATGCATTATACATCAGGTCATGGGGACCAGCTGATGGGCTTTGGCCATAAACGGGATTTTTAATAAGGTGATGGAAATTCCATCAATGATTCTGTGTTGCCACACACAGGGGTGCTCTTAGACTATTTTTAAAAGGTGGACTGATATGAAATTATCTTTATGCTCTGGGGGAAAGATTGTTTATTGAATGAATTCAATGTAGTTATCTGGAGATTTTCAGTCTACCCAGGCCGAGTCTCTGCAATGGTGCATGACTGCACAAGAGTCTTTCCTACCAACTCTCTTTTGGGATGTAATGCAGCACCTGAGCTCTTTTTGAGATATCTCCTACAGTTCAGTTAGCAAAATGAAGATGACATTGGCTGTGCAAACATACCCTATATTGGCGATTACTAGAAAATGCAGTAAATTAAGGATCTGAATTTTACATGCAGATTCTGGCCTATCTGTCCTGTGAACAGTGCAGGATGGGCCTAGTGTTGTATTTCAAGATGAAGTAAACAGTGTAAGATATGAAAAAGCAGTCTGGAACTTTGAAAGGGCTCTAGGGATCTGACTCATGATTTCTGCTTGACAGTGGCCTTATACATTACTCTCAATATGTGCCATAAATATTCATGAACAGTGCTGATGAGACATGACACACAAATTTTCAGCTGTGTTTGTAGATTCTTCACCTGCTTCCTTAAAGAGTCTATTGATATGCTGTTAGCATTTAGGTTATTATATTCATTAAGATGGAAAGGAAGTAATATTTCAGGATATAATAATCAGGATGACTTTTTTCTTTCTCTCTTTAAACCTCTATACTTGCTTCATAGCTGTCATTTCTTTAAAGCTGTAGGGAATTGCGGTGGAGATTTAGCAAACACTTGATTTTTAAGTACACAGAAAAATGGAAAAATGAAATCTGGACTTGGTAAGATTATTTCTGTTTCATGAAAAGTGTCCCATGACTTCTTTGTATTTGCTTTATATGTCTTGTTTTCCAGTGAGGTAGACAATTTAAGTTCTTCACTCCTAAAAAGCAATATTATTTTCTTTCATGCAAAAGGTTTTCTTTCCCACGATACACAAGCAGTCTCCTGTGCTGTACTTCCTTGAATGACTTTCCATTTGGTCTCTGTTTCAAAGTTCTCCTTCGTGCCTACAGCATCAAAACCCCACTATCTTTAAAACATTTCATCATGGACTGTGTGGCAGCCTGTGCTGGATATATTCTAATTTCTTCATTAACAGGTGATTCTGCCTCTTTAAGGTGTTTGTGTGATCACTTATCAAGAACTGGTCTTTTCTTAGTGGTGCTTCCCCTGAAAAACAAAATCAGTTCTTTGGCTTCTGGTCAGCTGCAATATCCTTTGTAATTTCATATTCTTTCTATACCTTCTATGTTTAATTTTTTTATGAGAATCCGTATGTCTGTACTAGAGCTCTATAAGCAGCCTCCTCTGCTCAGGTAGCTGGAAGCTGTTAAATGACATCACACAGTTAAAGGGTCATCCTCGTCAAATACAAGGTATGCTGATTTTTTTATAATTGCTGTTTTTATTGTCATCTACTGTGTGTAGATATAGCACACAGCTGTTGGCACTTTTTTGCCAGTTTTCGGCAGTTCTGGAGAATTTAAAATCTTACAGAGCCTGGAACTGCTTTGTCCTTTCACACAGTTCACTTTAGCTTCAGGCAATGTGTGGCCTTAAGAATTACTCCTGCATAGGGAGCTTGATATCTACTAAGTGTAGCAGTCTTCTGACTTCAGTTGTGTTGCACAAACATTCACTTGAGACTTAAAGGTCTCATTCTTTACATTCTTTGTCAACTGGAATTTTACCGTTCTTTTAGAGAATATTGAGACATAAGTATCAAGATCACTAATGCTATATATATAAATGCTGAATAACCAAGACCCAGCCTTCCACACAGTTGAAGTTGCTCTTGCTTTTCACATGCAAACTCTAACCTTCTCCTCGCTTTGGAACACTTAGGGTACACATCCAAAGGAAATAAGAGTATCCACATTTCCAATTTTTAGTTTCAGTTAAAAACTAAATGTCTATTTCAGCATAAGTTCAACATTCTAAATGTCTATATCAAATCTCAAATCTAACTAAGCATATTGTTGTATTTTGATTTCTTTTTTTCTGGTCTATATTTGTGTTTGTTGAATGGTTAATTCCAGGACACAAAATTATTCAGATTCTGACAAGTTAGTCAAAGCTACAAAGCATTGGAATTAACCAATCCTTTAATTTGAACAAATAGCCATGGTAAGAATGATAGGAGAGATGCACAAGCCAAATTCATCAACTGTTTTTGATGTCTGAACAAAACTAATTTCATATAATTGCTTCATGTTTTATTTTTTATGAATTATCAAATTAGATTGCAGAGTAATAAGGACATGTTTTGTGAGATTCACTGAAGTGTGGAAAACTACCATCATGTTTACATGATTAAAGTCCATGCACGGTTTCAGCCTGCAGGTCACACAAAACGGAGCAGCTCCACTTCTCGGAGCAGTACGGATCTTGCTCTGTTTATGACCTACAAGGTGGAGTTCAAGTGAGACATTCATGATAGATTATATGTGAAAACCTGGTCCCGTGTAAATGCTTAGCATGGTGTTTGTGGTTATCTGCTTAGGAAAATACTCTGGTACCTGTGTCCAAAGCTTTAAAGTGTGATTCTATTCTTAATAATTTCTTAAATAGCTTCATTTTACTTAAAAGATCTGTTATTTCCCCCTATTCAGAATCAGGCTACCTGACTCTTGAAATAAATTATTAATGGTTTTGATGATATCCACAAAGCAATAAGATGATGTTCATGTAGTAAAAGGCTGGCAATTAAAATACAAAGATAGAGGGAGAGTAGGAGAAATAGTATCATGTGTTAAAAAAATGAAGTTGTAATTGCCTGTATTTTAGTAGACAATTACTCTCATGGGGAGAGAGATGGAACTGCTCTGTGTTCAGACTTGGACTTTAAATCAACAAAATTACCAAGTTGCTTTAGCAGATACAGCCCATACATCTTTTTAAAAGATTTAAATAGACATACTGTTATTTTCAAAATCAGCTCAAGCAGTTTATTCCGTGGACAGGAGGCTCTTGAAGTAGAACATACAAAGTAGTTTATGAAAAAACATGAGCTAAATGATCATCTCTATTTACAGACTGCTGGGAATATCACAGGAACAAAGATCAAGTCACAGAAGTAAGCTAAAATAGACAATATGAATGCAGAGCTTTTATGGAACAAAAATATATGAAGGAAAATGAGTATATTTTAACACCATCACCACAGAAGTCTTCCACTCGCTTGCCTGCAATCCAGAAGACAGAAGATCATCACCATGGGATGTTATTAGTTGGAGGTGTGGCAAAGGGGTTTAAAGAACCTTGATTGGGATATGATCCTATTAGAGCCTTCCTCCCACTTCAAATTAGTCATAAAAGGGGTGGGAGAGGTTGGGGAGGGGGACCCACAACTAAATTTAAATCTCCAGGCCTGAGCTGGGTTGCTAGGTAATAAAAGCCAATTTTCAGATTAAACTAGGTGCTAAATTTGTGCAGAATCTGGTAGTTTCATATAACCATTAACTGTTTTAGCAGAACATGAGGCATTTACAGGAATCTTTTACATAGTCCTGATCACTGTTACTTGTTAATAGACCCTTCCTGTTGTCTCATTATGTATTTTGTGCCCGGAGTAGGTCATAATCTACATAACCAGGATTCAGAACAGAAGAAAAAGTTATGTTAAATGTGGGGAATAGAAATAATGACAGTAATGTTTCGGTCTACTATCTGCTGCCTTCCTCTGCTGTGTTAGAGACTGCAAACTTTCCAAGGAAGACTGTGTAGAGCTAGCCTACAGTGTCTGAAGCACAGAAATACCAGTGTGTTGAAACCCAGCCTGCCAGTGTATTAACACCCCAGGCCATACACAGAATCTCTCCAATTCATCTACAAGGCAGTCATTTATAGAGGGGATAGACAGATGCAGAGCTTCATTATCCCATTAGGGACTTCTGTTCTGTGATGATATCGCTACAGCCTATGATGACATGCAGAATCTGGGAGAGTCAGGAAGTAATCCCAGATGTTTTAAAACCCAGTCCAGGGTCCTGATCTTTCCTTTTATAGACTGTAGAGGATTTTTCTTGTCTTTAGGTTCTTTTAGTCAGTGTTCAGGTTTGTAGTTTGTAAACCCAGGAGACTTCAATGCACAAAGTAAATATATTCCAGACAAATTCTTGAGGTATGTAGCACAAAACTTCAGAATTAAGGGGTTACCTGTTTCCAGGGGATATACAGTATTCATATAGCATCACTGACAAGCCTGGAATTCATCAAGGGACTTAGCAGAATACAAGAGCTGCCAAAAACAAAGAAATAAAAGAAAGCAGAAGGAAGGACGTCATATTGTGGAGAGAGCTGATTACTGATTCTCCAAAGAGAAACAGCACAACTTTGTCTAGTGACACAGTTGGAGTAGAAGTTAAAGGCATTAAAAGAAGCTGGATAATGCCTCTCCTGAGACCTTTAGAGCAATTAGAGGAAGGAAAGGATCAAGAGATGTGTTTGCAGATAAAAGACAGTAAGGAATCCTAGGACTTTGATTTTAGGATTAATTACTTGGATATTGATTTAGCTAACAAGTATGCAAAAGCTAAGAAGGATGTACATTTGCAAAAATATTTCTAAGGGTTGCTGTCTGAAAGAAAAACTGTGGCATCTGAGGCAATTTGGGGACTGTAAAAACGTGAGATGAATGACAAGATAATACCCAGCATTTCTCTGTGACTTTTGTGTCTCATGCATCTCTGTGGGACTTTATGCATTTTGAACCCAGCCTGACATTTTTCTTGGATCTAGAGTTCTGTATTCTTGTACCATTGAGCAATAGCTCGAAATGAATGAACTACTGGCAGAGTCAAGCACTGCTCCCTGGGAGTGAATGGAACAGAAATGAATCCTCCGTTTTTACGCATACACAGGCCAAATTCCCTCTTATTAGTGCATGAGTAAGGACAGATCACCTCAAGTCTTGAGAGAATATTTATTAAATGCAGGCTTATCCTCCACCCTTGTATGGAAGTGATGCTTTTATTCCTTTTAAATCTAAAGAGAGGAGGAATGTAAGAATCTTTTGTTTTTACTCTGCCTCTTCAATTAAGCATAAAATAAATACAGTTAGAAGAGTTAAGACATCTGGAAAGAGGTGAGATATGTTCTCCAGTGTCTACAGCAATGCAGAGGCTTTTTGCTAGGGAACAAACTAATAGCTGTTGAAGAGATGCTTCTGAGAGCCCAGCTGGGGCAGGAAGGGAGAGGAATAGCTGCAGATAGTCCTAATCGTGGCTGTAGAGGAGACTGATGAAGCCTCATGCTGTGTCTAAAGTGAAGTTTGCATCCAGATGCTTTGAATCCAGGCATCGTGCATGAGGCTGAGGCAGCACTTGGTAAATAGTGTTGCCAGCACTGCACTCCCATGACGAAAAACTTCTGCTCAGAGAGTTCTTGGGTACTACATCACTTCCAGAGGAGAGCATGTGTGGACTTGTTGTTCAAGAGCTTGCATGGTATTCATTCTCTTATTGATCAAATACTATTAGTAATTTTAAAAATTTATTAGAAATATACTGAGCTCTGTCTTATACTATGGTAAAATGATTGATGTAGAAACACAAGTAAAGGTGTATTATATCTATTTATCCATAGTAGTCTATCTCTGTAGCGACTAAGACATGTTCTACAGGTGTGCTGTATTTGTCCTCACTCTTCACCCCTCATCTCTTCTTCTCTCTCTTTCTCTCTCTTGTTGGGGTGGAAAGAGTTCATCATTTAGCAGCTCATCCCTGTCTTACGTTCCTGGCTTTCAGAAGAAATCCAGCTTTGACACTGTTCTTATGTAGCAGTTTCTTATGCTTTACCTGCATTGCAAAGAATTGGCTTTTGTGGAGTATAATCTTTTCTGTGGTGATAAAAGATCTCTGTGATTCTAAATTGATACAGGGACAAACTCCAGGGGAACTGGTCGTTAGCCAGAACACGTTTATAACTACAAGACTTAATCACTGATATGGTTACTTCCAGGTAAATGTAGAGTCGCACAGCACACTGACTTCAAAGATGAAAGATGGCTTAAGAAAATGCTGCCTCTGTTGCTGGTTTCTTCTCACAGAAGAAGAACATCTAGTCCAACTCCCCTGCTCCAGCAGGGATATTCAGAGCACGGGGGACAGGGTGGCATCCAGGCAGGCTTGGAAGCTCTCCAGAGAAGGAGACTCCACAATCTCTCTGGGCAGCCTGTTCCAGGACCTTGTCACCTTCACAGGAAAGAAGTTCTTCCTCACGTGAAGATGGAACTTCCTGTGTTATAGTTGATACCCATGAAATTTACACCCATTTCTTCTCTCACATAGGAGTGTGTTGCCTTCTTTTGTGCCAGTAAAATGGCTAGTGGGGCTACATCAGTGCTCTCTGGATGAAGCCCTCTTCACTAGAGAGGAGCATAGGTTGTCTTTAAGCTAAGCTATTTCAAAGAATCACTTTGCAGTCCGGTCTGCCAAGTAACTCTATGAACAAAACTGAAGGAAAGGGAGGAATAGGAACCTTTCCAGCTATCTTCACTATTAAAGTCACAGCTTAAGCATATCCTGTTCTGAAGGAGATGCTACTGTGTGATCTATTGCCCAACTAAAACATTTGCTCCTTCAAATATTGCATTACTTTGAAGTGCCAAATGGGCTACGTTCCAAAAATTATTTCAGAGAAAATAGCATTCATATAGCTATACTGCATGCTTTTTCTAAATCCAGAGTATTTAAAAAGGGGGAGAAGGTGAACATGCTGCTATATAGATACGAGGTGTATTATACTGTGTATATATAAGGCTGTGTTTTACCATGTGTCTATCCTCACATACAAGAGAACAGAATTAAGACTTTCAGTGAAATCTCAGGTGCTTTTCAAAGGAGGTTGCATGGCATGGGGTAAACATCAACCAACCTAGTGCCCAAACAGTGAAATACAAAGATGCAGCAGAGCCTTTGAGACTTCTGATGATTTGCTTTCACTAACAGGTCTCTGCTATCACATAAAGGATATTCTGTAGAACAGAAGGGCATTACAGCAAAAGGTAGGCATGGACTCATAGGGGAGAAGGAAATTGAAGAGCTGTGCCCCTCTTCAAACATTAGTGTCTGCTGATGTGGCTGTGCATGCCAGCCTGTGATAACTAGCTAATCCTGATTTTTTGCATGCGGATTGTGCCTCAAAGAGAACATACCATGAATTTTTCAGTATATTTTGTGCCATCACTGCCTAAGAGAGCTATCCCCCCTCTCATCCAGTTCTCTAATGCAAACTCTAATCAGCACTGGATCTGAAGCAGTTCCATCATGACTGCGGCTGGCATCTCTCCCTCTCCCTCTCTCTCTCTCACACACACACACATACACTGAAGAGAAGGGTAAATGCCTCTGCAGAAGTGTGATCTGAAAGTACCAGTATAATGGTGCTGGGAACTATTCCCCAAAGTCAAAATTATATAGGTGTTTTTTCCGTAGAGAGAGAGATTAGAAAAGCCGATGAGAACAGTAAGTGTGTGTGTGCAGGGCCAGGCTGCCCGCGGGCAGAGCCTGGCTGTGTTCAGCGGTAGAGCCTGGAGTTGTGCTGATGTCCACACAGCTTCGGTTCTGGAGAGGGCAAGGTTGGACATGTTGGTGCAGAGGTTGGCCAGGCACTGAGGATGCTGCCTACCCACACCGCTACATTCAATTCAACACCTGTTGAATTAACAAGCAAGACACGTCAGAGCAGCTAAAGAAACACAAATCTCTGACCTGCTCCCTTTAACTGGTATTTCGGTGTGATAAGCTCATTAGGAGAAAGTCTGCTAGCACTCGCTGTGTGTTGGCAGAGGACTGGTGGATGATGCACGCTGTCATCGCAACAGGAGATCAAGAGATATCCAGCTCTGACATGACCCATCACTGCTAAGTAGCAGATTCATGTAGTTATGTTTCATGAAACTGCGTGATGCACATTAAGGGAAACCTTTTGAACCCAAAGCTCATTATTTTTTTTAAACTCAAAAATTGCAGGCAGGGTGCAGTACAACACAGTTCTTAGCACTGTCCTGTCAACTGCCTAATGAATATGGATGTAACTTGCACTGCTCTTTTGGGGCAAAGGCCCAAATCCTGATGCCTGTGTTTTCCCCCTTGGCATTAACTAAATTTGGAGCAATTAGGGCTCAATCTTGTGAAGTGTTGAGAGCCCTTAGCTCTGCTGATTATAGCAAATTTGGCATCCTGACCACAAGGTCCATTGTGCCAGTGGAAATAATCAGAAGATCTTGGCATGGAAACTGGTCCCACATAGTCTTTTTATATTTTTTCCAGCTTTCTGTGTACTTTCTCTTTTCCAAAAAAAAAAAAAATATTTTTCTTTTTGTTCAGCAAAATATCTACAATAATGGCTGGGTTTTGCTGTGTGAATGGCTTATTTTTATAATGAGCATAGTTTTTTGTTTGTCTTCTTTTTGGACTGAAGTCTTAGCATGGAGAACTAATGATTTATAGTTCATATGATGATATGAACTGAATAGCTCAAGGGCTTTGCATCAGGAGTTACATATTTCTTGCTTAAATGAGTCCAGTTATGCGCAGTAGTTTGCCACCAAATAGTACCTAATAGTAGTAAAATGGAATCAAGTTAGTAGTGTCTCCGTTATTATGTCTGTCTGTAAGTAGAACCTCATTTCTAGTAGAGCTCTTGCTAGTCTAGAAGAACTACTATTGAGCAATCTCATTAGTAAGCAGAGCTTCAGTGTGCTTTGAAACTGGACACACATCTTGGTCCTAAAAAGTTAACCGCTCTGTTATACTAGTCTCTTAAGGATGAAGTTATAAAGGGATAATGTGAGCAAAACATGTGCTGCCAGCGCTGGTCATTTCAAAGTATGTTATACTCTCTATTGTATTAAATAACTATATTCCTTAAGATAGTCAACCAGTACATTTAGCTGATACTCTTAATGAGAGGAAAGTAAGAGACTCAGACCTTGCCACAGCTCAGAACTGTTATGGGTCCATTGGTGATACATGTCTTATTTTGAGATCACAAGTACACTTGTGAAGAGAACCTCCTAAACATCTCTGCCTTGTATGATGAAGTTCACATGGGAAGAGGACTTTAGGTGGGCAAACTTCGTATTACTAGAATGAAGCTAAGATGCAAGACGTGTTGTAGAAGTGCACCTTACGTGTTGCCATCAAAAATGGCCACAGAAGCAGACTGGAGTTATCTTTAACGATTTTCCCCAAAACTTAACTAGGAAGAGCATGTGGTCCTCAATTTCAGCTTCTTCAGGTTGCCTCCTGCAGGGCTGCACAACTTAACAATACGGAAATAGCTGGTGCTGTGCTACCGGGCAGCTCTGATCCTGTCTAGCTGAAGGAAGTGGTACTCACAGGCACACCTGCACACCCATGCAATACCGCTATCCAGCATAGGGTAAGGGAGGAAGATTGGCCTGACCCGCTGTCCTTGGAAAGTGGGGAACGTCCATCTAACTAACTAGCTTTTCTACCAGCTTTGTAGCAAAGCTGGATTCCCCAGTGTGAAGGAAAGGTGTATTACATATCGCCACATTAATCCTGATTCATAGGCACATTGTCTGCCAGCTGAAGCGTTCTACCAAGGCCTGATCCCATTATTAGAAGGCACCTGCAAACTGCTGGGTAAAGCTCAGATTGCATCAGCAGGGCAAGGTATCTTGTATGTTCTGTGGGCTCACGTGGTGGTTGAAGCTGCTAACGTTTGCATTCACCCACAGCTGTTTGCTGCATTGGCCCTGCTGAAGATTATTGTTTCAACAGGGTAGCAGGACTGAGTGTGGATTTGGCTGCACTTCAGTTCTGATATGTTGGCACACAATTTACCTGATAGTGTAAGCTAATTCTGCAGCCTGAACTGCATTCTTTAAAATGCAATTACACTTTTTCTTTTTCCTCTGATGACTCTTCTGCAGAGTGCTGTCCTCTAGCAAATAGAAGAGGTGGGAATTCAGTTGTAACTTATAAAATTTCAGTGATTAAAGTACTTGAAGTGTTTTTTAAGACTAAAGGCAATAGCTGAAAGATGCAACATTGGGCCAGACCATTCAGAACTCATTGCACTTTAGATTTCACTTTAATATCATCACAGTGTGATGGGCAGGAGTTATTGCTTTTGAAACTCACAATAAACCATGATAAGACAGCAATACATTGGCAGAACTGGTGTATATAGAAATGTTGATAGGACAGGTTTTCGATGGAACCAATGTACAGGAATCACCAGGAGTTACAAGTAAAGGGTAAAATAGATCAGCATCAAGAACTATGTAGGGGTTCAGCACTGAAATGCTGGCTTGTTTTGACAAACTTAATCTAAATGCACTGTCAGAGGTGTCAGCTGAAAGTAATGTGAGTGAAATGTGTTCACCTGCTGCCTGCTTTAGCCTGTGCTAATAGCCTTTCTTTCTCGAATATCTTGCTGGCTTGCAGGTTGAAAGAGGAAATAAACAAAACCACTCGATCTTAGCTAACATTGGCTTTTACTTTTCCCCAAGAGCAAGCAGAAGTCAAAATCTGCCATTCACTTCTCCCTAGATTATAGTTGGTTCAGTGTTGTGGCTATCTCTACTGAGTCTTCTTATTAAAATAACTTTAAAAAAATCTAACTGAAGAGGAGAAAGACATGGATTTTGAACTTATGAATGAAAAATATGTCCATATACAAAATATTTTTAACTACTTCTATTCAAATTCCAAAACCTGTATATTGATAACTTATTAGATCAGTCATCTTGTCTTTTTTAACCTTTCTTTTTTTTTAACGTCACAAAATAATGCAAAATATGAACATTTGCATTCATCTTTCTTAGACTAACTTGGGATAAGTGCTTATATTAATAGCACAGACTGCAGGAAAGAGGCTTACAGAAAACCTTTGGTAGATAAGGAATTTCAAAGCCTTTATAAGATGAGTTACAAATAAGAGGTATGCTGGCTAAAGACAACAAACAGGAAACCATGAGCTTCTGTGCAACAAAGCTGTATACAGTTTAGAAAAGGCTATGATAGTGTTGTGTAACCAGCAAGATTCCATAAAAATCTTCATTAAAAGATTTCTGTTAAAAAAGCTTTTATATATATATATACATACATATATACATAAAGTGTGACAGCTGACCATTGACTATCTTGCCAGTCTTCCTGAGAGGTCTCTAGTATTATTAAATGTAAAACCTTTTCCTGCCCTGTTCAATCGCTTGGCCCCAAAGTTTCAGTCAGAAAGTAAGTCTGCTTTGGAAAGAGTTTTAAAATACTTGTACACCAGCTGAAGTTCCCTTTTTTTTTTTTTTTTAAACTCTAACAACATTTATGGTTAGAAGGGACAAAGAAGTCACACAATAGGAGAGCCTTTCTGCTTGCTGTGTATGAAGGACTGGAAGAACCAGTGTGAAATCTTTATAATTGGAAACATCAGTTGTCTCCTGCCTTGGATTAACTTCCTTCTTCAGGTCTCTTGCAGGGTTTTTTTCTATTATTATGATCATTTCATGCAACTACATGACACAGCCTTTCAGCAAGTCCAGAACTGCTGGGTCAAGTAGAATATTTGGCATGTCTTGTTTGCAGACCGAGTCACTGCATCTGCGCTTTCTGGCCGTAAGGCTAAACACGCAGCCAGATGGACTCACTGCCCGTGTTGTCTGTGCCACTGCATTCACTAGGCTGAGCTCTCAGGGCTGTGTCTCGAGTGTGCCACTGAGGGCTCACTGCTGGGACAGGGCCCTAAGGGGCTCCTGGGGCTGTCGTGTGCCTAGTGTGGTCCAGCTCTCGGCCTTGCGGGGCAGCCTCTGCCTAACCCATCTGCTCACACGTGGCTGAAGGCCAGCAGATCAGATGGCACTGAGTGCTTTCCTGGAAGAGTCAATGTTGACTCTCAAGAAGAGGAGAAGTTTCTAAGCGCTCTGAGCACAGGGCAAATTTAAATAGCCCAGGGATAATACAGACACAAAATGTCATGTCTGATACATGATCATGTATCGACACAAGGTCAGTTTGCCTGCATTCAGCTTTTCTTTACATTAAAGAGCCCTCCCCTACACAGAGAAGGGATTCCTCATGGTGACTTGGAGGTGATGATTCAGGCAGCATACAATCTGTATTTTGTTAGCCAAAATAGCCTGGCTTCCTTTGACCTCCTTAGAAGTCCTTCAGCAAAAAAAGGCACCTCTTTCAGTGGCTTTTCTGAAGTAGATGTTCAATGAGTTTAAAGAGCTTTGGCTCTATAATGAAAAGGAACAGAAAAAAATGCCTTTTCTATCTTTGCAGTTCAAGCTATTGTTCCATTCAGTACAGAGTATGGGGTCTTAGCTCAATCTCTGCTTTGGCAGGTTTCGAGTAAAATGAACATATCAATAATGTGTCATTTGAGTAAACCAGATAAGACCTGGTCAATGTTCTTTCCATAGCTGGCGTCCAGGATGATTTCAGATCTCTAGATCCAGATTTAAAGACTATTGTAAAAATCTGTTCTTTTGACATCAAAAATATGCCTAAAAGCACAATGATGATGATACCTGAGATTGTGCAGATGTCATTAAATAAAGGCATGGCTTAATGGAAATCTAACTAAATGTATGCACATCAGAGACTGCTAGAATTTATAAATAAACCTAATTTTACTCAAAATATACGAAGCAGTGACAACAATTAAAAAAAGCCCAATATCTATAGATTTCCACCTGATCATTAACATGTAAATCATTATTTTAATTTGTTCCATTTAATGAACATTTTCCTAATCTTTATTCCTGAGTGGTTTTGCTATTATTAAAAACATCAATTAGATTTGTTTCATGCTTTCAGTTGCTAGAGAAAGACAGGGCTGACTTAAAATTTTTTAATGCTCTAAACAGTAAAAAGGGATGGAGAACGGAGAGAGAAGATCAAAAGTTTCCAGTGCTTAACCTGTAACAACTAACAAGAACTATGGATGACTCTGGAGTATGACATCAAAAACATGATCCAAAGGAGCAGTGTTTTCATCTCGCTGGACAGAATAATGGACAACCATGAAAAGAGCCTTTCCTTCTGCTTCTTTTTCAAAGCAGACCGTGTGGGTCTCACCTGTTCACCAGCAGCTTGTGCAGAACCCACATGGGGTCAGATGGAAGCTGCTGCTCTGTGGCCTGTTAGACTGGAGCTCACGGCAGCTCGGCTGCTCCTTGTGTGTTCGTCCTTCACTAGGTCTCCTGCTGTGGTCCCAAGTGCTGGACGAACATGAGGCAGGCATTGATTTTGTGGGATTCAGTCCTGTTACACAGAGGTGGCGACGCGCTGTCTCGTTTTCAAGGCCTGACATGCTGTAGTAGTTCCTGTTTCTACCGAGACCTGCAGGAGTCAGCGCCAGAGCAGCTGCTTTCTGCTGCCTGTTAACGGGTCCGCATGCTGAGGTAGGGGACTGGTACCCTAACTAAGCAGAGATCGTCCGTGTCCACGGAGAACTCAATGCCACAGATACAATCATTGGGCTAAGGGGAAAAAGCTCCCTGTGTTGGTTTCCCAGCCTGTTTTCAGCCCCGGCCAGTCATCCTCGTCAGGCATGCACTGAGCTTGTATTAGTTTCTGTTCTCAGTCATCCATTTCAGCCTGGCCACTGCTGGCTGCTAGGTGTTTTACCTCACAGTGACAGCCTCTAACCAGCCTTCCCTCTCCTTAGGCTGGATTGTGTCTCTTGCACAGCAGTAGTAAGGTGGCTGAAATTGTGGTGGGCTATGAATACAATAGGAGCAAGTTTTGTAGAAATCATGTCTTTTATCAGATCAGAGGTAAGGCTGAGAGCAGCAGACAAGCTTTTCTGAGCTCCGAGTCCTTTCTGTGGATAGAATTGTATCTTCTTCAGCTCTCTAGTCTCTTCCTGGCAAATACTCTAACAAGCTGCTTAAACTCCTCCTTCATTACAGAGTTTTTCCTTTATTATTTTGCTGAAGATAGCAGTAGCATTGTCTGCCACTGGCAACTTCTTTTGCTACAGATATTCGCAAGAATTTCTGCCCTCTGTTCTAGGTCTTGCTGCTTTTGGATGGAGTACTTATTAAACCCTTTGTACTGACAGTAAGCTCGCATGAAGAAAGCACAATTTATCATTTTCTTCTCTCTAAATTAAAAACTGCAAATGATCAAATTTACTTAGAAACAAGACAGTATTTTTTCCTAAGTAAAACCTTAGACCTGCCGTCTTCCGCATCTGCCCAAAATAGGATTATTGAAAAAGCACAAATGCATGCACATTTTTTTAAAAAATCCACATTTAAAAATCTTTGATGCCTCTTTCAAAAATCTTCCTATTGTTCTATTCGTCTTCCAAAAATGTTAGCATAGAGCAATCAAATCTCAAGTCGATTTATTCCCCAGAACTGAGCTGATACAGAGATGGGACATGAATGAATGCTCAACCCTTTCTCTTTAGAATTTTCCAATGTAATATTTCATGAACTTGCTTTAATATTGACTTCTCATTGATGACTTATGCTAAGTGAATCTCCTAAATTTGTCATTCGTTCATCAAAATATGGTTTAGTTAGCAAAGAGCAAGTGTTTTGTTCATTCATGTTACCAAGTCTGTAGTAAGATGTAAACAGCTTGGAAACTCCCAAATGAAGCATTTCCAAGTGTCACAACAGAGGATTTTTATGATGCTTGTTCACTGTAGTTGTGAGTAAATGCAAGGAGTTTGTCATCAAAGCAATAATGCTATTATTACTCCTAGTAGTAGCTATGGTAATATTACAGATGCTGTTATCTTCTAATCTCTTTTACCAGGGCTTTAA
Organism: Eudromia elegans; assembly: GCA_003342815.1. Taxonomy (NCBI): domain Eukaryota; kingdom Metazoa; phylum Chordata; class Aves; order Tinamiformes; family Tinamidae; genus Eudromia; species Eudromia elegans. The sequence continues at coordinate 963,816 of PTEX01000256.1, read as the reverse complement.
TGCGGCTCAAAATAGAAGTCTCATGACTGGTTGATAATATTACGCACATGATGTTGTTCTTTGCATATAGTGGAGTTGACCCCTACTGGGAAATGGTCTTGGCTAATGTACTGGTTATACAGGTCAGACAGGGATCTTCTGTTGTGTAATGATGAATTCTGTCAATAGCTTTTCATTCTTTTGGAGTACTGAGCCTGAGCACTTTCTAGAAGCCAAATATTGAACTAGGTAGACCACTGGTGAGACACAGCTTAGCTCCCACTTCATGACCTCATTTATTGATTGAATACGGATAACTTTCTGGTTGTTTTTCTCACCCCGTGCTGGTAGCTTTCTCCTACTCTAGAAATTTGTTTCCTACAAAATATACAGCGCAGCTGTTCTCATTAGCCTGGATATTAGCCTCTTTGAGCTGCATGATATGCACAAGATATTATGAAATAGTGATATGGATGGCTGCAGTCTGGATGTCTCTGAGGAGTACACAGAAAACAAATGTCTCTAATGCATGCCTGTGATAAGCATCTGCCAGAGAGTGGTTTGTGTTAAAAACAATGTGACTCTCAGGTCACTATATCTTATATCCATATGAAAAGCTATAAAAAAAAGAAGGAAAAGGAACATGTATCATCTTTTGAAAGAAAGAAGGAAAAAAATCTATTTTCAATTTTAATCAAAGAGCTTTGGTTGAGGTGTTTCATGTATGTCTCCCTTTTCTTCTCATAGAGCACATTTTTGTTTTTTTTTTCTTTAAAGTTTGCCTTTAAAGGCAAATCAAACTCTCTTGGGGTAAGATTTTTGTCTAGATTCCTTTTTTTTTGTTACAGTTGTTTAAGTTTACATGCAAGACTTTACAATATGAACATTTATTCTCATAGTGACATTTAGAACCATAAAATTTAAATCAAATTTTCCGCAGTACTAAACCATGTGCTGTGTGGAAAAATCCACACATAGTATATCAACTTGTTTGCCTATAGCAACTAAGCTAGTAAAACTTATAGGGAACAGATGTTTTATATGACAATTTCTACCTGTCTTCTTGAAACTCTTTAAATCCCTGTTGATTTTTTTACATATATATTATTATCATTTTGGTGTTTTATCTAGAATATCCTAGACTGCCTGGTCAGGATTTCCCTTTCTTATAGTTAAGGATTCAGTTGCAGCTCTCTATTCTTGGGGATTTCTCAGGCTTTCAGAAATGGTTACCAATTGACATTAATGATCATTAATCAGATAATTAGATTAATCAGATTAATTAGATAGTACTTCACATGGATTTCAATAAAAGAGTTGCCAGGGGCAAAGTTAGGGTTGGCTAGTGCCAAGGTCAGCTCCATTTCAGGTCCTTTGCTGATAACAAAATGTGAAGGAAGACAGAAGTGAGGGCTGCCCCCCCTTTGCTGTGGGAGCGGCTTTCAAGCTGAGGCTTCACCACTGCTCCCTTGCATGTGCTGCATCTGCACCCAGGCACTACCTCCTGCATAGGTAGTGCATCTAGGTCCTGATCTGGATTTGCCAGCTTCCAGCTTGGCCTTGGATCGGCCTCGCTGCTATGGACTTGCTGAGTGATTGCTGGACTGTCTGACCCAGGTCACTATCTCGCCCTAATCCTGACCTGGACTTGTGGCTCTTTGTCCTGGCGTCTTGTTGGGGAGGTTGTCCCTGGCACCTACCCTGTTATTGCTCTCAGCTCCAGCTCATCTACCAGCTCCGCTACCTGGCAGCTGCTGAGCACAACAGGTTATCCAAGTCAGTCAATTTACAAATGTTTTGAGTTGATAATGCCTTAGTTGAGATGATAACATCGCAATGTCAGAATAGGATGAACTGCCTGTGTTTTTCACCTATCACTATGTGCAGTATTATCTGCATCTAGAAACAGACTCACATGAGGCTTTGCTTTGTTTTGTTCTCAATGTTTAAAATGTCTTAATGTTTTGAACCCCTATTGGGTACTGAAATGTCACTCCTCCGCACAGAATCACTCCAAATTGAAATTCTGTTCTTTCCTTCTGCTCTATTAGTGGTATTATATCGAATTGTTATTTATAATTGTTTACTTCTAGTTTCTTCCTTTGGATCATACTTTGTGACCAAACCAGGTTTTTCTCTATCTAAGACTGACTTTTTGAGGTGTTTTTCCTATTCATGTGTCCAGAAATCTCTTCTGGAACAAATGGCAATGTAGAAGGTGTTATCAACCTGTATTACTCAATGATTTGTTTTGATTTTAAAGGATCCCCAGTAGGTGCTTGTGTGTTTATGGAACTAGCTTAAATTGAAGCACTAATAAAGTACTAATAGTAAAAGAATGACAATCTCCATATTTCAGAGTCCTGGTTAAAAACTGTGAGAGAGCATTGCTGAAGATTCTGTTAGTCTTCAGCATGTAGCATTGCTTCTAGAAATACTAAAATTAAGAATCAGGAAAAAAAGAAAGAAAAAAACCAAAACTCATCAAAGCCAGTGTATTCTGAACTGAGTTGCCAGATTTCTGTTTAGGTTTGGATTTGGTTCTGTTTCAGCTGCCAGTGGCATATCCAAGGTATACAGATCTGTGGGTCTATAAGTCAAGGATGGATTCCAGCTGTGACTTTGTCTTCCTCTGGCCTAAAACCTTAATGAAGAGCATGGGAAAAGGGAAAATGAGGATACAGAGGAAGTGGTACAACAAGGAGAAACAAATCTTTCTAATGTGTCTTTTCTGTATGACAACTATAAAATGAAACTTGAGCTTAGACTGCTTATGCTTAAATCATAGAAGAATTTCTTCTAATCATTAAATACTGATATTGTATATTGGCAGTTTAGTATATTTGAGAGTGCTAAAACTGCTAATGAATTCATCTTGACATCTTTATTAATCCTCTACAGAATATTAAAATGTCTAGTAAAGTAAGAATTTAAAAAAAAAAAGTTTACAAAAGGAAATTTAGACTGGAAGTAGAGTAATGGATGTATACCTTAAAGGATCAAATCTTATAGGAATAAAATGAGGCAAGGCTTATTAGTAGAGATGAAATATAATTTGTAGTTGTGACATATGGGGATGTTATTCAGAGAGGTAAGTAATGGGATAATTATGGGATAGTTATGGGACAAAATAACTATTGTCTGCAGAGCAGTATGGGTTATGAGGCTATGGGAGGAAACTAATGGCCGATGAATAATACCCAATTACAAGCAGTTGCATACATTTGCCAGTAGCTATATATTTTTGTTCCAAATTTTATCTTTTCATGGTGTTTTGTAGTTTTCTGTTGAAGATCTGGGCTGCCAAATATGAGATTTCTAATATGATTTCTAAATATGAGAGTTCTAATGAAGTGACTGATTTGTGAATAGTATTCTTGTCATAAGTGGGTACTTCTGGCTTATTGATTGCTCTGAGGAAGTTCACTCTGCTATATAAGCTGTTGTTTGATTTTGTCTACAGAGCTTATAAGGTGGCATATAATGCACTAAATAAAATGGGAGGGCTTTGAGATGGGAATGAGGTGAACATACTGTGTCATGAATGTGAAAATTGCATTGGAATGACCTGCATGTGTTCCTCAGCTGCAGGCTTATTCCATTCAGTGGGTATCTAGGTGTACAGAAATTTGTCTCTGAGTAGTTTGAAAAGACAGAGATTCATTTGAAGGAGATTAAAGGGAATTTGGAAGAGGAATTGAAATTTCAATCTTCTTCCAGGATAGATTATAATTTGAAGGCTGGCTTTCTATGTACATTCTACGTTTGAGTAGAATGTGGTATGGTCTTTGACTTATAATACATATATATATATACACACTAACGAGAAGCTTATCCAAAAAGTAATCTGTATTTTAGAGGCGTGCTCTTGGTGGGTGGAGGTTGTTGTAGACAAAGGTCTGTCTGTGTGTCTTTTGGGATTGTTCAAGACAGATTGATGGTATGACAATACTGGTTCATGCATTTTCGATGTATTTTGTAGGACGCCATGTTTTATGCTCACTATTAACTGTGCAATGCTTTTAATGAAGAGGTTTATCTTACCTTTTCTCATCCTAGTTACAACTATAGGAATGATTTTATATTGTGGCTAGATGACAGTGCAAACATTAAGTATAAAATCCTTTTTAAGGTTCCTAAGTTTTTCCTCTTGAATCTTCAGGAACTGGAAAAAACTTGGCTTATTTCATTTCACTGAGTTAGATTCAATATGCAATTAAATTTTGTGTTCCTACCTGGATGTCTACCAGAATTTCAATATCTGGGCCCAAATTACAAAAAGTTACAGCTGAATTAAGATACGCAATATTTTGTGTTGATGGATCTGGTCCATTTATGCAGTCTATCTAATTTCCAGTTTCCATTATGCTCCACTTGTCTTACCACATTCTTATCCTTTGCTGCCAAATGTCCCAGTGCATTTGAGCTCTTTAAAAACACCTCTACCCTACACTCTAATTTGGAGACTATTCTTATTTCAGTGTATCTTATTTGTTTTATTCCTGTTATTATTTCACAGGCCTTTATTTTCTTTACTTAGACAGAAGTTTCATTGAAGTTTCCATGATTTTCAAAACTGTGGTATGTCCTGGAAATTAAAAAAATGTCTTCAAGACTAATTTAGTTTTCTTCTTGGAACTGAACATCTTGGGGCCCCATCACAGAATGCAATAGCTCTCAAAATTTGCTGAAGCTCTCTCCATCCCTAGGGTAAATGTACTCACTGAGATCTCACTGATGATGTAGTGCCTGTCTGTTAGTTCAGCTGCCCCATTACTCATTAAAAAGAGCATTCCTGAAGACTCAGAGCAATACTGTCTTCCATGAGAGAGTGCAGTTTCCATGAGGTTCCCAGGAAATAAGTTGTCAAGTTGTATGCCGTAGGTCTTCTTTAGGTTATTACATCTCTGTTAGCCCTGCCTGTTGTTATACCTACTAGCCACTTTGACCAGAGCGTGGGCAGATGCAAGGAGGAAGCAGAGCTTCTCCTCTCCAGCTCAGCAGATTGGTGTGCTCTTGAGAAGCAGTGTTACGGAGCTAAGCTAAGCCTGCTCCAGGGTTCTTAGGGGCTTGCTCACTGGCCATCCAGACAGAATTTTTTTTACAGATGACTGCTGAACTGATTTATTTCCAACATAGCCGTGTCTAGTGTGCTATTTCTTTTTGATTGTTGAGCCTCTTTTACATTTGCTTTGGTCATTTGCACTTCTTTTGAAGAAGTACACCATCTTCTTGTGCACAGAAGAAAGTCTTTCCACCAGGCTTTGGCTGTTTATTCCTAAGAACATCAGCCATGGGGTCATGCAATTAGAGTGGATGCACAGTTTTTGTGCCCCTTAAAAATTGTTTAAAATTAACCTTTTCATAGAAGGAGTTTACAGTACAACAGTAAAATATATACTCAGATGATATAGAAAAGTAAGATGAAAAAGGGCTAAGAACTGAACAATTTTGAACGGTTCCTTCTGTGGGATGATAGTAGTTTCAGTATTGTGAGGATCTGCTCATAATAGCTGCATGTAATGGAGTTCAGGATGCTTTTGATGGGCAGATTGTCATCAGAAAAATGATCATTGGACAAAACATGCATTTTCACTCAGGCACTTAAAAACTTGGATAATAGTTAGGAAAAGTATTTCTGCCTTCAGGATGGAATTTGAGGGAACATCCTTCCTAATTTGGATTTTCCTTCCTAATCCCACATTTGGAATATTAACCACTTTTTAAGGAGTTTGTACATCTCAGTGTTGACATGGATTGAACTTATATTCGGCCTGTTGATATGATGCTGCAGGAACACTTAAAACTAATAACAACTCCACATTATGTGTTTTTAATTTGCCATGGTTGCTCTACTCTAGCTTTAAGGATTTCACACAATACCTCCTATCTGACCACTAGGCTTGTTTGTTAAGATCATGGCCTTCTATTTCTGTCCATCAACATGACTCTCCAGCATTTGGCATTTTCTTTTCATTTGTGCTGCCTCAGGCAACACTTTCTTACTGACTACATCCCTTTCTACTGTATCCATATGAGCAAAATATCACAAGAGATATGTTCTGCCAATATTCACTCACATTTAAAATCCACTCACTTTTCACATGCTCACATACCTCTTGCATTGCTTTCCATGAATATCCTGGAGATTCAACTGAAGTTCATGAAGGCACCGTGATAGTCAGTTACATGAGTAAGCATTAGAAGGAAATGAATTTTAAATTTGTTAATGCTCCGGAAGTATGTAAATACTGGGAATAAAATAGATCTTTCAAAGATCACCTGAACAATTAGCTAGCCAGCATTTTGGCAAGCCCCAGCTTAAAGTACAGACATGTGAATAACTCTAGCACAAAAATGAATCAAAATCCTGCTTTGGTACTCCAAGTAAGAGTATTTAGAGCTGTAGCAAATACCAAAATACTCATGGAAAGTTATTCAGCCAAACTCAGAGTTTAAAAGGCCTGTAGTTATTGATTACATGAACATTTTCAACAGCTTTAATAGAGCTGTAACTTCAAGATTACTGCCATTCCATTAGCAAGAAAGGTTACAGCAGTAAAGCAATCATGCCATGTATTTCTTAGATTTATCTTTGGACAGGCACAACCCTGCTAAAGGGAGGAATAAAGAAATATATTTCACCACTATTGTATTAAATGGAGGGAAGAGGCCCAAATCAAGACTCATAGAGATAGTCATGAACAAAATAAGGAAAAGTAGTATCCAAGGGGCTTGCTGAAGATACCCCAGCTTCATTAATACTGCTCTGAGCACTGCACTGTGCTATGCTGCACTGTCCTTACTTAGAAGAGATGCTGGAGCTGCCCAGTTCATCCCCTTGCTGCAGTCAGCCCCACACTCAACTTGTAGCCAGCTCCAAGTGCTGGGAGGATGGGACGGGCAGTTATTCCTTATGTAGCCAGGAGTGAGCAGTTTCATACTGCTGCTCCCCAACAGGTCCCATTCCTACGTGTGTTTTCCCTCAAGGACCAACAGATGCTGTAAGAGGAGACACCACACTATAAATGAGATAGGCTGTCAGTGTCTCCAAATAGTGTAGTTCCCTTTCTTTGAGTTAATTCATTTAATTTAAAAAAAAAAAAAAAAGCTGTTGTGACATTGTTCTGATAACAAATCTCCTAATCTCTGGTCACAATTATTTGCTTGAGACTTTGTGAGAGTGCTAAATATTAATTTTAATTTGCTTGATTCTGATGCATATATAGTTTTATATTTTATTTGCTTGTTTATAGGGTTATAGCATGAATCAGTATGACATATCACTGGATTTTTATAAGTAATGCACAGAGGGATTACACAGATAACACTGTAGTGATTTATTTTCTGCAGCTTCATAAGGAACATGCAGCTGCTGGACTCCACTCTTTAATGTAGTTATCCTCCCAACTCTTCTGTAAATTAGTTCAATGTTTTTATCCCTATTTTACAAATGGGTAATAGAGGAAAAGAGATGAGGTGAGCACTGAAGTCAATAGGCAAGAGACGGGCACATTGACTCCCTGCTGCTAAACCTGTTACTTCTTTCTGTGGTTAGACAGATTAATATTTCATCAGGTTCCTAACAGGTTAGCCACCACGTCACTGGTGAAAAGTTTTATTATTGTATAATTGAATTATTGTCTAATGGAACTGAATTTTATTATTGTCTAATTAATGTAACCTGGAGAATACTTCATATCAAGATAAAATGCTCACTCTAACATCACAGTTGATTTTAAAATCACCAGTGCTTAAGGGTTTATTAGATTAAAATAATTCTCTTCCCTTCATCTGCCCTGCTGTAAAGTCCACAGAAACGTCTTTTCTCCAGGGACGTGAGTCCCTGCCTGGGAGGGAGTCCACATTTGTTCTTCGTATTATTTTCAAGACCTTTATTAGTTAGGTTTTCTAAGAGATCACTGTTAATGATCTCTGGAGGTAATGATTTGGCAAAGGTTAATGACTCTCCTCATACAGGAAAATTTGCAATTTAGTTCTACTTCTAAATGAAGGTGTTGATTCCTATGGGCAAAAAACCTTTATGGCTCAGCTAAACTTTAAATAGAGTATTGTAAAGGCTGAGGGATCCAATATTTCACTTGGTGTGTTTTGAATACATGCCCTTAGTGTATATATTATTTGGTGTATACATACAGCAGGAACTGTTCACATAAATTTAATATGTTTATTTTTGTTTAGAAAATGTAAAAACTTAACTTGCTCAAGAACTGTGATTTAACTTCCATATTTACTAATTCTTTCCTCTGCTCTAGCAAGTGTTTGAAAATTCCGAGCTGTATAATATGCTGCAGCATTAACAAATTCACCTTTACATCACTAACACACAGTGAGGAGTATCACTGGGCTTCTTCAGACAAAGAAAACCAGGGTGTATAACAGTGATTTGTGTGACTTAGGTTCTCCCACATCTAGTTAAGTGCCCAATTAGAATGTTTCAAGCAGAAGTAGCACATGGTTTGCCAGACCATCTGCTGAAGATGTTGCAGAAGAGGAGCATATGCAGATATGTGCAAAGCTTCTTTCCAGTTGGGTAGCCACTCATCAAAAAAAAATGTAATTGTTATTTATGGATCTTTAAATCAACTATTTCTGAAAAGTGCAGGTCTAAAGAGGAAGCAATAGAAATTTGCTTGTAATATGTGCATTCTTGGGCTATATAATTCAATTATATTTCATTATATGATGTTGGAAGTCTTCTTGATTAATTCTGAACCTAAATACATGTGAGAATCCACTTTCCTACATTACACAATGCTATATTTAGCATTGGACAGTGTATAGACAATGTTTATACTTACTAAGATATAGCAAGATAGTTATAAGTACAACTTAACATGATGCATGGATCATATAAACATTTTAAATGAAAGAATTTAAAATAGGGAGAGCTAAAAACAGAATACAAAACAACAAAAGGAATATTATTTACTTGGCATGAGGTAAATGTGTCTCAGAATTTGACCCGTTATGCACAAGCCTAGTCCCTTCCCATTCCCTGTTTTTGATGCCCTATTACAAGGGAAGTCAGCATTAAGACAACAGAAAACCTTTCCCAAAGTTTACTGTAAATAATTAAACAAAAACAAAACAAACAAAAAGCACATCACATTTTTGCTTGTAATAAACTTTCAGATTTCCCACAAAACCTAATTTAGATCTAAGCTACTTGAGAATCTATTTGTTGCATCAAACAAGGCATCTGAAGCAATTTATCAACATGGTATCTGAGCACGAAATAGAGTATTGCATTCAAGGTTCCGGGAGGGTGATCATAAAACACATTTTTAAGTGATTAAATGAGAAACATGCAGTTTTCCTTTTTACTAATATTCTACTGCAAATATCCTAGTTCATCTTTGCCTTATTGATTAGCTGCCTCACTCTTCTTGATCTTGGGCATTCTGAAGGAGAAAACAAATCAGGCAGGCAAAAAAAAAAAGCCAGCAAGGTATAGTATGTTCATTTCAACTGGTGCTTCATACACAATTCTTGGTGACAATTTAACATATATTGCCCAACACCAAACACAGCCAGAGGTCAAATCAGTATTTAAACAGACATTCTAAATGGAAATGAGCTGCAAGTCGTTTAGATGCGCTTGCTGCATGCAGATGCCAGGCTCTTGGTAATGAGAGGGGAGAAGGAGCCTGAAAGCAAAACCTGGAAATTCAGATTCCTCTGCATACTTGAATGCAGAGCTAGGACAAATGTATCTCATTATCTTCTCTCTCTCTCTCTCTCTCTCGATGATAAAAGCAGGAATATTTCCTTGTGTGTGGGCGGTCTTATGTTTCTGAAGTGATGGAACTTCTGCATTTTTCCTCAAAACCATAGTTTGATAGCCCAATACACTGCAGGTTTGGACTCTCTTTCTGCGATCTGGCTTAATTTCCCTATACATAAGTTCATTTTTTACTTCTCTTCTGTATATGAGTCCTCATGCCAGTATGTTTAGTGGCTACTGTTGGATTTTGTATCCTGTGTGGCTTGAGCTTTCGTTGCTGTATGGCTGGCATCTCTCTAGTCAGTACCCACTGGTCTTTACGTCATGGCCAGATGGAATTTGCTCCTGCTCGCAGGTTGGAATTCAGATCCTTCTGCTTCTAGTATACACCCCCTGAGCTAAAAGATGTTTCTTGAGAATGGGATCCTGAAATAGAAGCAGCCCCTGAAATATCTCCTGCGTTTCTGAACACAGTGTTCTGTGACTGTTATTGCCCCTTTTGTGCCTGCCTTCCAAAAATATTCCAGTAGGCAAGCTTGCCAACAGAGATGTTACACACATCCTCCTGGGAACAAATACACGCCATGTGTTTGGTGTAGCCAATCAAAGCTGAACAGCACAGCTGGAATTTCAAATAGCAATCCTTACAGTTAAGTACTTGTGGCAGGGCTCCTAAATTTATCTGGGAAATAAGCTTGAATAGCAAATTAATTCAACAAAATCATGATCTGCTTGTCAAGTCAGAAATAGAAAATAAACAAGGGTAAGACTTGTCAGCGTATTCTTTGGAGCCTTTTTGCCTGTGACTGATACATAATTAAGTAGTTCCAAAGTGCTAACACAGATACTAGCCCATTCATCAAATCTTTGTCTTAAAATCAGTCTCTTCATCTATTTAATTTTCATTTTTTTCATAGGTTCCCTTTGATCTTTCAGTTCTTTTGCATTAGTAAGCAGTGCAGGACTAAATACCGTATCCTCTGTGTGATTTCACTGCAACAGCAGAGAGAAGCTATTAACTGCTCTGTCATACAAAACTTGTGCAAACGCATCTTTTTCTTTCCTGCATTCCTGTGTTTCATTTTGGCTGCCACAACTGAAAATTGTATTTAGCGACAGCAAATAAAAACAGAGCCTACTATGGGAAAGTACATTTCCAAATCATTAGGGGCTCATTTTCGGCTATTCAGTGAAATTTATTGCAGGTTGCCACCTTCAGAAAAGAGCTTAGGAAGTGTTTTGAGGAGTTTCTCATTACTCAGTAAGATAATGAGAAGCTTTCTGAGCCAGTCAAAGCCCAGAAGAAAGGTTTGAACAAACAGACTAGGAGTTTTCATTGCCCTCGAACGTGTGTAATATTCTAAACTCACCTTTTCTACAAGGGATGTGCTCTCAAGGCAGAGTTGGAGTGTGTGCATTTAAATGCAAGCCCGTCGCCATCGCTGATTTACTTGGTCAAGAAGGTATGTGTTTCCCAAATCTCTCAGATAGGAAGCAGAATTTGAGTTGAAGTGATAGTGAATTGGTTTCCTGAAGCAAGATGAGCTGAGCTAAACGGGTAGTTGTGAAGAGCCAAATATATCTGCCAGATCGCCATTGCTTTGTTGCATATAGAAGTTGGAGGAGCAAGAGAGGAGGCATTTTTAGTACAAGTTATGTCATATCAACTAATTTAGTTATAACCTTTAATTTGTTCTTCTATGCTGAAATGCCTTCTTCATCTTCATCTCTATGCAGAAGCAAATGGAAGAAGTGACATTAGGAGTGACAGCATTTAGAGCTGTGTCAACTTCTCTCACAGCCCTGTATTTTATTGGGGAGCACTGCAGTGTTTTCAGGAAGAATGCACGCTCTACTAGCAAATATATATTTTTTTTCTATTTCAACTTAGGAAGCAAGATTCAAGTGCATATTGTGGCCAAATGTTCTGGATGTTTTCTAGTGGGTGCCATAATAAAATGCAAATTCCAGGTAGACAAACTTTTCAGGTCCAAAGTAAAGTGCTATAAAGGTGTTCAAAGTAAGGATTTAAATACCCTAATTTGGTATCTTCCTTCTGTCAATCAGATGCAGACTGCTGACTGGCCAAATGTGGATGCCCCTGATAAAATATCAGAGTGTTAATTTTGATTTAACTAGCTGAAAAATCACTAAATGATGCATGGCAAGAGAAACTAAATTTTGAGCTGACGGTTCATTTTATGGACCACTGTTTTGGGTTTCCTAAAATGAGACCTCATAAAGAAACCTGAATGTTCCAAAAAAGCACGACAAATCACCTGAAGGCTTTCCAGCAGTTTTTGTTGAAAAGTTCATTTCCTCTGTAACAATCTAAAATAAAATATTTTTTATAGTGAGTTAGGGTCTGCAGTCTATCAAATCTAGGCAAAAATCTCTTTCATAAACCTCAGTATTTTTGAGCTTGCTGGTTGTAATACTAGAAACTCCCAACTAAACCCGCTGAAAATACTGCATTAAACTACCTCAGTGAGGACTCACAAACTTGCTTATTATTGGTGAAGACATTTCCAGAAGTCCGTCCCTGAGAGCATCTCTGGCATCTTTTAACAGTTTAAGTGGTTGTAGAACATTAATATATTCCGTAAAGTGCAGCTTTCCAATGCTGCTGTCCCTTTGAAAATCCATCAGATAGAGTGATTAAATCTGCATCAGTTATGTAGTATAACTAATCAATAGGGCGTAGAGGACTGTGTTGAAGTGCTGATTAATTTGTATTTTAGGTGCCTACATTCCTTGCTTCCAGCTTACCTGAGAAGTACATTAATCAATCTGGCTGGACAGATGAAGCCGTTTTAAGCAAACAGATCATAGCCACTTCTATCCCTTCTGCCACTTAGGAAATCTACTGCTGCCATCTGTATATGACCTCTTTGCTATTTCCTGTGGATAGAAACTAAGATTTTCAGGTACCAGTTTCCACAATAGGATTTAGCTCCTGCACTTAGGTTCAAATATGCCAGCCTGGAACTCCTGTTCAACTGCCATTTAATTTCAGAAGTCTCTCAAGTCCCTAAGTATTTGACTCATCAAGTCCCCAGGCGTCTGATGTTCATCTCTTCATGTGTGAGAGGGCTTTGATGGATGAAATGAAGAGTTTCCAGCTAAGTGTGATCAGACTGCAGAAAGTTGACATCACTTCTGCTCCTTTCTTTGCTGGGCAATCTCAGATGTGTGTAAGTAATATGGACAGAGAAAACTGGAGTCCTCGGGGCTGCAAACACTTCTCTTGCTGCAAACAGGAGGAGAGCTGGGTTTAGGATGGCTGTCCTGTTTGGTGTGTGCTTGCCCACCCTTCAGGACACAGGGCTCCAAATGTTATATCTTGAGAGAGGCAGCAACTCCAAGTGAAGCTCTGGATTCCAAGTGGGAACCAGACTTCTAAGAAGGAATAACTGCAGTAATGACTTTAAGGCTTCTATCCCCTTTTTGGATCCAACCAACGAATGGTCAGAACAAGAGGCTTTTTTTTTTTTTTTTTCCCTTTTTTTTTTTTTTTTTTTTTTTTTTTTTTTTTTTTTTTTTTTTTTTTTTGCATTTCCTATTTAACTCCTCCATATTCTGGAAAGATCTGTTTGATTATGAAAGAGAAAAGAAATTGTAAGCATTTCTGGGAAGCCAGGCAACTTTATTTTTGTATCTGATAGAGTATTGCAAGTCTAGAATGGGTTGAAAATAGCCAGCTAATTATCCTTTCCCCTCTGTCCTGGTTCCACATCCCTATCAGTTCCTGTTAGAGACGTTTTTGGCTGGTGCTCCTCAGTGGTTACTGCATTTCAAAATGAAGTATAGAGTAGCTGGTTGGGCTGGAAGGATGGAGTTAAAGGGAAGGCAGCACAAATGGTAGGCAACGAGAGGAACTTCAAAGCATCGTCAAAGTTGCACAGGGCTTTGGCTTTCTACAGCTTTGAAAGACTAAATTAAAGAAAGCACCAAAGTGCTTTCACTGCCGTGAAAGGATGAAATTAGCCAAAGGTGAAGCCTGAATGCTTCGGAATTTTGATTCAAGGAAGTGCCCAAAGGACTGAATTTTTAGAGACAGAATTATTAGACAGCAAGGCTGTTTTGGAATCACCAGAGCTGTATACCTTAGGAACAGGCACACCTCTGCTTCCACATTTATTAATCAGGAGAAAAGAAAAAGCTAACCAGACCAAACAAAAAAGGATATGAAATGAACACATCATCTTCAGTAGCCCACCAAGTCCCCTTCTCCAGGCATTGCTACAGTTTCCTTCTTACTGCTGTCTGCATGGTGACATCAGGAGAGTCAGATGAATCCCTGTAATTTGTCCCACAAGGAGAAAAGGAACAAAGAACAGCATAGCTCCTCAGTCCTGCAAAAATATAGGAAGGAGATGAAAAAAATATAACTAGCTCTGTGCCCAGCAGGGTAAGTTCATGATCTTATGGACAGACTGGCCCCAGAGCCACTCACAGTATCTGACTGACCTCAAAATGAGAGTGTGCCAAAGGGAGGAAGGAGACTCATCTGTATATCCTCAGCCTCCCAATGGGAAGGCACTGGAGATACTTCATACAAATGATCAAGCTGTGTTTTGCAAATATTTTCTTGAGGTGGTTTCAAGTCCTCAACTATCCTTCTTTGCTTCTGCCATGTGTTTGAAAGAACAGGGATATTCTTAAAATGGATTCTTTGAGGTGGAAAAGAGGTAAATTGTCAGTCCTGGTTTCTAAAAATAGAAGTTAAAGCTTTGAGTACCTCATTGAGTATTTGCAGATGAAAAAAAATCCATTTTAAATGCTTTATTTCATTTGTAGATTTCAATTACAATTATAGCAAAGTAACAAAAAAAGATCATTCTAAGTTATCAAAATGAAATATTTTGGAACAAAAACCATTTTTTAATCTCAGCATTTTTTCTGAGTTGCAATCTCTCTCCGTACTCTGTTCTAATTATATGAGACAGGTAATTACTCTGCTCAATGAGGAAAACATATTTAATCTAACTTGCATAAGTTCAGTTTGCACCAGAGTTCTGCAGCAGAGCTAAATCCTTCATCCAGAAAATACAGTTATGCCGCTTGCAGTAAGACATCAAGAACTGCCTGGTGGAGCTTGTCCCCTGCACACCATGAGGACACGAGCCAGGTCCTTCTGGAAGAGAAGGTGGCAGGAGCAAATGCCACTGTAAACGTTCATCAGTGAAGGGAATGTGATGTGTGGATCCTTCCTGTTCCAGTCAAGTTTATTCTCTTATTGCTCTAATGTGATTCCTTTTGAGAAGTGCCTTTAGCAATGTAAACAGTGCCTGTTGCATAACAGGCTATTAATTATAATTATTATTATTATTAATTTTTGGCTCTTAACCCATGAGTACTTAGCAATTCTGAATTTGTGAGTTCACAATTTAGGATGATAAATGGGCTCCACTGATCTGCAGCTTCTTCCTCTTTTTCCCCCCCCCCCCATTTGAAATTTTGAAGACTTGCTGAGTTGCTTCCTGCTCCCTTCTGTGCCTTGCTGTGGATTTGGATAACAAGTCACAGGCTTTAGCCCAACAGGTCCCTCACTGGTCACCTGTGCTCTAATAAACCAAAGACAATACATATGCTCGAGAAAGAGCCAGCCACCTGATCTCTCCCTCAGTCACAGAACCTCTGTTTTCCTTGTACTAAATTCCGTAGTGAATTACTTGGGCAATGATCCTTCAGAAATTAGTATCAAGAGTCATTAACTCGTTTGTAGGCTAATGTCCCCAGGCACATCTGCCCAAGCCCCTGGCTGGGCAGAGGTAAGGGCTTCGTGCCCTCTCTTACTAGCACAGTGCTGGGGAAAGTAGAGCCTGAGGGAAGTGGAGGTAGAGCTGACCACAGACAAAGGCTTAATTCCTCCTGCTGCAGCAAGGCTCATGCTTATGAATGCATATCTGAAATAGTGACTGAACGATTCCTGTGGTTCAGTGAAACATTTAATATTTCATATTTGAGTCCCAAGCTTTGATCCTCACAACACAAACATTGGCTGAAAACTATTATTGTCCAGCTGTGACACAGTGGCTCTCTGAAATTAATTGATCAGCTTAGTTCCCAATAGATAGACTTCCACAAAAGCGTGGAGCTATTCTCAGTCATACCCCAGCAGTAGGAAGAGAGCTTAGAATTGGCTGAGCCATGTCCAAATGTGGAAGTGGTTCGTGTTTCTCTTGAAAAGAACAAAATTATAGTGTTAAAGTGAATTATGGTTTACACAAATGCCATGCTGTTCCTTCCCCTATTGATTTACTAAGAACTTAAGTGTCAGAGAAATGACCAGTGTTGGCAGGCTTGAATCTGACTTATTTCTATCAACCACTCCCTGCATGAGACAAAACCCCTGCTTCCAAAATTGGATTTTAAGAGCTTATTAGAAATGCAGCAAAACTGATAATTAGGCTGCGTAACTCCACTGCTGTCTTTCATTTCCTACTAATCAGAGTCCAGGGTGTGCTGGGGGATATTTATGCTATACAACGCTGGATTTCCTGTGACTGTGCTATAGTTCTTGGCAAAATGCAGTTGCTCTCTTATTTTGGAGTTGTCCCAGGATGCCGTTGTAACGAAAAAAGACTTAATAGGTTTTGTGGCTGTGAATTATTTCTCTGAATACTTGAGCACATAACATTATGTGTTCTGGAACTGCTGAGTCTATTCAGCTAATCAGTGCAAGCATATATAGCTTATTAAATAATTTGTTCAGCTTCACAATTATGTGTCTTCTTGTTTGAACTCAGCCTATCTGGATGTGAATCTGAAAGCTTTGTAGCACTGGAGGTTTTCAAAGTGATGCAGTTTTAGCCTGGACATCCTAACGCTGGTAAACGGTGATCTTTCCAGCACTTCTGTCATGGGGAGTTTCAGCTGTTTGTTCTTAACTGAGTGACTAATCCTTATGGAAGGGCAGAGTTAAAATGTTTGAACATGTAATTAGAAAGACTGCTCTTTAGTGTTGCCAATCAGGCCTCTTTCCAAGTGCTGGCACAGTGGAAATACTATTATTTTACCCTCAGAATCACTGTGGATAATTTGATGTGGCTTGGATGAGATGGAATTTTCTACAACTTGACTCAGAAATTATATTCCTTGGAGGAGAGAGTCAAGGAAACAGGTTTAGCATATTGAGAGAGTTGAGAACATTTGGGCACTGATCAGATAAGCTTGATTTTCTTTTGTATGCTCTGCTTTTAAATCTCTTTTGAAGTGCTGTATATTTGTGTGTGCCTGTAATTCTCAGTAACAAAGGAGGATACGATACCTACAGCAGTAATACCTGAACCACAGAACATCCTTCATACCCCTCGTAAAAGGACATAACCCTCAGAGGAATGACATTTCCTTTTAGACATTCTGAAAACTCCAGCTCCCACTCCTACCAGGAGTTTCATACAAGTTCTTCTCTCTTTAAGAAGCAAAGCCTTCTTAAAATCAATAAGGCTTTGGAACATAGCTTTGCTATCTTGCTGTAGAGGAGGACTCCATTGATTTTGATATAGCATCTAATTGGGGAAAGATGGGAAACTATATATTCTTAAAATGAAGAACTGGTACATGACAGTATACAGGCCAACTTCTGTGATGGTATAACCCTGGTCAGCATGGAATTTAAACTCCTGTTTGCGCTATACAGGAACTAGATTTCCTGTTGCACAGAAATGTTTAGTTTTGCACATTTTGCTCATATAAAGAAGGGCTAATAAACTCATTTATAGAACAATAGGAAGACTAGGATCTGAGCAGTCCTGTCCTACAGAGTGAAATGGACTATTTGCAAAGTTGCTAGTAGTATACTTGAAGAGATAGCATCCTTAAGCCATTCTTCCTGTAGAGTTCTTTGGCTCAGGGAGGGAGCCAACCAGTCTTAATAAACCACTAGGGTAGTTTAGGAGAGATATTCTTAAGTTGCATAGAATGGGAAGCTAGTTCAAGATGTTGTGAAGTTGCAGAACATGCATTCCTCACTGCATATCCACTGTCTTTGTGCCAGTATACGTTTATAAACCTTCCAAACTATACTTGATAATATACCTAGAAAACATACAAAATTGTATCTAGCACTTCCTGCAAAGCCATAACCTACAACTACTTTAGTAACATGCATGTTGCTAAAAGACTGGAGGGGAGGCTCTATTAAAAAGTAAAAAAAAAAAAAAGAGAGAGAGAGAGAACCTTGGGTATGATAGAAAAATGCTAGGAAAGTACAGAAGTGGTCTTAAAGAGTCTGTTGTGAGCAAAGGTTAAGCTTTATGAGAAAGGAAATGGAAAGCTAAGAAAGGACTGAAAAAATGATCACGAAGTGAGCTATCTGGAGAGTCAAGTCTGATTGTAAACAAACGCAGTGGATTCCTGGGAGCTCTGGGGTTGGAGAAGAAATAACTTAAACCTCTAAGGGCTCATTCAGTCTGGTATTAACTTAGCGCTGCAATGTTGTAATGCTATCAGCCTGGGATTAATAGGGTGGAGATTCAGGTACTAGATTTAAACTGCAGGGCTGTGGAAATCTATATGCAAATGCTGTTAGGTAGAATTGCAGCCTTTAGTGCTGAGATCCAGCACAATGGGATGTCCCTGCAGGCTTGCAGAGAGCAAAAGAGGCCTTATGTGGGAAGGAGTATTTTTGTTCTCTTACTGACTCTGCATCACTTCTAAAGGCCAGAAGTGTTCTGGGTCCTGGCACAAACCTGCCTTGTGCCCTGGGTGCTCAGATTCTTTGCAAAGTCCCCAGGAGAGTTTAACCCCTTGGAACATAATCCAGACACATCCATGCACATAATCTGAGACAGCCCAGAGCTGGGAATATGAATGAAATTTAAGGACTGGGTGTGTTAGTTTCTGTTTCAGAATTTGTACCTGAGAAAGTGCCAACTATGTTCCTCTTCTCTGAGAGCAAATGTCATTTTTATTTCATGTGCCAGCCTTCTTTTTAATTGGTGTAAGTGATAAGAATAAATAGTGTGAGACTTGGATTTTAGGCCTGCCTTAACCTGAGGTAGTTTAAACCCAAAACCAATCTCCCATGAAAGTGCTTGATTAGTAGGCTTTAAGAAGCAGAGGATCTCTAGTTCACTGAAGCTGTTGTACTAAGCAAAAACTGTAAGATTTGACATATGAAACATGTATAGGAGGGAGCCTAAAGCATTGGTAGTGATGGAACGGAGAATTTAGGGATCTGGTTCCTGTTTTTTGTGGTCTTGTATGTGGTACATGATGATTAGACTAAAACACAGTATTCGTTATCTGTAGCGACTGCTGAATCTGAATGTCATAATATTCATTGGGTCACATGCAATTAAACCTGAGTTATTGCAATATTATTGTACTACAGTGCAAGTACAGCCCAAGACCATGTCCAGTGTCCCATTGGTCCCCAGTCTCTTTCTCCACCCAGCTTTGGCTCTTCTCCTTGTTTACATGTCAGCCTCTACTGATGTCTGTCTCTGAGTGTGTCTAGCACAGTGGAGACCTGATCTGGGCTACAATCTTTCTCTGTTGCAATTAATAAATAGCATGATCAGTCAACATTTGTGTTATGTGATACTCCCAGCTTGAATGCCTTGCCTTTCCTGCATGGGGGAACTCATTTCTCCTTGCTATTCCTTCACTTCTCAGCATGTCACCGGCATTCATATGTGTGGAATGTGTGTAGGGGTGAATATCGTCCACTCTGGAGGCTGCCTCTCTGTTTATTCAAGAGGGAAAGGCATAAACTGAGCCATTAGCAGGAGAAATAGAACCTGAACACACAGCAGCAACTGTTTTTTAATGAGTCTATTTGTACTGGGCCAGCGGGTAGCTCTGACGTGGAGTCAAGCCTGAGACTGGGGCTGGCAGATAGCCAGCGTTCTGCTGAGAAGCAGCTAAATTATGCATCTTTTTTAGTACATTTATTAGCAGATTTCCTAATGTTTCCAGGCAAATGTCCCAAAACAAATGCTACTATCATTTAAGAGCCTTGCAGTTCTGAGCTACATTTAATGTATTGCAGTCCCCTCATAAAAGCTTTTTGGTGTTTACAGAGCTTCATCTCTCAATGGCATTTCATGAATTGTTGTGGTAGAGAGATGATAAAGGGGGAAAGTTCTCCCTGGGCTGCTGGTATGGAGGGAGAGGCTTTGTGCCTGTGACACTGAGACTAGTAGCACTGGCTCGTGCGGTGTCCAAGCCTCCCGCTCAGGCCTTGCCCTTCTCCTGTCAGTGGGAGGATGCCCTGCTCCTTCTTGCCGTGTAGCAGACGCTGGCATTGCAGCCTGCAGAAGAGGCTCTGTAGAAAAGGCTGCTGCAAAGGAGTGTTCACACTTGCTTTCAAAATCTGCCCTTTCCTTGTCCCCTACTCCTCTTTTTTTTTTTGCTTATTTTCTCAGTTTTGAGGAGACAAGAAGTACCACCTGGTTCTTCTCTGCAAGCTTGACAGAGCTGCTGTGTGGGCCTCGTTTATGCCTAGGAAAAACCCATTTCCAAGCTTAACCATGGTGCAGTCTGCAATGTTGTTTAATGGGATACAGCTATATTACATAAATCCTCCTCTGACAGGGACTGCAAACAGTAGAACTCCTTTACACTGTGCTGACCCCTTTTACAGATGAAAACCATCACATCGGGGTGGAGGATCTCAGCTTGTGTCTGGAGCTTAGCTCACTTGCTCAATGCCCAGCAAGCCCCATGCCTCAGCAGCTGGTACGTCCTTCTGACCAGCTCTTGCTCTTTCATCCTCCCTTGCAGCCCTGTTTTGCTCCTCTGCCGCTTTCTTCCTCCCTCTGCAGGTGAACAGTCCCCACTATTGCTACTGGCTAGCTTAGGTAAAAGGTCTGGCTTGAATTTCCAGGCCTTTGTAAGGCCATTTCTAACTAACTTGCTTATTTTTACCTTTTACTTTACCTGATATCTCTAGAAGGGACTGTTAAGGCAACATTCCTTAGAGCTTCAAAGAAATCACGAGCTGGCATTTAAAAATTGCCTCAAAACTCAAAAATGATCCAAATGTAGTGCAAACCACTCCAGGAGAGCTGTCTTTTCCTTCTTTAAATGTGTGTAGCTGTTTAAAAAGCCAGATAAAAAGTTTGGCATCACCCCTCGGAGTAGCAATAATTTGCAGTCAGCAGCATGTTACTGCTCATTGATTCATCAGTCTTCTTACATAAAGCTCTGCATGGGATGGTGCAGGCAGCCTGGAGACAAATTGACCTTTTGCAGTTGCGTACATGAGAATTATGGGTTTCATGTCTCAGATTCCTATTTCACTTTTTCCTCTGATGATTAAAATTCAAGTTAACTTATCTTTTTTATATTTGGTACTCTGATCAAGTGACAACTATTTAAAGCATAGTGACACAGAAAACAAGGGACAGAATTAACTGTTAACAATTTACATTAAACATTAGCATGCAAGCTATTCTAGGTAGGCCTGATTATGCTGCCAATTGTAGCAGCTCCACAATATTAAGGGAGAGAACCATATTTTATTTAAAGGTCACCTACCTTAAAAGATATACTTTTTCAGTTGCCAAAATGCAACTTGGCCCAGATTTTTTTTCCAAGCTGAATGCCTGCTTGAGGCAGATACTGCTTTTGAATATTTTATCCCAAATAACTCGATGTTTTGGAGATGGAGAATAGGGAAAATGTTCTAGTTGGTTGATTTCTTTTTTGAGGCTGTCCTGCACTGGAGAAACAAATTAATGTTTGGATGCACAATAAAGTCTTTAGAAACATATTTATACATTCTATATAGATATGGCTAGAAATTTGTATTTTCCTCAAAGATTGTGTTCATATTAAGAATACGATTGTGAGCGAAGATGTCAACCTTGTTTGTGATTATAACTTCGAAAATGCTGCAAGAAATGCCCAGTCTAGATGCAGACATTTGAAGAAGCCTTGGAAGTGAAGCAACTGAAAATCCTGACTAGCAATCTCCTTCCAAAGCCATGATATTATACCACCCGCTCGGCCAAAACCATCAGCTCAGATGGAGAAAAAAAAAGATAGCATTCACTTGTGACTGCTCTTACTATTCAGTCTTCCAGGGTAACACTTAACCCTCTCTAGTACTGACTATTTAACCATGACCTTTATCCAGCTCTGTCCACATAAAACAGATGCTGCTGTTTCAATAGACTGGTAAAAGTCTTTCTCTGAAGATCTTTAAAACTGACTTTAAAAGGAGAAAAAGAACTGGGAGCAAATAAGGTAATTCCTCACTGTTGTAACCTTGAGTCTTGAAGGCCAAGAAGTTTGTTGTTCTTTTAAATGATGCAAATTTTGCAATCATGTTAGTTTAACGTGGAGATTTTAAACTATTGCTGATACCTTTGGACATGTTGTTCCAGGACTGATAAACATACTCATCTGAACCCATAAATAAAGCATAAACTATAATCAGGAAATAATATGGCCTGGAAAGGTTAGGATCAAGTTGAATACGCCACCAACAGACGAGCATCTGAGATCTTTCAACTGCCATGCACTC
This sequence comes from Eudromia elegans, assembly GCA_003342815.1. NCBI lineage: Eukaryota > Metazoa > Chordata > Aves > Tinamiformes > Tinamidae > Eudromia > Eudromia elegans. Next base: position 941,608 of record PTEX01000256.1, on the reverse strand, counting down.
TCAAAGCAAAGATCCACAGAGATGACCTGTGACACCTTCTCACTGCTCCCAGGAAGCTCTAAGCTCCCAGGCTTGATCCAACTTGAGAGGGGAGAATGTAGTATTGACTGTGCCATTTTCCTCTAAACAGAACAGCAATCCCATTCTCTGGGATACTGGTACAATAGAAGAATCCTGAATTGTCTTAATCTGACCATGGAGTAACAAAACTGAGACTTCAGGGGTTTTATTTTTGGTGTTTTTTTGTTTGTTTTGTTTTGCTTGGCAATAGTTGTAGTGCACCAGTATGGTCATTAGATAAAGCAGAAGCTGATGAAGAAAAAGCTGTTAGCTTCACAGCTTCTTGCTAAAGTGAAGCTGTCAGACTTTTTGTGGTTGGAAAAGCCAAACCCTCTAGAAAATGTCTTAAATTGTCTTCTTTCAGGATTCTTCTCACTTGTAATTCTAGTTATCTTCAGGAGCCTGTGAGGGTAGCGGTGAAAAATTTCCCAGTGCAGCTATCCAGGTTCAATGCTGATCCATACAAGTAGGATTTTTATTGCTTCTAAAACTATTTTGTGCTGCAGGTGCTTGTATTTTTCCTCTCATGTGTGTTACTTAAGTCAAAGGGACATTTCACATGCTAAAGGCAGAATCCCTCTGACAGCATGGTCCTCATCTGCCTCTGAGTGCTGCAGAGTGGCTGCACTGTGCATTAAATAAATGATTGAATCTTTCTAATGCCAATGCATCTTTATGGGTGAGGTTTATTTGTATTTATAGCATGTAATTTATAGCAATTTATAAGCCTTGTGCTGTCTGTTGTTTTGTGCTTCTGAGCAGAAAGAGTGGACTGTAGTAGCTTAAAATGCAACTCAAAGGTGCTTCAAAGGTTGAAAGGCTTTCTGGGTCAAAGGCAGTGAATGTGAACAGCAGTAATAACTACTCTTTATTGTTACCTTGCACTTACTGGGCTCCTGATCTCCTTGGGGAGTGCAAATGTTAAGTATGCCTTGCAGCATGCACGCTTGGTGAATCTGCAAATCAGGAAATGGAGGTGCTGAGGTGAAGGGCTGCATGGGCTACAAGATCATGGTGCTTAAAGCAGAACTAGGCAGAAATGAAGGCTCTCTGTCTGAAAGTTTCTCTCAAATAGTTCTGTCTTAGTCTTTCAAAGCCTGGAGGCACTGGAAGAATGTTTAGGCTACAGTAATGTTGAGTTAGTCAAACTGGGGGATGCTCATTCTTGTGCTCAGCATCGTTCCCATGTTAGGTGTTAGGGAATGCTTTGAGCCAAGCCAATCTTCTCTTCCAGGTTTGTGAATGAAACTGGAGACTCCCACCTCCTAGGTAAGTGCACAGTCTCGTGACATACAAAGTCCTGTAGCTGCCTGTATTATGAGTTTTGCACTTAGTAGCTGCAAAATGAAAGAATAAACCACTAATTTTTATGCCTGCCTAGCAACTAATACTAAGGTGCTTCTCTAGGGAGAAGTAATCTGGGCTCCCTAAGGCTTCTAAGCAGGCAGAATCTCCCAGTTCTTGAAAAAACGACCCTTTATACCTACTCTGGAGAGAAGGCAGATGTTCTCTTCAAACTTGAATTAAATCAACAATTTAGTTCTACTGGCTTGCTCTAGGCAGGTCACTGCTGAGCATGCTAAGTGTTTGGTTAGCATTCACACTGATGTGTTCTCACCACGTGTGAAGAATGTGATGCTGGGGAGTTGTGGCATTTCACACAGAGCTCTGGACTCATTCCAGGAGATGCAGTTTAAAGGTTACATGTTGCAATACATGCTGGAGAACACTGAGTTCCCTATAGTAAATCAATGGCAGGACTGGGGCTAGAATCCAGGATTTCTCTGTTTTTGCTAGGAAATGATTACCTCTCTAATTTTAGGAGAAGGAATTGAAGATCTCAGCGGTTACCAATGGCAACTCAAGGTCCTAAATCCTACTGTGGTTTTCTTTGGAATTGCTTTGGTGAATCTATAAAATGTGGATATGTGTCAGAAATTTAATATGCTTTGATTCCTTCCTCCCCTCTCCTTCCCCCACTTTGCTGCTAAAGCAGCAGTCCCAGCAGCAAGCCAGGACTGCCACAGTATCCTTTTTGTCTGCCCTATACAAAGGGCGATATCATGTCACCATATGTCACAAGTGACATTAGTTTTTCTGAGATTTCTAGTGCTGTGGTTTGCTTCTTTCTGTTTCTTGTTCATTTGCAAGTGACGCTGCTGCTGCAGCAGCATCTTCCTGCCTGAGTTTAGACTGTTAGACACAGACTACTAGAAGTGCTGGTGGCGGTGGGGAAAAATAGTGAAGTTGCTCATGCAGATGAGGTGGGTATTTGGGCGGCACATACCTGTTACCAGTACCTGTGAATGTCTGAGAATGTCAACATAAATTAGCCTAATTCGATGGTAAGAGTTTACTGAGAATTTGGTTGAGAGAAGATGGGTGAGGAAATTCGTAATCTTCACCTGAGAAGAAAACAAGATGTCACTGTGTGATGAAATGAAAATACACCAAATTCAGATCTGAAATAAAGGATTAGTTTTTTCACAACAAAGTCATTAAAATGTGGTAGCATTGAGGTGAAGCAATTGAGGCAAATTAAGAGATGCAAATTTTTCTTGTAGCCAAAAAATAATGCACTTTAAAAGATATTGGATACTCTTCATAACTGAGTGCTCTTGCTAATTATATAATAGTTAATGCTAACATGCAGTTTTAGAAGAGCTATTAAGCTGTCTTCTTTAGGTGCTACAAGAATCTTTAATTGCAAGTGATCAAGGTAGCTCATGTGGAGAGGAAGATATCCCCTGCTTTTATAGAGCCAGGTTGTTCATGCAGTCTTGCAAGATATGGTGCTGGCCACTGTCAGAGAGAGAGAAGCTGCATTAAATGAATGTGAGGCTGATTAAGGTTAATTCTTTGGGTTTCTTGACAAGTAAACTGCATGGACTTCAGATTTTTCTTTTTTTAATGTTAGGTATCAAAATGATCACTGGTCTTGCCATTAATCCACTCATTGTCATGAAATGAAAAATATACCAGCTTTGCAGTATGCCATTTGTAATTCTTTTTCCTGAAAATGTTAGGATGTATTCTGTAAAATAAGCAGGTATCCTGCAGGAACCAGGATAGCACAGGAGCCACATGGGAGAGATTCTCGTAAATGCAAGCCAGAGAGTAAGACAATAAACACATTTGTCTAAGAAAGATGTTTTAAGTCTCTAATCTCATGGCCTTTCTCAGCTTGGTCACTACAATTGTTCTCATATTTCCTTTGGGAAAGAAGAGATCAGTGCAGCTAAAGTCCCACCTATTGTTACAATTATAGGGGTGGAACATTTATTTCAGAATCATTATTAAATCTGAATATTAAACAGATGCACATCTTTACTGCATGGATGGTTTGAAATTTATTTAAGAGAAGCTGTCACCGTTTCAACTGTGACAGGACTTTGTAAGGAGCACTAGGCTGGGTTTTTTCTGCCTCCTAGAGCTGATGTAAACACATCCACAGGCATGGCACCTAAGGCACCCATATTCGGGTTTATATGTGGAAGAAACTCTTCCTGTTCCTAGGAAAAGCAGATTTGGTACTTGCTGTGTGGCCAGCTTCCCATGTCTAAGTTTGTACTGCAAACACAGCACGGTGCTAATGAGAGCCTTCCTAAAACTGCAGCACTGGCCAGGTTCCCAGCAAAAACTGATGTCCATCCTGCTGCCCACTCATAGGAAGGAAGAGGAGACCTAGAACTGTTTTGGTGGCCTTGCTATTTCCTTGCTATTAACACTTTATAGATGAAAACTGAGACTCTGTGGGACAACAGGGTGATCAGAAAGGGATGCTCCACTTCTGGGTGTGGAGAAGCCACGTGCAAATCTCTCTGAGGTCCCTTCATGCTCTGCCTTTGCCCTCCTTGCAGGCTGCCTGGGAAACCAAAAATTGTTTAAAACTCCTACGCTGGGAAGCCTGGTGTGATGGGTTAGCAGCAGCCTTTCAAGTTTTTCCTATTTAATGATAGCTAAAATGGTACTGTGTCTTGAAAAACAGAGTAGAAGCAGATGTCAAGAGATTCTCATTCTGGAACGAGTCATGTATCCAGAGGAAAATTTATCAGAGAAATATTAAAAGTCAAAAAGTTTTTTAAAAAAAGAAAAGAAAATATATTTTGCTCTAGATGTCAGTACTAATCCAGTCATCAAGCAATATGACTGAGTCACACTCTAGTTTATTTTCTGAACTTTCTGTTCAACATAATTTCTGTACAAAATTTTGAATACACAACTTCTGCTGCAAAGGTGACTGAAGAATTTATGAACTATTAGAATGATTGTGATCCAGCAAGTGCACTCCTTCCCTCCCTCTGCTCCAAAATCCTAAACTTTAAGATTAGCAGGTTTATCTCTTGGTATACTATCTTCAGTCTACAGTCAGGGATATTTCATTTTCGAAAACCCTCACATACTACCTGAGGAAGTATCGCCTCCATTGAAATACACTGGGCTATTTTGCCATAATTTTTTATTCTCCTTTTCTTGTGAGCAGGCAGCAAAACAGATAGTTGTATCTGCTGCCTGTGTGTACTACAGCTAATTTTTCAATTTACATAAATAAATAACCTGCCAAATCTGATTATTTCTCTTCAAATTCTAAATACATAATTTCTTCCTTTCCTCCCCCACATCTGCCTTGGTTTAATTATTTTTGCATCAATTGTCATGTTTCCATGCTGGTTTGGTCTAAAAAGTGATCCTTGTATATGTCTTGCTATTTAAGTAATTAAGATTACTAGTTTTGTCTAAGTATCTGGAGACAGACGTTGAAAGGGTGGTCATATACTGATGCTCTGGACTGGATGGAAATTAGCTAGTAGAAAATGCAACAGAAAACCTTATGCCAGGGTTCATAACTGAGCTGCCCAGTGCTGTTGGTTGGCAGTTCAAAATGTAGGTTATCAGAAATACCAGTGAATCCTGAATTTATCTAAATCTGTGCGGATATCTTCAAAGGATTTTTCTTTAGTAGGGTATCTCACTTCAAGAGGGATCAGAAGCTGCTCCTCTCAGAGAGAGGAAGGGATCAGACTTGCATGACCTAGTTCAGATACTGGTGACAACCATTTGGAATCAGACATGTTCCAAACTTAGGGGAATAATGTTGCTCCGCTCTGGGTTGCTGTCCCAAGAGACAGTAGCAAACACCCCTGGAGACATTCAGGCCATTCTCTCAAGCTCCCATCCTTTTGTTTTCCTCATGTATTCTAACCTCCCTCACTTCTCTATCACCCACCCTCCTTCTCCCCATCAAGTTCCCAGGCCAGGACCAGCCCTCCCGGTGTTAGACCCCTTGGTCTTTCTCTTCTGACAGTTCACGGAGACGCATTTCACTTGGTGCTAGTAGGTGGACTTTGTTTTTGGGTTGGCATTTGCCACAACCTTCGATACATTGCTCGTGGTTAATCTCCAGTAAAGCTCCCCTGGTCTCACAGTGTTTCCCTGGTAAGCGCTTTTTGCCATCGTGACTGTGGAGGACTTGGGAAGGTGAAATCCTGTTCCACCGTGTCCGTGGCAAAATGCCCATTGAAATTCTGGAGACAAGATTTTACCTTGACATTTTGACACTAAATAATACTCTTTCTGTTTACTGGTGTGAGGAAAACACAAATTTCACTATGTGCTCTGTGTGCTAAAGAATTAGCTTTGGATTTACTACCAAGGAATCTAATTTTTCATCTATCCGGTGAGAGCACTATAACTTGTTACTTTGCATCTGGAACTCCCTTTTTCCCATGCTTTCTGAGGAGAGATACATATTTATAAAATATGTACAAAATACATATTTGTTTTAATTCAGTTTATCTTTGAAGCATGTTTATATTTAAAGGTATCCTGGTAAATTAATTTGCTTAGGCACCTAGAAACTTACACCATTTGTTTTTTAAAAAAATCTGTGCTACTTTTTTGTACAAACAAGTATATATAATTCATCTTTCACATATATACTGTAAACAAACGCATTAATAATCCTATCACATACTCTGCTGTTTCCCACATGAGCTGAAGTGATTTGCTATAGCCTAAGTTAGAGTCACAAAGTTAAAAATCATAACTCTTAAAATTCCTTTCCTTAGCTTTCTAACAGCCACTTATGTTGTTATTTTCAGCTTCTGATCATTTAATTTGTTTTTCACCAATACCTTAGCCTTATTAACTTTTCCAGAATTACTCTGATCAGTTGAAACAGAAGTTCTACCTTTCCTTAAGGGTTTGGTTTTTTTTATTACTTTCTCTTGTAGGCATTAAAGAAAGCCCTATGATAATCTGTAGACATAGACCAGAATTACATGGTGCTGATTACTATACGTAGGACAAAATTGCACTCAGATTTTTCACGGTAATCTTCAGGTCTTCAAGTATAAACCAGTAGCTGCCGTGTTCTGGTTGGAAACACAGCAGTGAGGAAAAAAAAAACGTTTTCAATGGATTGGTTTTATATGTCCGTGTTGTGCTGGGCTCCTGACAAAACCTGCAGTCTGCTTTTTCATCATGAACAGATTCACAGCAGAGAGTAGTGCTTTGAGAACCTGGTGACATAAACCCTACTTGTTTTCCGGGCAACTCGTGGAATATATGCAGTGAGCACTGAAAATGACCTTCAGTAAGACCTGAAGTGGATGTGTGACTATCCAAGGGATGCTCTCCTCTAGCAGCTGGTTCCAGCAGGGAAACATCCAGTTATTCCAGCTAGTCCTGCAGGTAGAGTGCTTCTCTTGATCAGTTGGTATAGATCACAGATTGGATACTCATTTTTAGTTTAACCCTTGCTGAATCTCTGCTGGTTCACTCTTGCATAAGCATTGGTGAAAGCACTTTTTCTTGGCATCCGGGAGGAAACACTGTGCCTGCAGTCCAAAGAATCAGTTCAACAGCATAGCAGTTTCTTTCATAAAATCATCATTGTAGCATCAGAAGTGAATTGTCAAATAGGGTAAATTGTGAGTGCTACTGGAAGATGAGGTTATAATCTGCAATATATGGTATGGTGAGAATGCATAGAGACTAGTTATGGGAGGGAACTGATAACTGATTCTGTCTAATATATAGAAATTCTGCTTCTCTAAATTGTAGTGATTTTAATTTTTTTTGCATGTATTTCCTGTATAGTTACATGACATCAAATTCTACTAATTTCCTTCAACTCTTATTAAGGCAGGAAATCAAGAAAGAACTTCAAAATTTGGCTCTTCATCAATATAATGGCTTGGCTGAGATTTGAATTACCTTCTCTCTTTACTAATCCTAAAGTGCCCAGCATCTTCCAGAGATGATCCTACTGTTACATCGTTGTGAACCACAGCTCTGCTTTCTTGAAAGAGGGTCACCCCCATGCCTATTGTGTGAGGCAGAACCCTGAATGATTCTAATGTACGAATGAAGATTTAATGTCTTTGATACTTTCCACAAAAACACTGAAGATCTTGCAGAATCAGACCCTTTGATAGCTGGCTAAGTATTCTTTGTGCTTTCCTATCACATTTGGAACATGAGTAGATAATGACCTTATGTTTTGAAATGAAGTAGCTAAATAATAGCTACTGCTCCACTGGAGAAGTATGCAAGGACGTGATCTCTGTAAGGCAGAAGGCTGTGTGGCCAGGAAGGGCACAAGTCCTATGACAAGACAATCTTTCCTTCTCTATAGAAATTCTGTCATATTATTGCATGATGTATAATTCCAAAGGGCTTGTCAGACTTCCCAAGGCCAGGCATGTGCAACATCAAAAATCATAACAGGCCTCAGTTATTCTTACTGCACTTCACAACAGGCGTCTGACGTACCTGAAACCTGACAGCTGTCAGGGTCTCATTGCTAGAACCAGGACATACCATTAATAACCGCAGGTTTATTACTCTACTCCTCCATCTTCTTTATTATGCCAGTCAACAACAACAACAACAACAACAAATACCCCAAAATGACTGAATGAATCCATGGAAAAAGCATATTATGGGACAATTCTCCATTATGTTATCCCTGTATGTTGCAGTGTCTCACTTGTGCTGTCCTTGGCTAAAAATGCACTTGCTGCCTTGACAGACTTGCTTTTATTCAGATTTAGGGTGCAGTAACAATACTTCTAATTTTGGTCAGCTTAACACGCAACAGCATCATGTCTATTACTTTGAACTCGGTGATGAAGGCCAAAGACCAAGCAGTTGTGTTTTTCCTTTGCTTATTTTTTGTTTATTTTTTTCTGAATAAATATTTCTTTTGTGGTAGCTTAGGAAGGGGAGACATGATGTCTGTCTTAAGGTATGTCTATGTTAAATCAACCTCAGTTCTACACAGCTGAATATTTTTCCTCTGGCAAATGCCAATTTGTAATTGTATTCCAGTATTTGAAATTTCTTATGGAAGAAATCTAAAAGAAATAATTTCAGTAAGGTAAAAACATAGGACAAAATTAGGATATTTGTTTCAGGTGAAAATTGGAAAATACCCCTGCTTTTTACTGATCAGTGGGCAAAGTCTCCAAGGCAGTTACTTCGATCATTAGCTGTACCTGTACTGGCAATATTGATGAAGATGTGAGCACTTTTCTCAGCGTGTCGTGCCCCACGCTGTTGTGCAGGGTTGCCTCATGACTTTTGCATCACGGCTTGCATCCCTGCTCAGGCCATGCAGAAGATGTTCGTGGAGGCCTCCCAGGATGGGTGAGAGGGTGAGATAACCCACCGTGCCAGTCTACCCAAACCCCTCTCTCCACAGGGACACATGCAGGGCCAGGGTTATGTGCTCTTGCCACCCCTTTGGGATTTGAATGTCTCTGTTGTACATTGTGTCAGGTGCCAGTTGCACCTGGTACAACCCTAAATCAAATGGCAATTGGCAGCAGCCCTGGACCATGTACCAATTCCATTACCCCAGCAGTCCAGAAGGGCTTGTGAGTGGCAGCAATCCACGGCAGAAGGGGAAGGAGATAACCCTGAGGACAGACTGGATGCCACTATGATCGGTTCTGAATTTTTCTGAGAGGGCTAAAGAACAGTTGAGAACGGTTCTGCTCCTAGCTGGGAAGATGCCATGGTCTTGAGAGCAAATGTGGCCATGTTTGGGTTCTCATTGGGCATTTCTGCTTGGAAGATGTGTTGACTTTGCTGATCCCATGTGCGTACGGGCGGTGGTTGGTGCTCTGCAGTGTTGTTGGTTGCTATGCAGACATTTTCCCTGGTAGCTGCTGTTTTATCTGCCACAGTTGCTAGGGGAGACCTCCTTTGATAACATGGGGTTCTCCGCTTTTTCCCTTGCTCCTCAAAGCTGCGTTTTCTGTTTCTGTGTAGGGTTCTTGGGGTCACCCCATACCATGTTGATGGTCACCCTCCCCATCCTATTTCTGAAAGACAAATGTAGCAGCCTCTAGAGCTCGCTGCAGTTTCCTTCTGCCCTGGAGTCTAGCACAGCAAAAAGGGCCGCATGTCCACATAGAAAATGTATTTACTTCTTTGTGTCAGAGAGTCTTGAGGAGAAAAGGAGGCACATATTAAACTGCAGATGCAGAATGTCTCAGCTGGGTCCTGTATGATGAGTGACTTTCCTGTTTTAATAACTGGTGCCATTTTGAAAGATAGAGACTGCTCTACTGAGCTGCACTGCACCAGTATTTGCAATCCTGGGCCCAAACACAGACCTTTTTCTTTAAATTCAAGGTAGAATTGCATGTATTCACATAGCAACAGTCCTTCTTCAGTGACCTTACTACCACTTCATATGTGTTTTGAGAACATAGAGCCATATTTTCACTAGTCCTGCCCTCCCTTTTCATAGATGACTTTGAGAATTGTCTTTCTTTTCCCTATGGCCTTTCTGCTATTTCATTAGTTGCTTTCGTCCCAGTACCGTGAGAAAAAGAAAACACTAGGGCCCTAAGTGCAGTTTCATCTGGGGTTTCTCCGCTGTGTTTGTGTGGGTGCCAGAGACCCTCTTCCAAAGTGTTGCAGGGTGCAGGGCCTCTCCATGGAGAGCCTGTGAAGAGCTTGAGGCCTCACCCTAGCAGATAATCAGGAGCATTTGCTGCCTGTAACAGCTCCTGAGCTGAGCTCAGGAATTCCTTGGCAGCAGGAACTGCGATGGGCCAAGAACATGCCTGGGGTCGCATCTAGCAGGAGAACAAACAGACGATGGGTCATTCCCTGACACAGTTCTTTCCTGTCTGTTTAGAGGTAGCCAGGTTTTGCCAAAAAAAAAAAAAAAAAAAAAAAAGTCCATCTTCATTGCGGTGCTAGAATGCTACTTCATACCTGAAAGTATCTGGATAAATTTGAGTAAGTACTATGAGGTTACCAGGACGTGACTGTAAGGGTGGTTTCTCTCTCACGCTTTGTCCCCCTTCCTCTCTGGAAACATGCTGTTTTTCAACTTGGTTTTGACTCTCTCCCCTCACTTCATAATGAAGCTGTGGCAAGTCAAGTACTGAGAAGAAACCATGAAAATATAAGAAGGCAGAGACCTGACTTCTGACACACATATTTTGTGTATCTGTTTTCAAAGAGTTTGTAGTCTCCATTTTACCACTGCTGACTCGCACTGAGTCTGCAATCTCCCTGTGCATCTGGCTGCTTCCCGTTGTGTTGCACTCAGCCCTTTTCTCTGCCGTCTTCTTGCAGCGTGTACAGATGTGTGTAAGAGTAGCCAGCTCGTGCAGTGAAATGCAGAACGGTTCTGGGAGCCTCGAGGGCACACTAAGCTCTTCAAGTCTGTGCTTGAGGAATTTTAGACAAATATGTCATTTTATGCCAGAGACGCTTGAGAGCACGTTCCAAGTTATCCTTGAAAGCCTGAAAACAGAAGCAAACCTGAATGACATCAGAGAGAGGGACTTGCCTAAGAAAAATATGTTATTGAGTTCTTTTTGGGGTTTATTCTTATTTTTTCTCCTCTCCTGTACTAGAAGTCTAAGAATTAGATGGCTTCAAGCATATCTTCCAAGTTCCAACAGAACTTCCAAAGTCTTAGCCTTCATAAAGGGGACAAAACTTTTTCAAACAACTCTTTTAATGTAAGAATAGACGTTCTGGCTGCCCTAGGACCAAACATGTATTTAATGTATTGAGACCTACAAATCCTGAGGCTTTCTCATTTGGTGGGAGCTTTGCCAGAGGTTCAAGAAGATGAAGTTGCTCTCATTACTTTCATACTGGCTCATTGTTAATATGTGCTAATTTAGGATGTGTTAAAAACAACTGATGATTTAACAGATCCTGAATAAGCAGGTTTAGTGTTGTCATATACTCATCTGTGGTGTTGTACTTATAAATCCACTGATGTAGCTTAATGTTACCTCAAAATCTAATCCCCAGGAGCATTTGCCTTACCTTCCTTAGTGTCATACTAGGGGTCCTCATATGTGTTGGGTTTTCACAGACTTTCAAATTATAAACAGCTTGTAGATGATATACTCAGGTGGTACATTCTATGAAATCACAAAATTTCTTTTCACTCATGTCCTCAGCTATATGGGTGACCAGAGTGAAAATATAGAGATGTTCTTTCTCTTCCTTTTATTTTAACAAAATAGCCTGTAAGATGATCTGATGATAATGCAGATATTGCAAGCCAGATTGTTAGGACTAGTATATCATCTCATCAAATTTGAAGTTTCTTTTCCATTTCCAGCTTTGAAAAAACAGGCAAGTCCAAAACCCCCTTATCAGAAATCATATTCTTTTATGTGTGGTTTTTTTTTTTTTTTTTTTGTTTCCCCCTGTCATATCCGCATGTGAAATAAATCACATCCCAGTGAACCCACTAGTTTGGAAATAGAATATGAAATTTTCCAGATTATATATTATTTGTCTCCATGAATCCACTTCAGTGACCTGACATTGTTGCCACATGTCATCTTTTCAGAGACTAATATGAACAGGGTGGCTTGTGTCAGAACCAGAGTGAGTAGCCTGATGCCACCATCACCACCATTAGAGTGCCATTTACCAGAAAGCCCAGCAGGGAACCTTGTGTCAATTAAAATTCCCAACCCCTAATTCAGTCTTGATGGGACACTTCTTATGGTGATGGAAGGTTGCAGAGCCATTGCTAACCTTGTATTTCTTCTGTGGTAAGAAGGGGTGCCAGTCACATGTATTCATTGGCCCTAAATCAGACAGTAGATGGTTAATAAATAATTTTGATTTTGATGGGTGTGCTTCCAGTAAGCAGGTTTTAAATCTGCTGCTTAAGTCCATAACTGATATATTAAATCTCTACCAGGTTTTGGAGGTGTTTCAAGAATATAGGGTAATCTGCTGCTGGATCAAGCCTGGCATGGCTGAGGTGTTCTAGCCAAAAGGACTGTTGAGAGCTTTTGTTTGGCATGTTACTTTTGTGTTACTGATTATTTGATACATAAGGAAGGAAGTTGCCTATTTCAAAGGTCTTCAGTGCCAGAACGACTGTGTTATATTAGGCAGAGGAGTGTGTGAGAACCTCTGCAAAATTTGTTCAGTGCTGCACAGGGGAATTTCTTTTTCCTGTAGCAAAAAAATAAAAAGGACTGACTGATAGTTCCTAATGAGCATCTGTGTTCAGTGTGAGGTGGCTGTTGCCTTTAGCACAGGTAGCTTTTGTTAACTTCCTTGTTTAGCATATATGCAAATTTTCTTTAATAAGCCTTAAACATTGCTAACAGGTGACAGAAGAGACTGATAGCAAATAATATTAAATTGTTAGTAAAAGACTCTAAAAATGGAAATGTAAACTTATAGGAAGATTTTAAAGAATATATAATCCCTTTCTAAATGGAAAGTCAAACCTTAAAGATGGCTCACTCCCAGTTCACAGTGAGTCCACAAAATTAAGAAAGCTTCATGTGAAAAGGCACCGCTTCTTGAGGCATTTGTGTTTTCGTACAGAAAGATACAGAGAGCTTTTATTAGTGGTTAAATCTCCAGTTGTTTCTGCAGGTTAGATATGGTCACAGACTGTACATGTGCAAATAGAATATTCAGGGAAGGGAAACGTGCATTTCTGTTACCAGTTGCCTGCGCTGCCTGCATAACACCCTCGCATCCATGACAGTGATGCAGATGGCAGAGAGGCCATCTGGTGAGGCAAAGGCTGTGTCTGCAGTAGGGTCTGCTGTCCTGTCTTCCTTAGCAATGTATCTTAATGCTAAAAATATACTTTGTCTCTCTCGACTTGGTCTTAAACGCTGCAATTATTCATTAGGGCTCACAGGTGAGAACTATTTATTTAAGAAACCAATTTGCATGCTGAGTAGTTCACGTCCTCTGGATTTTTTCTACTTGTGTTCCTTTAAGGTAGACTTTGCTGTCACTGAAGTTGGGGGAAAATGGTGCTTGAGGGTGGATTGCAAGGTTGGGGAGCAAGGAGAAGAAGCAGCAGCATCGCAGGACAGGTCCCTGCCGCAGACCTCGGTGGAGCACGCTTTGTGTGAACTGTGTGCAGTGCCCTGATTCCTACCCTCGCTTGCTGCCGACAAGTTGTGTATTTCTGCCTTAAAGGCAGATGAAGCTGGCTTTATACTGCTTCTCTGCCTAGGATTTTTAACTGCTTGGGTTTTTTATTTTTATATAGGATGGTTTCATTACTGAAATTCAATCATTGTCAAAATGCTTCGGCGTGATATGAATCTCTGTTAGCTCCTTGTCTCCTAATACATGCTACAACTGCTATTAGTATTATAATGTCCCTGATTTCTGTCTCAAATGTAATGGAATTGCCTGCCAGATGCTTTCTGGGGCTGCAGAATGTCTTGGCATGTACTCTAGGTGCTGCTGTCTATATTAAATTGAAAGTCCTTTCTCCTTGTTCAGAGATGATCAGAGAATTCTCTTTGTATCATCATTTCCCCCTACTGCTTGCAGGCACCTGACTTTTGGTTATGACAAATCTCTCTCTGCTTTCTTCGTTTATAAGGTAATCTCTCCACAGTGCCTTCATTTCATTTTATTTCTCTTCTTTCCTGCACTCTCCTCTTAGAAAGGATCCTGCAAGGTGTGCTAAATGGGTATACTTCAAAACCCCTGGTGCTTTTTGGAAAGATATGAGCTGCTTGATCTTACTTTTGTTTCCCGTCATTACTTTTTGTTTTGCTTTCACGTCCTTTTAAAATCTGCTTAATGAAACTCCATCTGTCAGAATTCTTTGTACTTCTGTAAGGGCTTTCTTCCACACTCATATGTCGCCTTATACCCGCTTTAACCCTACTGCTGTGTGACATCATTTGGAGAATTTAGTAGGACTGAACATCCCCTCTATTATTTTTTCCTTTCACAATTTCAGAAGCTCTTTCCACTGCTGTATTTAGCTATCTAGACCTGTGGCCTTCCTCTGTTTCCTTAGAGATTTTTTGTGCTGAGAGCCTAGACTTATGACCTTGTTCTCTATTAGTAACCCAATATGTAAGTAATAAAGAAATACTGTAAGCTCAATAGAGTTGTTGCTTTATGTGAGCTATTCCTCCTTTGTAGTATCTATCTCTGTCTATACATTGATGAAACACATCATCAACAGAAATAGCAGAGTACTATGAAAATATGAGTCTTTGAAAATACCAGATTCAGTAAAACTTAAAACTACAAAACTCAGGAAATGAACTGAAGATGTTTGAACCTTAAACTCTTACAAACCAAGAGATGTCACTAAAGCATTCTATTTGAATCTTAACAGCGTTCTTCCTGGAGCTGGAAGTAGTTGCAGGGAGATGTCTACGTGATGTCCCGCTTGCTGGAATTAGGGTATTGCTTGTAAGTGAGGGTGTACTGAATGATGCAGGTTTTATTTGGAGAAGGCTGTCAGGAGGTGAAGTGTGAGCCCTGCCATGCCTCAGTGACTGGGGTCGCTTTTGCATCGCTGTATGGGCTTCCACGTGACTGCTGCCTCAGTCCCTGCTGGCACTGCGTCCCACACTCCTCCGAAGGGGAAAATGGCCCCGTGTCCTGCTGTCACAGGACGGTAAGAACCTGGGAAGTGGGGGTCAGAAAGCTCTTGTGGGCTTATCTATTTTGTCCACTGTGGAATGATCATTTTCATTTATTTCCAAAAAGTGTGCGTAACTTTATATTCAGATAAATAAATCAACCCTTTTTCACTGAATAATCAGACTAGCAGGGTTTCATTGCAAAAGCTCCCTCCCTCTAAAAAAAAAATATACATGCATACATACATACATACATACATATGCCTGGGCTTTCTCCTGAGCCCTTCCTGGGATTTGGAGTAAAGCTCAGCAGAGGGATAGGGCCTGTCTTCAGCAGCGCTCTCCCCTCTGCTTCCTGCAAGGGACAGGGCTGTAGCTGAGGCTGGTTGCGAGTCTGGCAGCTGTTTTATCTTGACACACCACAGTCCTGGCTTGCTTGGGTGCTGAGCTCGAGTGTGGTCTTCAGAGCGGGTGAGACGTGGGCGGGTGGTTCTGACATGGGTGGCTCTGGGTGAATTGCCTTTAGAAGCGCAGAAGCCTTTGCCATCAGCCTGCTCGCTCATATATAGCATTCCTTGCGATTCTGAGCATAGTGCCGTTATTCTACTAGAAACCTCAATTGTCCTCTCTCCTCCTCCCCATCCTGGACAAAATGTAAATTAGAAAATCGGTGCTGCTTTTCCATTCAGCCTGGGTTGAAACTGGGAAGCAGGAAAGGTGCTGCAGGGGAGGCTGAAGCAACGTCCTGCTTTGGAGGAAGGAGTACCGGATAGATTGGCTGGTTTAAAGTCAGTGGAGGGCTGGCAGTTGATCCTGGAAGGAAAACCAGCACATGGTTCTTTGCAAAATTTGAACTGTTCCCTGTTGTCGCAGGCGTTTTTAAGGGTTCAAGAGCGTTTCAGTGGCACATGTGTGTTACATATCCCCTGGAGAATCTTCCAAAGGTTTGGGTTATCCGTAGGGTCAGGATCCTACATTGAGTCTAAATGCTGAAGTCCATGTGGACCCAAGCTGTTGGTTTTATTCCCTCTGAAAAGAAATTTAGCTTGTGAGCCCCTAAACTGCTCAGGAATCGAGATCAAGGACAGACAAATGGTGACAGTTGGCAGGAAGGGGGCAGGTCTGATTCAAAAACTGTGTTTTAGCTCAATCTAAAGCAGTAATTTCGGTGCATCCTAAGAAAGCATGCTGGTTTTAGAGCACTCTGAAGAGTCGATTTTTAATAGAAAAGGACTTCTTGACCTAGCTATAAGAGGTGCTGCAGTGTTATCTTCTGAGACACTAGGAATGCCTCACTGCTTTTTATTAACTTCTGACACAGATTTCAGATTACTTCCTTCCTGTCCTCTCCTATTTTTTGGACTATTCATTACAACTTACAGCACCCAAATTTCAAATCCCAACCTGACAGATTCTCTGAGACTGCTCAGTGAGAGCAAACATGAGGGGATGGAAGCACATTTGCTGCCTGATCTGTAGTGTGAGAGTTCACTGGTAATCTTGGTCCTGCCAGTCTGGGGTGTATGCAGCCAAATGGATACCGACTTCTTCCTGCGATTCAGCACCAAAGTAGCAATCAAAATTCAGTTGATAAAGCATTTACTTTGAATGCCTGTCCGTGTGTTACCAGGCTTTTTCTCCATTAATTACTTCCACAACAATTTAAAGTAGCTTTACAGAAGCATGGATTTAACATCTGAAGGTTTTTAAGTATTTTTTCCTTTAGTTCCACCTTGAAATCAGTCATTGTATTTCTTCCTGCTATGGGAAGACATGTCCAAGTACCTAGACCTGGCACAATATATGTGCGTCTTTTTTTTCCCCTTCACACTTCCGACCCTTGTCCTGAACTTCCAGTGAGATGTTGCACGGTGTGCACAGATCCTTTTGCCCTGGAAGAACCTTTTGCCCTGGAAATGGGTTTTTGCAGTTAGCTGGCAAAGCTGACCAGCTGTATTTGGCAGAGGGATTTTCACAAAACAGAAAGGCATCAGTTCCACCTTTTGCAGTTTGTGAAATGGCATATATATGCAGTTGTGAAATGGCAAGATGTATATGCCTCTTGGAGGCATAACGTGAACCTTCCATTGGGTAACACCACTCAGACACACTTTCTTTGGGTGTTCACTTCTGTGGCATAACTCCATCCATGTGCAGCATCCATTTCAGTGTCTTTGGGGAATGGAAGAAAGCATGACTCTCTCTCTAAATTCCTTCTCCAGAGGACAGACAGATAAAGAAGGGTACCTTGAGAAAAAGCAAATCAGTATGAGCAGTGAGTTGCAAGTTACATTTTTAAAAGAGATTTAGATGCCTAAAACAGCTTCCAACACAGTGGAAGAAGGAGTACTACAAGATGGAAAATATTACTCTTTATGTGCTTTCTTAACACAGAATGTTCTACAGTCATCTGACTCTCCAGGTTACCTTTCTGCAACTAGTTCAGAGCAATGACAAACCCATCTCCCCCTTATCATCCCAAAGGTCGCAAGCAAGGAATGTGTGAAGCTGTTGGATCTTTGAAAGTTTTGTCCTTTTGCAAGGCGATTAGTTAACTGTGGACTTATTTTGAGAATATATGAGAGGACTGTGTTTCATTAGAATCACCAGGGAAGCTTTCCAGCAACTTCAATGAGAGTCTTTAATATTTGTTTGTTGCTACCCTGCTGTGTATAATTAGTGCCTGTAATTTATGTGGAACCATGGAGAAGCCGAACTCTCTCTTTTCGTGTGGACTGCATGTGCAATTTAAATTACTGTCAGAAGAATATTTAAGGATTTTAATTTTGAAACATTTCCTCTTTTGTCTTTCTTATTTTGAAGTCAACTATATATATATATTTAATATTCAACTACAGTTTTGTTATAGTTGTGATTTTCCTAGTTATTTTTGTTTGGATTCTTCCCACTCCTACTCTGCAATTCTCCTAGACTAAGACACTTTCAAGAACCAGAGGAGATTAAGTGTTCATTTCACTCCATTGATTATCAGCAAATCTAGATAACTATCTTAGAAATAGGTCTTTAAATGAGATGAGATTAATCCTCCTACTGAGGATTAATCCCCTGAGGCAGGCTCTGGCTGATGAGGAGGACAGCGTTGTACAGGACAGGGGTAGGCTTCGTTCTGCAGTTTGGTCACTGACCTGAGAGATACAGTTTATCCTGTTTGCTTCTATTTATCTGAAAATTCCTTCTTGTTTTCTTGAGTCGACAGTGTCTTCAGGGCTGGGGTTGTTTCTGGCGTGGCACAGTGGTTTGCATAGCTGGGTCTTGTCCTTTAATGGGCCCATTAATTACCTCTGTTATGAGCAGCGTGGTCGGATGCTGGCCAGCATCTCCAGGCTTGTAAAACCTCTGACAGCCCTTGGCTCTAGGACTGTAGATCTTCAAGCTCTTTGCTGTCTCCCTCCTCCTCCCCTGCCACATGCTGCCCCAGCGCATTCTCTTCTTACACCTGGGATCCCCATCTCTGCATCACATGGACTCCCAGGAGATAAGAGTTTTCTGACATTTTTAGTTATAAGGACCTCAAAACTAAACACCATGTAACCATTTGCAAATTGCTGCTAAAATGATAGCATTTATCTGTTTGGGGATTTTGACCCATACAGTAAAAAATCATGCTGGTGGTGCAGGGGGCTCTGTTTCAACAAATAATTGATGAAAATGTTAATAAAGCCCAGCTAACATCTTCCCTGTCTGAAATACAAGCCTTGGCGTATGTCTTTCTTTCACACTCTGTAATAATATACATTTTTCTTTTGAGATATCAAACACTCCTGTTCCTTTCCCCTTAGGTTGCGTTTTCTTTATTAATGCTTCCAGATGTCAGCTGAGCTAACTTTTCAGATAGGTACAATGACCCTGTGGAACACGATAGTAAATTCCCCATGCTTGCACTCTCTGTCTTCAGTACAGTGGACTCAGTGAACCTTGGGGTCCTTTATTTTTATGATTGCAATAAATTCACCTAGTGAGATGAAGATTTATCTTACTGCTCCTCCCTTTGATGATGTTAGCACTGTATAGCACAAAGCTAGAGAAACTAGACATGCCTAAATAGTGCAAAGTTTGGAAAAAGGATAAAAATAAGGAGTGCTATGAAAAAGAAGACGATGGTCAGGTGTCCAAATGCAGCCCAGAGGAAAGGTGGGTTTCACCATATAGCCACTCTCTGAATTGACCCTAACACCAGGGAACGTTTGAACGCTGCTCTGTGCAGGATCACGGCCTGTGACTCAAGAGAATGACAAATAAACCCAACTTTTCCAACCTGCTTAGATACCCTGGTATGTAAAGAGTAGACCTGATGTCTGCTTTGAAATCTCGTTAGTTCCTCAGTAGTTCTTCTTATTTTAGCCCCAGAGTTGTGCTTAAATCAACAGATTATCAAATTAGAAATATGAGTTCTCTTTTAATTTAGGGTTCTATTTTCTGTCTAAAAGATACATATGTATATATGTGTGTGTATATATATTTATGTGTGTACCCAGTAAGGAGCATCTCTCTGCTAGTGCTCTATTTCTGACCAGCAACTCACCTGCCATGCAGTGAACCTGCCTGCATGGCTGCCTGCTCTGTCCATGGCTCAGCCATCTGCCACTAGAAAGGTGGTCAGGACTGGGGCACAGCAGAGAGATTATTGTATTGCCCCTTTTCAGGCTCCTGGCCAGGCTGGCTCTTCCGTGTCAGGGGAGAGAAGAAGAACAGTCACTCTGCGATTGCAGTTGAATTTTTTGTTATGGGCAGGATCCCCTCACTCACCTAGTTCCTTCAATAGAAGCATTGATCCAAACCAGAAATTCTTCTTGCCAGGTTGGCTAGTATTTGTACAACAGATTGTATGGGAGTGCTGTAATCCTCACAAGACACCTCTGAGGCAGGTAGATAAACAGCAGTGCTGAAACAAAGCACCTCCGTTCCTCATCAGCCAAATACCCTCACTGGCCTTGGCAGGTCTCGCTGCTGCCTTGGTGCAGCTCTGTGACACTGGCGACTGGGGAGGTGGCATCTGCTGTGCCCTGTTTTGCCTCCCTGCACCCACCCAGGCTGCCACTGTCCCCCTGCACGAAAGGTTGGCCTTTGGTAGCAGCAGAATGCAGCAAAGATACCAGGTGGTCCTGGGATCCTGTGGATGATGAAAGGGAATTTTGGTTCAGAGAGGGGTTGCTCATGTGTCCACCATTTCAGAGGGGGATGCTCACATGTCTGCCACTTCCACTTTTTGAGGGAGCAAATGGGGTTTGACATGTACAACTAGTTCAAAGTACTGGGAGCTATGGTGTCCTGAGCCTATTTCTCCCTACTTTTGGTTCTTCAGTTTTTCTTCTACTTAGGTTTTTCCCTTTGCTTTCTGGCTTAGAATTCTGTGTTACAAATGGATGATTGGGAGGAATAGCTGATGGGGATTTCTAAATGCATCATATAATAAAAATGCATTATTAGTGATAATAACCAAAGATTATTTGGTATATGTACTCCTAAACTAGCAGGCTCTGTTTTCACAGGTCTACAGAGAAGTGACGTAATTGTGCATGTAAATTAGAGATTTATACAGGCATTAACTCAGAATTCACGTAAAACTCATACAAACCACAAATATTGGCCTGATAAGAGGCAGCTGTTTTTGGAAGATTAATTCATAGTTACTGTAGATTCATAGATACTATAGATGAGAAATTTATAACACAACAGGAGTCAGTGTGTGTGTGGCAAATTCACTACAGAAAGAGCTTTAAAAGCTGGGTCTGTTTAGCCTATGTGAAAGCAGAGACTTGTTTACAAGACATCAGTACTTTCATCAGTCAAAAATATTAAATATTAAAGTACTTTTTAATTTTGGCAGAGAAAAGCATGAACAAAATTGTTCATTTTAGTTGAATGTTTCAGCCAGACCGTTTCAAATTGAGAACTGGTACCTTGTTTCTAACAGGTAACCACTGGAATTGATTAACCTCTGGAATGGTGGAATAGCTGTTAGGGGAACACTTGGAGTTGTTATCTTTTTGAAACCTTCAAATGAAGACTAGACATTTGAAAATATGTTTTTAGAAGTTGCATTTTAGTAAAAAGAAGAAAAAATCCTCAACCTCAGTGCAGCGGTGATGACAAAATCTGAGGCGTGTATTACATGGAAGGTCAGTCAAGGTGATCCAGTAGTTCTTCCTGGCATTCAGCTATCTAAGTAGAAGCAGACCAAGTGAGATGGCTTATTCTTAGTCTTTTCAAACTCTGAATAAATCGTTAGCATCTGTCACCCCTTCTGTGATTTCAGCTTTGTGCTTGTGAAGTGCAACATAGAAATACAGGAACCCAGAGCAGTCAAACTGCAATCGCATTATGCGGGTGGCAGACAACTCTTTTATCATTCAGCACTAGGCTGCTCTTGTACCCTGAAAAAAAATATATCTGCGCTGGCAAACACTGAATCTCATCTGCCTGATGCAAAAAGAACAAGAAGGGAGAAAAGATATATACGTACCTGTGCTTCCTATCTGACAAGAAATATGTTTGTGTCTTGCTGAGAGAAACAGCACTGTTTGCATATTCATGAGGTGGGTGATACATTCAGGCCCCTATAGAAATGGAACATATCGATTAATACGGAGCCTGTGCATCACTTGCTGGAAGCTGACATTCCCTAGAAATTAAATGTGGTAGCCCATTATCAGAAGACCCTGCTCTTTCCTTTACATTATTGACTGAATGTGAGAATTTGGCAGTGAACAAGTCAGATAGTGAAAGGAGCTGTTCGAAGTTGTCCAAGGGTACCTAAGGGAGAGGGATGGCACAGTATTACAGCTTTGGATAGCCAAAGACACGTCAGGTCAAAGCTCTAGCAAGCTGCAAAGTTGCAGAGGACGTTTGGGGTAAGAGAACAGCATAAATACTACTGATGGATCAGTTATCCCTGAGCTGGGCTTTATTAACCTTCAATACTGTGTTACAGGCTGAACTCCACGAATAAGTCTAATGCACCGCAGGGCACAATGCATAGGATGGGGAGCTACAGGGCTTGTAGTAATGAGTCATATCAAGAGCTAGTGTAAGAAAGTGAAGAGTGTGGAAGGTCAGTAGAAATCAGACACCTGCTTGTATGAGAACTGAATTTCTAGGCATGAGTCAACCACACATTCACACTTGTGCTCATGTCTGTGTGCTATGTTGGACTCTATGGGTAAACACATGCTTAGCCAATGGGGATAGGCTTATGCATGTGTTTTTAAGTACTTGGAAAGCCCTAACCTGCCAAATGAGAGATTTAAATGCCGGGCTGTTTGTGTGAGATAGTGAGATCTGGTTATGAACTGAATGGGCATAGCACAGAAATCATCACTTAGCACATATTTTTTATGAAAATCAGTCTTTCTGAAAATCCTTAGAGAACCAAACAGGAGCAAACACGCCTGGGATGCACAGAATTGCTCTAAAATCCTTTACCATTTGATAAGGATGTGTTTTCAAAAGTGAGGTGGGGAGTCTTGCTATGATGATTCATGCCACTGAAAAACTGTCTGGTTAATCCAGCTCCAGAGCAGAACCTCAGTAGGATAAGTGAAACCGAGGAATAAAGCTTTTTTCCTCAAGTTTATCTATCTCCTTTACAAAGCAAATCTTACATCAAACTTGTGTTGCTTCAGCCATTAAATAAAGCCAGTTGCATTACTTATATGTAACTTAAGTATTTACTCTGGGGATGCAGTGAACTTTATGAATGTTGATGACTAATGAAGGATACCAACCTATAAGAGAGCTTGAGTTTCAAGAACTGAAAACTATCCTGTTTTGTGGATTTTCTTTCTTGCTATAACTGTTTTGCTCAGTCTTTGATGATGTAAAGGGCTCTGTAAGCGTTTAGAAAATAAGCAAACATATGCCCTTCCCTTTGTTTCTGCAAACATTTTGTTCAGGCAAATATGTTCCTCTGTCTACTTATGCTGAAATGGTTCTGACCCCAAAGAAGGAACTGTCTCAAGTCCCCCCAAGTTCCTGCAAGAGCCGTGTTTCTTATAACGGCCTGATCCAAAGCCTTTTAGAAAAAGAATGTCTACAGCAGAATGTATACAAGCTGTATACAGCTTGTATTAAAATAAACAGATTAGTTCAGAGTTTCATTTTTTGATTACATTTTATTTTCTTCTTTTTTTTTTTCCCCTCCAATAAGATCTTTTTCATCCAGGGCATCACAAGGGTGTTGAAGGGAACCTGAAAGAAAGCTAGAAATTCTTCTTTCAAGGATTTTATATCTACTTCTAGAATCAAAAAATGCCATAAAGGGAAATGTATCCCACTGTTGGAAGTGCTGTGAATTTGTTTTGCACCCTCAGGAGTGCAGAGGGATCAGGGTCAGGCAAGTACAGTGCTTTTAGGACAGAAGTGGCAGGTGACTGTTAGGTGTGATTGGAGAAATTAACGTAATAAGGCACAAGAGAGTGATGGGATGTGGTCAATCTCATGGTCAACATGATGTTCCTGGGTCACCAACTTGGTGTATCTGCCCTTGTGTGTGGCTGCCTAGGAGAACAGAACAAGCACTCTGGAAGTTCAGACTTGTGTGCAGACTCACCGGCCGTAGAAAATAGGTCCTTAAAAAACAGCTGGTACCACATGCTGATAATGCTGCCACCTTGAGAGTGGTTCTCAACATAGTGGGAGCATTTTATGGCTTCTAATTGCTGTGTAAACATCAGTCATCAAAACCTATTCCTGCTGTAGTAGGGTAGACTTTAACATGCCGAGATCCTCTCTTGGGTTCGCTCCTCCTTTCACAAATTCGCTGAGTGATTTGTGGGTTTGTCCAGTGGAGCTACCATGGGTCTAAGCAAGGCACAGCTGCCCTGCCGCGCTGACATGAACTGGGGTATGAACCGCTCGTGGGAACTAAGGACAGTTCCTCTCCTTTTGTCCTTCAAGCTGGGAATTACTTTGTAGATCAGTACAGGTCTACATACAGATGGATTAACACAATGTCAATTTTGTCTGAGACAAAATCAGTGAATGGGTTGATTGAAATCACATCTTATTTTTATAGATATTAATCCCATATTTCCAACCCTAAGTGAGGCCCCTAAAATTAATAGAACAGATTTAAAATTGATTAGATTTGATTTCATTGGGAAGGGAAAGGAGGGTGATTTTATATGCCTTAACTTTTTTCTTGTTTTTAAGTACATGATGGGTATTTTTTTTTTCCTCTGCTTTATGAAGGACAGAAAATTACCATTTTAGTAGAGTTTTTTTTCTTTTTTAACTTGTAAATTCTTAGCTAATTACATGCTTTCTAAATGCTTTAACATAAAGAGCAAAGCTACCAGGGACTGTGGTAAAATTGCAAGCTTTGGGAGCATTGCAAATATCAATTTCTTATATACGTTCAGCTAGGCTTTTCAAATATACATGAAAGGATCAGGCTTAGATGAGGAGCAGGGGGCATAATAGCAGCTTGGTCTTGGATGTTACCATCAAAATCTTGGGTGTCTGAGAAATTTTTCACAGCTTGAAAAGATTCAACTTCCATGTGGCTATTTTGTAGGCTTACTGCAAAAGTAGCATATTTCATGCTTGTGCAGCTAGGGATCAGATTATATTGTACTGGAACCACAGTGTATGGCCTACATTAATTTTCTCATTTTATTTGTCTAAATAATTAATGCGTTCATTTTCATACTTTCATATTACAAAATTGAAATTCCTTATCCCAATATAATGATTCCCATCAAAATATTCTTCAGAGGTTTGCATAACATTAGTCTCCTTCTTGGGTTTTTGTCAGTATTTAGAAGCTGTTTGTAGGTGAAGTTCATTATGTATAAAGATGTTACCTAAATTCCTCGGTGGAATTATTGTCTAGTTATCCTTAGGGAGTCCTTTGTTATGCTGTATATGCTGTTGAGCTCTGAGGCTCGTATGCCCTGAGCACTATTTCCCTTACACAAACCCACTGGTACCCTAAGTAACAACAAAACCAAGAGGTCTTAAGATACCAGTTTTGATTAGACAGTATTAATATTAGTGTTCATATTTGGCATTAGTGTTGGCAACTTGCATTTGAGGATTTTGGAGCAATTAAGGAGTGCCAGCTGATTAAGAAAGCTAACTTCCTTTTCACACCTGAAGTGTGGGAATCGAGTGGTTTACCCTAAGGAATAGACATCAGGAATATAGCAGGAATTCTGAGTTGGTGTAAGCAAGAGAAGGCTTTCAGTGCCTTCATGATCGTGGCAGATGCCAACCCTGGATGGAGTAGGAGGTTGGATGGTAACAGAAAGTCACACTGATATCTCCTTAAAGGGAAAAATCTTTTCACTTTGGAGATTTCTCAAAACAAAAGGCTTAAACCTGTCTTTTAAAAAAAAAAAATTGCCTTTTTCCTTTCTGCAAGAGCTACATTAACATTTCTGACAGCTCTGGAGTTTGATTTTATTTTGAGAATTAGTTCCATAAAAAAGAACATTGTGTTCATAGGTCATTCAGTGCTAATGCTGCACCCTTAGCTACTGTATGTTTGCTAATGTTTTATCCAGGCTGGTTTTGAATGTCACAAAGCAAATGGTCATATAAATAAACCAATATTAATAGAATAATTGGATGACATTTAAAGCAGTGACCTTCAAAGGTGTTTAATGATTTCCTGTGCCTTTTTTTGTGTATGTATGTGTGTGAGGGAGTGGTTTAAAGCAGAAATCACAGATGAGGACTCCTGGGTGCCTTCATGGCTTAGCCACTGGTGTAGCAGAGCTTGTCCACTGATGACCACATCCATATATACTGCATACCCACGTGTGTGTATAGACAGAATATGTAATCTGCAAGTGCTGAATTACTGTTACTGTTTGTCGAATAGCTGCAGACTCTTCTTATTTAAGGTTTTGAAGAAAACTGAAAGAAAACAATGTTCCTGTCAAAACCTCAAGAAGCTACTAGATGAAAAAAAAATTAGCTTGGTTAAAAGATTTTGAAAGTATTTTTTGTATTAATAGCCTGCTAATAATTGTGGATAATTTGGGGGGATTTTTATTCTAAACATACATAAGTGAAAGGACAATTTGTTCCTGCTGAAGGCAAGATCTGAAATACATAGTACTTTATTGAAACAAAATAATCAGTTTTAGGTGCAATATATGTGCTAGTGATAGGCAGTTCAAAGACATCTGTTATTCTCTAATGAACTTTTTTTTTTTTGTAGTAATGGCAACATTTAGGTGACTCTTTCTTAAACCTATGTTGTTCTGACTACTTTGGAATAAGTACAGGATGAAGTCAGGCAGATGTTCTGTGATTATATATTTGTAAGAAAAAAAGTTTGGTTTTTTTAGTAGCTAAAATTTCAACTTACAGTCTTCTTCTTTTTCTTAGCAGTTTGCAATGTGCCTCAGAGAACGACATTGTTTCAGCCAAAGGTAGTATTAGATGTATTATAACTTTCATAGCAATTTATAAACATGCTGATTTTTTTTTTTGTAGTTCCAAAATGTACCTATAGATAGAAGGCTGGTGAATATTTAATGACTGCAGACAACTGGTATCTGGGCAAAATATTTTTTCTAAATCAATATATACTGCACACGAGATTTATTACATGTTTAAATCTTTCCTTCAGTGAATAGAATTGCAGCCTGCCATTGTGGTACTCCATAGTTTATGACCTAATTTTATATGCTTTAATATTCGTTCTTCTAAGTTTGTTTACTGCACTGAGTAAAATTATATGATCCGTAGAACAGATTAGGGAACAGAAAGCACAGTAATGGAGGTTTCGTATATCTGGTATCTGAAGACATTATGATGGGACTGAGAAGATTTGAGGAGACCTGTGCACCTCTTATGAATTCTGTTTGATGTTGTGTAGTCATTTGTAAAAATGTTCTGTGGAGTGCTTCTGTGGGAATGCGAAATCACCCTCTTGCAGGGAGTTTAGACATCTTTGCTGGTTCAGAATGAAAAAACCACGTTAACAGCAGCGGCTGCAGCAGCCGGATGAGATGTGCTGATGCCCAGTGGGGAACACAGCAGGTCACCAGGACCAGGACAGGGAATGGCATAAGGGAGCGTGTCAGCACAGAGAGAGACACATGAAGTTTGGCCAAAGGTCACACCAGGTTACTGAGGGCTTTTCCCAGTCTAGTCTTGAAAACCCCAAAGGATGGAGATTGAACAGTCTCTGTGGGCAACCTGTTCCATTGCTTGTTTGCCCTCTTGGCAAAGGGCATTTTAACATCAGCAAAAGCAGTCACATTAGTGTGGAAACTGAAGCGAAGGAATTGATGAATCCCTTATCCCATGCTGTGCAATGTCTGAGCAGTACGTACCGCCGTAACCCTGACACATCAGTCTGGGCAACCAGACAGCTCATCTTCTGGATTAGGTGCACTTAAATTGCATGTAAGCCTTGGGGGTTAGCACCTTTCAAGGCTCCAGGTAATTCCCCACGAGAATGCCCATATGCAGTCCCTTGACTCCATTCCAATTTGAGTCCTGGGTGATTTTCAATGCCCACAGGATCCAGGGGAGCAAACTGAGAAGCCAATGCCTAGAGGAGGTCTTCTAGATCAGGCAGTAGAGCTAAACCTGAAAGGAGGAGTGTGAATTAGCCTTACATATATAGATTTCCCTAAGAAAATGCACCCTAAAGTATGGTAATACATGTAGAATATTTTTTTAAAATGTGATTTTCGCACTGTGAAGCATTAATAATAACAGTAAGCAATAATAATGCCTCAATATATACTGTTTATCACCTGAGGAGCTTAAAATGCTTCACAGTTACTAATTAATTAAGCCTTACAACACACCTGGGATGGAGATGCTTCAGGCAAGTTTATAATATCGTTTCATTTTACATTTACATTAAACACATGCACAGAGAGGTTAAATGACTATTCCCCAGTGACATAGCAAGCCAGAGCTAGAGCCAAGAGTAGACCCCAAGGCCCTACCTGCATGTCACTGCTGGAGCAAAGGAAAATATGTCTTACAGACATCATGAAGTTTATAGCGAAGAAAGTCTTTATTGTGTACTCATTTATTTAAGCTGCAAGTTTGGGAAAAAAAAGCATTACTGTGATTTATTGAAGCTCATATTGTGCAATTGAGTAATAAATGCTGAGTAATACATCATATTTCACGTTAGCAGGATAGAAGGATGTTACTAATCCTCTGTGCCATCCACTTCTGCAGACGTTGCAGGTGAAACAGCAGCCCTAATTTTGCTTTAGGAAGAATGACTCCGGCTGGAGGGATCTGGCTTCTCTCAAGTGCAAGGAACGATTGTAATAAACACTACCTGGGGATCTTAGTTTCTAAGCTCTTCTCAGGTCTCTAGTATTTTGTTTTCTTGACATGAATCTCCTAAGGGGAAATTCCTAAAGGAATAGCAATTGTGGTTAAGCTTTTTTTTTTTCTCTTTTTTTCCACAGAGTCAATAGTAAGTGACTTTTGAAATGAGTTATACGAACCCCACAATATTAGGGGGGTTATTTTCTCATACAGCAATAGTGTCTAGGTTGGAAATACCACAGAGACTAGGAAGATTCCCAAGAGCTTTTTTCTTTACACAGCAAGTGCTTGATTCATGTTATATTTTGATGTTTTCTCAGTCCACTCATGTTGGGAAATTAGACAGGTACACACATAAATACGAAAAAAGAAGGATAAACAAAAAAGAATAGAAACTTAAATGACTTGTTTAGCTCAAACTGTGCCAAGAATAATAGACTCTGCATGGGCTTCCAAACTTGTATTACTTTGAAATCCACTGTAAGCTTTTGAATTTTCTGGCCTTTCCAAAAGGATAGTGAATTTGTATGTTTGTTTGTTTGTTTTGTGTTGTTTTCTCGGAACTGTAATTCTGGCTGTTTTTATCAGCCTTTGTCCTTTACTAAAATTAATTGGCTGCTGCCTGCCAATTTATAAAAACAACCAATTTGCAGCATGAGATACTGAAGTTTCCAAAGAAGGAAACTAATAATTCGGTGCAAGTAGCCTTATATCTTAGATAATATGAGATCATTCCCATGATTATCTTAGGATAAAAGCCAGCAAGTTTTCTCAGATCACGTCCAAAGGGTTGGTCAATTCAACCTGAAGTCCAGGTCAATATTCACATTATATATTTATAGTATTCACATTATAGACACTCTGTACCCAACAGAATCATGCTTAGGAATGTTGTCCAAACTATGGGACACACAAAATCAATCTATTCTTCCTTATCTACTTTATCTAAAGTATCCTTATCCTTATCTCTCCTTATCTAAAGGAGAGAACTGGAACGAGATCTAGTTTCCTCCTGAATATCCTGATCATCAAGTTGTGAATTGTTCTGCTTTGGATCAGGATCTTCTTGATGCTTTGCTTAGAGATGAAAGATTTTAGTTGTCAGCAAGAATTACCTGGACGAACCTGGTAAAACTGGACTTTGCTTTCGTGTTTCTAACATTTAAATAAACAGAATGGTGTTTCCTAAGATCCTATCAAGGATCATACTGTCATTAATAGTGATTTTAATGAACTTTTTTTTCTACCTTACCTCTGCATACAAGTTGTAGCTTTAGGCATGATAGTACTTAGAGGGCATTTCATGAGTAATTTTCGAAGCAGGTTTGGAAAGGATGTCTACAGCATTATTGCATTTTTACAGACATTAGCCCTGTGACCATGAAGTGATTGGACATCTAGGAGGACAGTTGTCCTCACCCAGGTTAGAATCCAGAGCTTCATCTTCGTTGAGAGCCTGAAACTGTAGCGTAAATGTGGTCACTCATGGGGGAAGGACAGTGAGTTACATTGGTAAAGGGAGCCTGTGACAGGCCCCTGGGACTTGTTGTGATCCAACTTCCCTGGCCCAGGCTATAGCTGAGCGGAGAGGAGACTAGTGCAGGTTGCCCTTGCTCAGGGTTCGGTGTCCTTGTTCTGCTGCACATCATCAGCAGGGAGTGTCGTCCTTGCACGGCTCTTCCATCCAGCCTCAGTGCTCTCACTGGAAGTGGTATACTGACATAAAAGCAGGGTGCTAATGAATACACTGGAATTTTCTAAGGATTACTAGTCTCTGATGGTATAAATTCAAACACAGACTTCAGTTTCTATTTAAATGCATAGCAGAGCAAGAGACTTTCCCATTAAGTGTTTTTAATTCTTGCTAAATTAAACATACAACATTTTGTTAGTAATTGAGTCGTCTTAGAAAACATTTTCTGCTTCATTGAGACCTACATTCCTAAGTCTTTAGAGAAGATGTCTTTCTATCTGGTTGTAAAGGAGAAAGTCCTTTTGCAAGGGCTTTGGCTGATTTCTTCCTCCTCTTGGCTTTTCAGGCTGGGACATATTTTTCCAGTTTTATGTTACAGGAACAAAAACCTGAATCATCCTTGGCTTTCCAGTGGAATTGTCTACTGGAGCAACCCACAAACGCGCTAGTTTACCAAGTACATATTTTGTTACCTTTTTAGTTAAGATTTTATTTCCTCCCCTCCTCCCCTCATTGCAAGCGACTCAAAAGGAAAAAAAAAAGTCTTGAGTGATACCCTGCTTTTTGTGCATGCGTGCTGTGTGTATTTGATATCAGACCTCAGCAGGGCATTTGTAGTGTTGTGTACTGACAGGGTAGGGGCTTGAGGGCAGAGTACAAAACCCTTGTTTTTCACAAATGATTTATTAGGCATTCATTACTGACAAACTCATTGTGAGCCCATAAATTTGCATATATTTTTACTGATGTGACCCAATTAGAGAATGAATTGAATTTCATTAAAATGTACATGCTGGCTCTTCTTCTGTTAAAGTACTTATTGTTGACTGCCTTTTATAACTTACTAGAAGAGAGAGACTTGTTTCAAGGAAATTTGTAGGCTAAAGCATTGTATGTTTAGACTCAGATCTTACCTCTGAGCTCCATCGGTGCTTTTTTTGCTCTTTGTAGTCAGCCTAGTCGTATTGCTTTCAAGTACTAAGGGTAATCCCTCTGGCTTTCACAGGCATTATTTTCAGCTGCTTTGATGCATGATCCACTGTGACATGCAGGTGTGCGCTCATTCCAGTGCGCGGAGTTCCATGGCATACACCTGATTCTTCATCTTCCCGGGGACGCTGGGGGATGCACTGCTTCCCAGGGCCTCCACATTGTTCCCAAATCTATGGGGTATAGTCCTCTCTTTCTAATACAGGCCGTATCCTTTCTGGCGGCGGTGAGTTTGAAATTGGCAGAAAGACATTGAATTGAGTGCTTTGAAGATGAAAGGTCATTCTTCACAAACCAGGAACAGCTGGAACAGTATACAAGCTCCTTCGCACACTGTCAAACTCACATTTGTGCAAGGAAATTACTTAAGTCGTGCTTAAGCCTTATTTTAAAAGGAACTTTTCAGCCTTTAAACTGTTTTCTCCTACCAGCATAACCCATAACATTAATACATATCCCACATGAAGAAGATGAAACACAAACTGTTTGCTGATCTTTTTATTATCTTTTCTCATATGCCTTGAGCAGACATTTAGGGACAGCAAATGTAGTGGCTGGTAAAACCCAGTGAGGTCGTTTGGTGTATGCTAATGGCAGCGTTACAGACACAACAGTGAGGAACTTACAGCAAACAACCCGAGGGGAGAACTGTGCACCAAAAACTTGCCTGTTATTTTCTACTGCACCAGTTAGTCTAATATTCCTACACCGTATAGACACTGCCTACCTTACACAGTATAGCAACCATATTTAATTCCAGCTGGCTGTGAGTATGGTGTTGGAGAGCTAATATGTAGGGTTTCACGTGCCAGTAGCATTTGTCTAAGTCATCTGTTGCTCTGTAGTGTTCTCTCAGATATGCAGACTGGCTCCCATTAACTTTAAATGAAGTAATATGAGGCGTTCATCAGATGGCTCTCCCTAAGCCTGTGCAGTGGGCTGTGAGAGGGAATACTATGATTTGTACTGCATGTTTTCCCAAGGTAATGGTGCTTTTAAGTGTTGTAGGTTTAGAGTAATGTAAACAGACTTCATGTGCTGATGGAGGATGTATTATAAAACTACAAGGTAAATGGATAGAGTCAGAGTATATATTTAAAATATTTATTGTTACGTGTTCGTTTCCCCGGTACATTAAGGTACAAATTAAAACAAACGTTTCCATCTTTATTTCCCCGTGTTGGCAGCTTCAGCACTTGCTTAGCTCTTAGCCTCGGGAGACGAACTGCTCATTGGTGCCTTGGAATGCCTGCTGATAGCTCGCCTGCACAGAGAGGCCGCCCGAATGGGACGCCCCATGAGGAGCCGCTGGTGTGCGCTGCGCTGGTGCTGCCTGCGAGCGCGAGGGGCACGGACCTGTCCTCTGGGTTGGCTCTTGAGTGTCTTCAGGTTTAAATGCCTTTAGAGTCAGCAAGGGGAGCCCTAAAGAGGAAAGGCATTTGTTTATATTAACAGTGGCCTTGACTGCAGAGACTGGCAGGGCAAGGCGTTCCTGTGTAATCCATACTAGCTACGTTCTGTGCCTGTGCTTTAGCAGACGGTTGTGTTTAGGGGGTTCAGCATTCGTTCTTGCTCATTAGTTGGTCTCTGTACTCAAAGCGCCAACAAGGGAGCCAATTAGTGCTGGCTGTGCCTGGGCTCCGCTTTTATGGAGGCACCTGCTGCACCCTCAGCAAGGGCAGGACCTGCCTGCTTATTGCACACAGGGCACCGAGCCCCAAGCAGGTGACGCGGCTGCTGGTTGGTCTCCGTCGTCCTGCTCTGCTGTGCACATGAAAGGCACAATATACGTTCCCATCTCTACACAGCCTCCAGAATCCCGAGCTGCTGCCCGGGCACCCCTCGGGGCTGCGAGCGCTTTCATTTACTAACCCAGAAGGAAAACAGCGTTAGAAAGACTGTGCTGCTGCCCTCCATGTCACCAGCAAGCCTCGGTCCTGCGCTGAAGGGTTGCAAAGGAGAATGCTTTCATTAGAAAAGTCTTTAATTTTGCCTTTGATTCTGCTCCTTCCGAGACCGTTGGAAAGAAAGCTAGTCAGCATTAACAGTCCCGAGGTTTCTGTGGTGGTGGACACCTGTCCAAAGAAAAGGAGATGTTGCCAAATGTCAAATTTTCCATGATTTTACTGTATTTCAGTTATTTTTACAGATGGCCTAAGATGGAGTCTAATTGGACAACTAAATGTGAGAGACAGTCTTTCCTGCTATATTTCTTTTTATATAAACTTGCCCTCATATTTTAGGCTTCACTGCTAGATAGGATTTATGCCTCCCCAGAGGGCTGACTGCACTTGTACTATCTGCCTTTTGTGGCAAAAGCAATGTCATCGCTTTCTGTGCCTGTAGCCTCTCTTGTATGCACAAACTACTCGAGACATTCCTTTTTGGTTGCTAATGATCTCTGCCTTTGGATAGTGTCAGATTTGCTAAAAGATAACAAGATATCTTGAAAACTTAAGTATCGCTGAGAGCAGATTTGTTTCCTGAGCTTTCTTATCTCTGTATTTCACAGACAAAAAAAAATAAAAAAAAAAAGAAGGGGGAAGACCTAAATTGTAGGGAAAATATGTTAACCTTGTTTGAGCTGCAATTCTTGAAAACAAACCTAAGCCCTGGAAGAGAAAATAGATAAACAAACTGAATCAGAGTTAGATGAGACTCATCAAAACTTCATTTATAGACTATATTGTATTGAATATAACATACCAAGTATTCTTAGAGTACTTGAATCTCAGTACGACTACACTGACTGCGCCAAAACAGGGTCTCTAAGATGGAAGATGATTAGAATTGAACAATACTCAGCAACAATACAAAGCAGGTTTTTTGTTTGTTAGGGTTTTTTTTGTTTTTGCATTTGGATGCATTTGGAGATTAGTAAGAAAAGCAAAATCAAGGCTTTTTTTTGTATAGGATGTGTATTGCTAGGATGTTTAAAGTAATACTCTTCTTTACAGAAATTAGGGTATGATCTACAGTACAATAATTTTGAATGTTTAAGATCTTGATTTCACAGCTCTTGACAAATAATATTTCTAGCAGTTCAATGCCTCTTAAATCCATTAGCTGTGCAAAGCAGGATAGCACACTGTTTAGATTGCAGAGTTAACACTGATTGCCAGAGCTTTAGAAAAACACCCACTTTGTAAGCGAGGCTTACTAAGAGTCCATTTTGTACTTTCTTCAGCAGCTTTAAGTGTTGGCTAGCATTAGAGATAGGCTCAATATGTTCCTTTGGCTTGCTTTGTTTCGAAGACTGGATACCTTTCTCTGTTATTAAAAAAAAAAAAAAATGCATGGAGGACCATGATATTTTTGGCTATATCTCTCATATGTAGTTTGTGCCAAAGCCAGATCCACAGGGGAAATTGTGAACAGCTCGATGAAATTCTCCTCTCCACTGCAACTGCTGCCTCCTGGTAGGGGATCTGTACAACAGGGAGCGTAGTGTTCCCAGCACTGCAGTCTTTGGTGCACAGAGCTCGCCTTGGAGACAGTTTCAAACCACCTGTTGGATGGCAGTATCTGTCTGTCAAGCCAAACTTCACAACAAACAAAGTCATCGAGAGCCTTGCGGAGCTGTCGGGTGTTCAGGGTAGGTGGGATTCTGCCTCCTGTCTGCCCCAAAAGAGGGATTTTTTTGGGGGGGGGTCTATGCAGAGATTCTGCTTTGGGGGGGAAGTATCAGTGTCTCAGCTCCACCTTGATGCCCGCGGCATGAGGTTGAGGTTTGTTACCTGCGTGTTGCAGGGCTGTAACTCAAGCGCAGGGTGACCTGCCTGCCGCAGCTTAGGCAAGCTACTGTTTAGCATTCTGCTTGCTGACCAGCAGAAAACGGTGGCTGGATCAAGGCTTGCATTGCAAAGGCTTCTTGGGAGAAGGCAGTGGTGAAGATTCATGACCAAACTTTCCTCTTTCTGGAACAAAGGAGAGAGATTTTCCGCTCTCATGGCCTGCTCACATCTCCTACCATCAATCACAACCAACAGAAACACGGTGTCAGGGGTTAATGCCGCTCTTTCCTTTGCTCTCCTGTGTGTATTCCTCTTTTCTAAACAAGGCATAAAACCTCTCCTGCCATAGGATGTAAAAAGAGAGAAAAGAAGAAAGCTGAAGAAACCACCTCCAGTAGAATCTCACATATTAGGCTTTAGTTTTTGTTTGATTTTCTTTCATTAAATCTCAGCAGCTCCTTTAAGAATTAAAATATTACTGGTTTTCAAATTTTACAACTGACTAGCCTGTGAATTTAAAAGCGTTTGGGGAGGGGTGAATAGTTCATTAGCTTGTTCCCTCAATGACAATTTCAAATGCTTTCTTTATGCTGACCTCTATTTTAAATTTATGGGAATCACTTAAGTGTCAAACAAGCTAAGTGGTGCATTTCATTAATGAAAAATTAATGGAGAAGACCTTGGGCTGGCTTGCAGTACTTGTTTACAATACATATAATTCATTAAAGAACATCAGTCAGGCAAGAACACTACATGACTGTGGTAGCATTGTAAATGGGACTCGATTCTCTTTTTTTCCAGTTAATGAAAGTGCGAGGCAGGGAAAAATACACATAAAAGAGATTTAATGAGTCTTTGGAAAAGTGTTAAAACAGGGTACACAAGTCATAAATTTCAATTACTAACTCTGCTGCAGCCATGCTTATTAGCGTAGGAATGAGGTATCAGTTCACAAAAGGATGAAAGCACTTGAGCCAGACTGGGACCAGCTGACTCGCAAAAATTTGGGACTGTGGCCGTCTGTTCAGAATAAGGGACTGGAGAGAGAGCCTATATGATCCTCTGCTATCTCTACCATGGAGGTGACACATGACCTTGAGTGAGTCACCTCTCCCCAGAGATGGTGCCACTTGAAAAAACTCACTTGCTTCAGAAGCTCCTCAGGGGCAGCGTTTGGGGAGAATTTCTCTCTGTCCTTCTCCATAATGAATAGCGTGGGTGCCTGTCTACTGATGACCCGGGAAAAATCAAAGTTAGATTCTCAGGCACTCTGAAAGGTGTGGTTTATTGTCTCAAATAAAAAGCTGTGCGAAATAATATGGCACAAATATATTCTCCTGCTCAAATCAGGTAATAGCTACCTATAGGCCTTGGCTCAGAAATGGAACATGTCTTTTCTTTAAAACTCTTTTCATCATATAATAGGTGAGGAATCTTTTAAACACTGTTCCTTCCACACACATGAATGTCCATCCACCACCCTGCATATTAGTAACGTAGCAAGATATAAATTGCGTTTATATCATGCAGTTCTGCCCCTTGTGCTGTAGGTGTGTTTATCTGATAAGGAGGGCACTAGGCAGCAAATCCCTGAGCTGTGAACATGTTCTTGAACCGTTGGGGCATGTGGATTTGCAAACCTGGAGCATCCTGGGGCACAGGAGGATTTCTGGGAACTCCAGGCAGTTCTAATTCTTCTGCTTCCTGCTTCAAGGCAGAGGGAGAATTATGTCCTAATTTCTGTACTGGAAACTTTGATCCAGGTAGTGATCAATTTACAGTATATTGGTGTCCCAATATCACATCTGCATCTTGCTGTGCTGAACAGAGCTCCTCTTTTAGAGCATAGAAGCCAGCTTGTAGTTCAGACTTGCCACAAAATGCAAGAGCAGGTGTGTGAGAAGCCGAGCCTCAGTTTCCCTGCCTGTAAACTGGAGATGATCAGATCTGTGAAACTGTTGTAGCTCCTTGTTATTTATCCTTGGCATGGAGTCCCTGAGCTGTATGTCCCAGTACTCAGTGCACAGTTCAAGCATCTTCACTTTTTATGAGCAGCCTCTCAAATGTCCTGAGCACCTGACTGCCTTCAAAGAGATCCTCCAGGCCCGCTGGGGCTCGTTTGCCCTGTGATTTTCCAAGCAGAGCTTTGTAATCAGTCTGCATGAGGAAGCAAATGAGCGACGACTGTTATGGCTCTTCTGGCTTTTCATCGGCAGTGGATTAATAATGTAAAGCACTCTACAAGACAAGTTATTTGTTTTTGCTATGAGATTAAATGGAATCACTTGGAAAACTATGTGGGTTTATTACTGTAATAACTTTCATAAAGTGGTCACAAATATGAACACCATATTATCATCCAGATCACTCCTTAATGGTCACAAGTGCTGTTTAATGTTCTTATATCAGTTTTGAAATACCAGCTCTGAGGATTATTTTGTTTAATAATACTAATAAAACCAACAAGAAAATGTCCGGATGCTGATTACATTAATTTGAGGAAGAGGTGGAGAGACAGTATATTCTACAGTACAGAGAGGCAGAACTAAGATGACATTTGCAGTGCTTTATCCGACACAGTCCAGCTGAGTTATAAAAAACAAAACAAAACAAAGCAAAAAACTTCTGAAAGAAGCTTTTCTTCCAACAAATTTCAAAAATAAAAAATACGTTCAGAATGATGCAGTTTTTGGAAATGTATCACCATGAGCTGTGCGTGTTGCAAGATTGTAGTTTCCCTGTGTTATGAAATACAAATAGCTTACATTGAAATGGTGTATTTGCCACAAAGTTTAGGGGCTTTTTTTTTTGTACTCCAAAACTGCATTTCCTTTGGCTATTTTCCTCTGTGAGGCTCTTTTCCATCTTGCAAAGTTGAGACTGTGACATGCTGTGAAAAATCTCCAGCCTTGGAACCCTAGGATATGACAAAGAATAAAGGCTTGGGGTAGTAAGGCTTCAAGAGGCGTTATGAAAGCATTTTCAACATATTTTGTGTGTGATCTGAATAAATATAAATACATATATAAATATAACTGTGTATTTGTTCACCTTTTTTTTCTTAAATCTTAAAGTCCTATTCTTTACAAATCAACTGTAAGAGTAGGCGTAGTCTTTGCCTCTGTTCAATATCTTTTCCCTTATTCATTGTCCCACATTGTCCCAGTGTTCCAAAGTCTTTTTCTGTTTTGGAAATGACTCCTGTCTGTAGCCACAGTACTCTAGTGGAAACCTCTTCCGCCAACTGATTCGCTAGTTTAGTCACGATAACCTACAGAATATGTAATCTTTGTAAAGATTGTATTTTTGTAAATCAGTATGTCTTAAACTGTCACATTCAGAAATATGGGAATTAAATCATTTTTATCTGCGTTTTGGATTGCTAGAACATGTTTTATATTTTTCCCCCTAGAATTTCCATCAATTTCACTAAATAGGAAAAATGCAGAATACAGCACAGAGAACTATAGGTGGTCTGTGGACAAATTCCTTCTTTATTAGTACATTTTGGACTGATTTGTGGAACAATAATCTTTTTAAATGGAAAATACTTATCAAGAAAATTAACAATTATGAATACTAATATAAATACACAATACATGTTCTAATGTTCTCTTTGTTAAACAGGAACCATATGCCATCTAGCCCTCTGTTAAGTACTGAGAGACATCTGATGCCTGCTAAATATGCTAGAGGTAACGTGTAAGAATATGAGACTGGAAGGTACTTTGTGGGTCAAGGGCACCTAATAGAATCCGCTGCCATTTCAAGTGTTTTTCAATTGCTTCTTAGAAGTAGCTTTTCTTTTTCGTCTGGTAGTTCTGTATATAATATTGTTCGAGAATCTCACTGTTTCCTCTGATAATTAATCAGAGAAATAGTATCCTTATGCCAGCCCACACATATTTTCAAATGAGTGAGAGGGAGAGATGATGGGTCAAGGGCAATTTGTGAAAAGGACAAAGGTCAAACTTGATGATTGCCTCAAATAATTGCCCCTTTTCATTCTTATGATTAAACTATGCAGCAAGCTTCCTTTGTAAAGTGCACTCAGCCAAGGGAGTGACTCTATTGCTATTTTTCGTTCAGTTTGTTTCATAGATTCTCTTCAACATAAAAATTAGAAAAGCACAAAAGGATATTTTTATGGTTCTTAGATAAGGAAACAATCATTGCTCCTTTTTTTTGCTTCTTCTGGTGTCCTGAGATAAAAACAAGCTGGACCCTAATTTAAACATGTTTTGGTCAGCTTTGAGAGGATTAACCTTCACTTACAGAAGATTCTCTTTCACTCTTTTTTCCTCTCCTTGTGATCTATTAGGGAGAATGTACAATGGCTTGAATTTTGTATGACATTCATCTTCTGAAATGAAGAGTTATCAAGTGTTATTTCCTGTCTAGTGGAAATAAATGCCAGTCATTATTTACTGTGTATAAACAATATAACTTTTTGTATACTCTGCTGTCCCCCCCTACAGTGTGTTTTATCATTCTGTTTATTAAAATACATAAGTGAAAGAAAAGAAATAATCAAAAAGTTAACATTCTTTCTAATTGATTATTTCTTGTGTTCTATGTATTATAGAGTGTGGCTTACATGAGTGATGATACAGATTGCTTAAAGGACAATAGACACTAAAGCAATCTCATAACTTCTATTTTTCATTCGAATATGGGGGACTTCAATGAGTTTTTGGTGTGAAGAGGAGTTTCCCATTGGGAACTCTGCCTTGTGGCAGGGAATGGCAAGTCTTAACAAACCAATCAAGAGGGTAGTATCACTTGCATATATTGAATGCTCTGTCCCCACTGCCTCCCAGAAGGATACTTTTTCACTTTCCTTTGTACAGCTCTAGAATAGAACCTGTTGGATATGATCCATTATGTGTGTATAGATTAAATCTGAATGTAAGCGATTCCTGAGAAATGGAATGTTGGACAAAATGCTTCTGTGGCTCAGTCACCTTTTATTACTCTAAAGGATTTCCACAATGTTTCCCTATTAGTTCCAGATGGTCAGGAAGATCAGAGTATATGCTGGCTGTGGAAACATCCAAAGGAATTTGCCAATTCTCTTCTCACTAAATTTGAGATCTTATGGACCATGAGAATAACTCACACCTTTACCATGTCTCTTCTAGCCTTAGGGAGGTGCTTCGTTGATAACATCAGTAAGTAAGTTTTTTTTCCTTTAATTTTCACTTTATGCCCTGCTCATGGAAAAAATAGCTGTAAGAAGGAAGAAGATTATTATTGATGAGAGTGATGATTTGTAATTTTTGAAGTGTACAGACATGACAATTTCACATATGAAGTTTTCATATCTACTACTTTTGCCCATGTCCTCATCATCTAGTGATGCTCACTGTGTTGCTTGCCTTCAGGAACTTGTGCTTTCAAGGGTAAAAGTCTTTTGGAATTATTGAGCTAGAAGTAAAAGATTTAATAAAAATACAAACTTCTTTATGTCTGCTACCAAATTTACCCCAAATTTAGGCATGCAGAAAGTCTATAGATTCTTCCTTTTTGTTTGGTTTTGTTGTTTTCTGTATAGTACTTTGTGACCATTGTGTCCACTTTAGGTTTGCTAAGGATCAGAAAAGCCTGCAGGAACCATTCGGTCTGACTTCTGGTATAGTAGGCTCTTCTCTGCCTTGTTTTGTTTCTCTGGTGCATGTTTTAGGTGACTGTATATGGCTTTGCAGTTGCATGAACTTGTCCCTTTGTTTCTGAGAGAACTTTTCCTCCAAACAGAAAATCTTAAACTATTCCCAATGTGAATAGTGTTATCAATATTACTTAGTATAGCATGGCATAAGACAGTGCAGCTACAGGAAGAAATTGCTCTAGCAGGCGATTTACAATAAGAGGCTTTGAGAATGACACCAAATCACAAAAATGTAAGTAATACAAAGGAGGTGTGATCAGACCTAGTCTCTTTTCCAATTGGAACAATGAGAATTTTAAGGTGACCCCCACTTGAACTATCTTAAATTATGGAGTGCACACTGCAGTACATAACATAAGCAAGACAATTTTCCCTTAACTGGCAGGAAGCATGGAAGAAATCACCTGAAAATGAGCAACTTGGGAACCAAGTCTCAGAGAATGCAATTTCATGCAAAAGGGTAATAAACATATGAAAAAAAGTTGGCGAGAAAGATGACTGGAGCCAGAATCAGTGATATATTCAAGACAGAACTAGATGAGATTCTTAGTGGAGACAACACAGGAAAAGAAAAAATCAGAAACAGAAAATAGGAATGTGAAAATGGAGAACGCTAAAAGAAAGAGAGAACTTGCATAAAGGCCTTGATTGCCAGTGGTGTTTTTACTATCCTATAATGATTGCATTTTTCTTCTGTAATGACAGCAGTTTACATTGAAAAAAGTTGCACCAATATTAACTATCAAATCCTTCTAATACCCCTGTGAACACAGGAAGCAACTTAACTAGATTTATGCTGATTTCCATTTAAGACTCAATGAGTGCAAAACAAATGGAATGGGGAGAAGGACAGCAGGGCCCTTAGAGAATGAAAGCTGGAAACATAATCTATGAAATAACCATACAGTATTTACTGAGTATATCTGTAGTTCCAGTTGTGTCTTCACAGTTCCATTTCCCTCAAAGGCAGAAGCCATTGTATGCGTGTTTCATAAGGAAATAAGATATATTTTCCGGTGAATGGGGAGGAAGACTAGGAGTGGAATTTTCCAAGCCCTTATCCCAACTTAGGTACTGATTCTGAACGTGCCTTTGTGTCACTGACTATCTTTGTGCCTTGTTTTCCTCATCTGCAAACTAGAGTTGATGATACTTCACAAGGCTGTAGGAGATCCTACTGTTTGCTTGGAGATACACCTCTAGGGACACCTAAACAAGGGCATGATATCATGAAGGATCAGCTTCATCTTTAGCTGATGCCAGTACTGATCTGGAAACTGATAAACTTGGACTTGGTAGTTAGGCTCAGAAAGGCAAATTGCCTCATCTCTACATCACTCTTATCTTCCTTGGTGCCTTTAAAGAATCCAGGCAACTCCACCAAATTCCAACTTCATTAGATCGTCTTGCTGCAAGTCCCTACATTAATAAAAGCTATTTATTTAAACATTTCATTTTCAATAACTTGCCCAATCCATCAGCAGATAGTTCAGGCTCCTGTGTCAGGACAATTCAAGATGAAAAAAAAATCTCTGCCCAAGAGAGACAAAGGATGAAAAAAATAATAAAGGAAGGGATTTTTTTTGATGATTTTTGTGACTGCTGTGACTGTTTTTCAGAAGTGTGCAATTATGGACACTTTGTTATTCTTCCATAGGCTCCCCTCAGTCATTTTTTCTAGCAGCAGCTTCAAGCAAAGTAAACAGGTAAGAATGAATTAATTCTGTTACTTTGCTGATGTCGTCCGTGGAGTTCAACTTCTAGATAGAACTTCCTAAATCTTCCTTTTCCCCTCATTATTTTCTGCCCTGGTACAGAATTTTTGCCTATTGCTTGTTAATATAAGCATACCTTGACTGAATATGAAATCCCTTTGATTTTAAAAAGACAGGAGTAGAACAGGAAACAGTGTAGGGAAACTGTAAGTTGTTCCTGTGCAGCTATATGCAAGTTTGACAAGACAGAAAAATATTATTTGTGTAGAAGGAATATGAGACTGAAATATTTACAATAATTAGTAATAATTAAAACAACTTAACTACCCATATTGGGAGGAGTTAGAAATCATGTGGTTTTACACCCTTTCAGTTTTGCTTGGCTTTAAGTCTTCATTTTTCTCCCCAGCTAATATGATAAAATCAAGTCAGTGATTTTCCTGCCTCCCTATTTACTGGACTGAAGCTGATTAATGAAGTACCCATTTTTCTTCTGTTCATATCTGTAAAGCAAAGCGAAGGGGACTGCGGCAAATTAATGTTATAAACGGATATGCTAGCTAGCATGCCCAATTAAAGGCTTAGGAAAAGATGTGAAATCCCACCAACTTATATTCCCTCTAGGAAAAAAAAAGCACAACTCTGCTTTAACTTAAACTCGCTCTCTGTCAGATGAAATTTTGATTTAAGTGACCCCAGAAACTGCTGTTATGACTATTTTTCAACCAGAAGAAATTCCATTTGACTCATCAACTAACCCTGTCCATTTCAAGTCTTACAATATCTTTAAAAACATGTGGGGAATAACTTATTTCTTCTTCCACTCTCACCCTTTGTGGACTATGGAATCTTAGGCACAAGAACAAGGGCTTCTTAAGAATGGGGAGCTTTTTTTCCGATAAGAGAAACAGAACTAAATATAGGCAAGGAAGTGGTGGGAAATGCGGATGGAAACTTTCTGCATTGGTTCTGTTCTGAAATAAACCAGCTCTTTATTCATTATGTGAGTCTTGTGGGGGAGCCTTGCGGTGGGCAACAGCTGAGATGTCACAAATAATTAAGTGACTCCCAGAAGGCCTAAAAGGCCTTTTTTTAGCTTGATTAGGCTGCATTTCAAGTCTTTTTTCCTTCGCATTAAAGGCTTAGCTTGTGTTCTTCAATTATTTGATAAGTTTGATTTAACCATGGATAAGAGGCTTTCTCTAGATGTAATATTCCCATGTTTTTAACTGCTTGGAGAGACTAGAATACATTAACTCTTATTTTGCTGTGGATTGTTGGGCATATTTTAATGATTAGACATGTGGGGACTGCAAGGAATATAATGCGAGGGGCAAGAAGGAGCTTGGGGAGAAGATTCCATCTGGGGAAAAAAAGACCCATATTCAAATAAAAGAGATATTTTCAAAGATGCAATTTAATCATGTGTGTTTATTAATATCTTCAGAAAGCCAAAGGAAGACACTTTTTATGCAGATATGATCCAAACTTGTTCCATGCAGGAGAATATGCAGACCTGTGATAAATGCCTGTCTGTGATATTGCTACATCTTTCTCCTTCAGGGACAGAGTTTGGACTACTGTAATGGTTTTATTTTTTATCTCCACCTCATTTTTTTTCTTTTTTTTTCTTGATCTATGTGTTTGCATCACTGGATTTATGATACCAACTCCTTAATTTTATGATTGAGATTCACCACTTTCTAACCACAGTTAGAATCTTCTCACACAATCTATATTTTGTTCAGATATGAAGGGAAAGGTTGTGAAGAATGGGGTAGCAAAGCAAGAGGCTATTCAGCTTGGTTCACGAGCAACATGGCACACTGAGGTATTTACAAATAGTGTTTTGGTTTAATAAGTAGATTGGATCATTTTAGACTGGAAGTGTTTTTTCAGTAGGTGGACTCTTCACAAATAGATTCTGGTCATGTACACAAGCTTCTCCAGTTTGCCTGAACTTTTTGCTTCTGTATATTACTTTGTTCACCTCTACATTATGCAAGATATCAGAGTGTGGAAAGGAGACAGAGATTAAAAGGATTACATAAGGATTTACAAGTACTTCGGTTACAAATATGAAGTCGGAATATGCAAGAATCTCAGTTTTTCTCATTTGTATTGTTCAAAAACAAGAAGTAATTCCCTTAGGTTTTATGCCAACAGAGAACTGGTTTAATATTCAGATCAAGCCTTTTGAAATCACTGTGCTTTTGGTTTCTCAGTTCTAGCCCGTACAGCCAAGATCTGGCCATAAGCAAATGTTTGGCCTTGCAGCACTTGGATTTTTAATAAATTTTACACAAAACCCACAGGTCTTCCAAGCAGTCATTTCAAACAGGAAGCAGATCCTTTAGACTATGATCAGATGTTTGAGGTTGGCCATAACTTCACGTAGACTACCTCAACCAAAATAAATTTGGTTTCATTTCTTGTGTCTTTGCTCTAGCATTTTGAAGGAGATGCAGAGTTTGCAGCTGTGCCCTGAAATACACAGGAGTTGATCTAGGCATCGGTTTTTAAGGACTTTGTGGGAAACATATGTCAAAAGTAAGAGCAGCACCCTTCAAACTTTCAGAAACTTCATGCCTGGAGTA
This sequence comes from Eudromia elegans, assembly GCA_003342815.1. NCBI lineage: Eukaryota > Metazoa > Chordata > Aves > Tinamiformes > Tinamidae > Eudromia > Eudromia elegans. The sequence goes on along the minus strand of PTEX01000256.1, from coordinate 896,997 downwards.
TTGGATCAGTAGAAGAAATGTCTTGCCCCGTGTTCTCTCTGCCTTTTTTTTTTCTTTTTACCTTTTTCTTTTGTTTGTTTGTTTATTGAAAAAAAAGGGCCTCCAGTGGCATTAACCTTGGCGCAGAGCACAGGCTTAATGATCTACCTTGGGCCGTCAGCTCCCCGTTGTTCATTAATCTCCCATTGGTTCAAAAGACTTTTGATTGTTTATTTAATTCATGGAGGTTACACGGGCTGTTTCCTGAGAAGATATAAATTTAGGATCAAATTTACTACTTTTTTTTTTCTTTCAACCTTGTTACACGTGTGAGTGGAGAAGGACATTGAGACTTTGACAACATTTTACAGCAGAAGGAAAATACAAAAGGTTAATCCCTTGTTTTGGCACCCTAGAGTCCCTCTCAGTGTGGCAGGTTTCACAAATATTCTGCGTGTTTCCTAACTTGTCTGTAACTCTCTCTCTGCCTCCCAGCTCCCCACAGAGGGCATGTCGTTAGTGGTGTGGAAGCAGATACTGCAAATGCCATTGTGTCTTTGGTGACTGGAGGCGTTCTGGCCATCAGCGGCTGCACCAAAGATGAAGGCAGGAATGGGCCAACTTTTGGCTACAGGGTGCTGTGAGTGAGAAAAAAGAAAAGAGGGGACTGGCAAGGCAGCAGGAGCATGTTTGGAGCTGCCTAGCAGTGCAGAGCAGAACCAGAGAGCAATTTGGGGTGTCATAAGGCTACCGCAGAGTGCCTTAGCACCTCCATACTATTTCTATCGCAGCCGCTATCAGATTGTGTGCTAAACCCTCTCGCCGCTGATAGTGCCTGCTCTTTTCTTCAGGTTGCAAAAGTATTTAGTGTGTGCAATTAATGAAGCGTTTCATTCTCTTTATTTTTAAAGTGAGAGCCTGCAAATAAAAATGATGAACAATTCCGCTTTCTAGTGTTTCAGAACTGAAAATATTCCCTCTAAAGCTTGCTTTATCACTATATGTACCTCAGTTACCGTATCTCTCTGTGAGAAAAATGTGAAAGTTAAACAGCTTTCGCTCCCCTTCCTTCTTCCTTCAAATCTGACTTTTTTGTGCAAGGATATCAAGATTAAGTAAAATCTAAATTGCCTCATATGTTCAATTGACTACCTGACAATGCCAATCTGGGCTCTTCAGAAGAAAAATTGAGATAACGTTGCTTTTTTTTTCATGTTAAGTTCTGCAGTTGAATCTGATTTGACCTGAAGCATTTGGATGCCTTGTTAATGATGAAATATGGATTGAGAGGGAGAGAGAGAGATATTCTGTATATGTGGGTTGTAATTCCACAGCTACATTTGTAACCGTAGAATTGCAGATGGTGTGAAAATAGTGCTGATTAAAACAATCAGTCTAGCACTTAATAGCACTTTACATTTTCAAATACAACACATTAATGGATTGATCTTTGCCACACCCCATGTGGTATGTTCCTTTGCATTTCTTATATATGTAAACTGAGAAACTGCATGCAGAGGAGACGGAGTCTAGTTAATTTGATGCTATAGCAGTTCTTGAGCTCTTTGAATACTGTTCTTTGGCAGGAATAAATGCTTTCTGGTTATTTTCTTTTTTTTGCTGAAATCAGCCAGCTCTGGGAACCCTCAGGCACCTCAAGGGCATAGGCAGGTTGGAGAAAGTAAGAAAGAAAAAGAAGTTACTGATATTGTCACTAAATAATTTGTAATCCTGTTTTTATGTGTTTCTCACATTGTTCTCAGATCAGCAGAGCAGGGGAGGTTGTGCTGCAGAGAAAGGCATGGGCCAGTTTGGGAAGACCTGAAGAATTTTTCTCTCTTGGAGCTTCAGCTAGTGCACGGGCCACATACTCTGCAAGCTTTCCTCCTCTTCACTTACTGCCTTATGTGAGGACTGTTGAGAGGGAACAGGAGAACAGCTCTCAGGGCTGAGGCAGCTAGGTCGCTTGCAAGGAGCAAACTAAGGGTCTGTTGTGTTGCTTAGGTACCAGAATATTTTTTTTTTTCTGTAGCTAGTTTGTGGAAAAAAGTCAAATGGCAAAAAAAAAAAAAACCAAAAAAACCCCACAGGCATTATACAGTAGGTGGAGGTGGCCATTGGACTGTAAAGTGTGTTTTTATTACATCATTTATCTAAAATAAGTAATTGAGGTTCAGCAACTCCTGAAAGGAAATGACATGCAGACCAGCCTTGTTTTAGGCTGAAGCAGAAGCATCTATCATGTAAATTAACTCTGAACCATGCCAGCAGGCTGCATACATTGAAGGGATAATGGGTGGGTGATATATTTCTTTATCCTAGGCCTTATTTATCTACTTCATTTTTTTTTAAAAAAAAACAAGCAGCCATAGTGATAATTACCAAATGTCCATACAGTAGAAGAACATGATTATCTAAAGGACTTGAGGACATCTGAAACAGTAATCAGGTACTGAAAGATTAGCTGGAAGACAGTCTCAAACTTACTTGTACATCTGTTTTCTTTCTACATTTGTTCTTCCTTTCTCTGTTAGAAGCAAACCCTAGGACAATTGGGACTAACCAGATAGGTGTTGAGACTTCTTTGAGTGCTTATTCATTTCCTAGATGCTGTCTTCCCTTAATTCCTATTTAAACGATCAGATGAGAAACTGATGGCCTACAGGACCTATCTGTATGGGGTAATGCAGTGTCCAGAAAACTTGCCTGAAAGATTGACAAGCTGGTGGTAGAAGCCTTCTGTCTGCACTTGCGGGACCTTAGTGTACAAAGCTCTTGTGAAAAGGGATATGTATTTTCAAAATCTCTAATGATGTTGACTTTACCTGCCTACATTCTCATGATCACTAGGATATGTGTCTGCCCCAGCAGTCAAGCCAGGATCACCTTTGTGCTACACAGAGGAGGAGAGAGAGGTGTTCTTGTTTTGGTGATATCAAATTAGTGTTTGGACTGATCATTTATAGCTGTTAGGAGTCAGTCAGGAGTTACAATGGGTCTGTCCTTTGCTTCAGAATCTTGCTTGCCCTGGTTGCAATAAATCTTAGACAAGATTATTGCTCATTGCTCATATTTTCTTGCTTGTCATATATGTTTGGAATATATACACGTCTTTATAGCTAGGGTCTGTTTCTTGGTAGGATAACAGGAAAAAGAATGGTATGTGCGATGTGTTGTAACCTCAGTGCCATCCTCCTGCCGTTAGAGCGCAGAGTCTCCCCTGGTGACTCATCTGTGCCGTGGTCTTGCCAGGGTGCAAGCTTTCTGGTCTTGACGTAAACAACACATTTCTCATTTTTATTGCTGGGAACAGAATCCTTTGTTGTCATCCCAGCCCATTCTTTTAACACTTGTTTTGCTGTTTCTCCTGGTGTATACACACATATTTCCGTTCATTTGTAATTCATAGTAATCTTAATATTTCTATTACAGTCCTCTATACATTCGTCAGGGTAACTTAGAGTAGGTGAACTGGGGCAGAATAGTGAGTAACGTGGCCATGGACTTATACAACTATTTATTTTCCAAGAGGGAACCTACAGTTTACGTCCTAAGTCAGCGTGAAACACTTTGATGTTCCAACTCTGCACCATGATTTTTCCTGATCCTGGAGTCAAAAATGTTGCTCTTACAGGGTTAGCAGAGCATCAGAAAGAGACTAGCCCAAGGTAACTAAGTCATTATACAGTGGACTAGCTAGGACAAATACTTTTGTTGTCAGGTTATTAGTGTTTATTTTTCCATGATTTTTCCTTGCTGTGTATATGTTCTCCAGACAATGCCTGGTTTGCAGCCTCATGGGTGCTCACCACCATTCTCACAAGTTCTCAAACGGCGAATCAAGCAGGAAGTTTCCTCAGTAGCTTAGCCAGCCTCACAGCTCAGGGTCACTGAGAAGTTCTCTGGCCACCACTGGCTGCACAGTTGTTTTCTGACCTGGGACAAAATCACAGTTACTGAAAGATCAGCCACCACAGGCGCTGGATTCTGTATAGCAGTATAGAACCAGCATTTTAACCTTAGCTTTTAACATTAGAAGAGTCTCTTCCACATTCACATCTTCTGATTTGTGCAGTGCTTTAGAAACAATAGCAGCCACCTATCCTAAACCATGCAAAAGTGTTACCCACATGAGACGGGAGAAAAATTCGCTCTGAAACTTGAGGAGAGCGAGAGAAGACAACTGAAATTATTAACAGTTTCACTGACCCATTCATAAATTACTTGAAGATCTGGAGAGACCTTGAATTTAAGAAGTGACCAAAGTGAGCACAGGGAGCTGTTAGGAATTCTTAAAAGTGAGTAAATTTGTATTAAGTGAGTTAATAGCATGATGAGCTTGGGATCACAAGGCTGCTATTATATCTAACAGAATTAAAGCAAATCAAAGCCAGGTCTGGCATTAAATTTAGAAGGAGTGACTTGAAGTGCTTTATCAATCTGTCCTGTGTTGCAGGCATCTATGGCAAGTTTATATACAGTACCTGCTGGTGATATCTTTTGTGCAGAAACTGTTACTATCCTGATTTCAATGGGATTACATACATATGGCTATATTTGCACAGGGTAGATCACACAGAAAGATAAAACCCAGCTGGCACAATCTGATGCCCTTATTCATCAAGATACAGTACAGTATTTCTCAAGGGGGTTCTTGGGTCAATGGCAGTAAATAGAAGCACGTCATGGAGAGTCTGTGTGATGGTTGGGGCATCATAATTGAACTGTAGCAACAAATTAGTTTATTTATCCAGATACTCTATGGCACTTGTGATTATTTTGCTTTTATATTGACTTTGAGGTCAGAAAGTACTCATCTTTCTTCGAAAAAGGAATTTGTTACTATGGTAAATATTGAAATAAATTTGGTGTTTAAAACTGGTATTTTTAAGATTATTCCTTAATGTATTAATTATACGCATGTTCTTATGTACTGACTTATCATTACTGTTCCGTCTCACCACTCTGACTGTCTAGGCAAAGAATTCCAAATTATATTGTAAATCACAACCCATAAGCAGCATCTGTGAAGTGGCTGAATATCTCACTCCCTTTATACAGAAGTACATGCATACACATGGAGATTATTTTACTATTGAAGAGCAGCCTTCTATTAAAAAATGTATTTGCCACAGTAGTTAAACAGCACTCACTTTACTGAATTTAGTGAAAAATATATGGTAAAATTATTGTGCAGTTATAAAGCATGGGAAATTCAGAACTGTAATTATCTAGGCTATGACAATTGCAGAATATCATGTGTGAAAGTCTTTTAAAAAAAACCAAAACAAACAAAAAATAAAACCAAAATACTCACTAGGTCATTTAACACATATTTTTCCTTTTGGTCCTTCACTGTGCAAGGCTATTGAGCATAACAGCTCTACGAGTCTCAAGCTCCCCACACTCTTCTAGTAACTTCACTGAATCACAAAAGAGTTGAGGCTGGAGTGGCCCTCTGTAGATCATCTGGTCCAATCTCTCTGCTCAGCTAGGGTCAGCTAGAGCAGATTGCCCGGGATGTGTCTGCTCAGGTTTTGAATATCTCCAAGGATGGAGACTCCACAGCCTCTCTGGGCATCCTGTTCCAGTGCTCAACCACTCTTAAAGGATTTTTTTTTCTTTTATTCAGATAAAACTGCTTTTGTTTCAGTTTGTGGCTGTTGTCTTTTGACTTGATTTAGGACAGAACTCAGGGCTTATTGAGTCCTCACAATTGACATTCTGGCATTCAAGAGGACTTGAAATTGCCTTCAATTGGTGGTCAGACCTCTACCAGGCTCTTCAGTTGCTAGAGAGTGATAGTAGCCAGCTGAACATCCTCCACTCCTACCATATAAATGGGTCTCTCAGATGAAGCAATGGTACAAAGAGATGTGGGTGATTTTCTTTGTGTGTTCTTGTGCTTGCTAAGGTAGGCAAATTCCTGTGAGCCAAAGTGTTGTTAATGCCTAATAACTTACTTTTTTTTCACATATACTTTGAGTTGTTGTGTAGTAGTGATCAAATTTTGAGGGGGTTGGGAGTTAGAAAATGTCTATCTAAAAGGTTATTTGTTCCCTGTCTAAAATATTCTGGTTGCTGCAGTTCTTTAATGCTTATTGGAAGCCAGGGCACCACATTCTCTTTCAAACCCCTGTCTTATAGGGGGGCAGAGCTCGCTTTATGGAGAAGACCTATGCTTAGCAACCAACTTTGGTTTTTTTTGACAAAGTTAACTGAAAAGAAAAACTGTGCTGACACCTACCTGTGCTTCCCAAAAGCATTTGACTTATTACCACGTCATTTTTCAATTAAAAAATTGGAACTGTGCAGCATTAATGTAGTGTATAATAAATGCATTAAAATCGGCTGCTAGATTTCAAAAAAGGAATTGTAAATGAGGAATCATCATCCACAGAGGGTATTTCCAGCAGGGTTCCACAGAGATCTTCTGTAGTCTAATAGAATTCAAAGGTTTTATTATTAGTTCAGAAGTGAGGAAATTGGTGCCTGTAAAATTTGCAGAGGATACAACATTAGTAAGAGTAAATAGTGATAAAGTTGGATCAGTTTGACGGAGCAATCTGATTTGTTTGATGAGCAGGTCTTGTTAATGTGGATAAATGCAAGGTCGTATGCTTGGGAACACAGGCAGTAGGGTACACAGAACAGGATACGGGCTTCTAGGGAAACAGTGACCCTGAAAGGAATAAGGAGCCAGGGTGGCCAGCAAACTGAACAAGAGCTCTCAATGTGATGCTGGGTCTGAAAATTGATGTGATTCTCAGATGAATAAGCAGAAAATTATTGAAAAGGAACAAGAAGGCAGAGACTATGACTCTACGTAGTGATGTGCTCTAATGGAGTCTTGAATGAGATTGTTAAGACCATTAAATGCATCCCTGAGTTGAGAGCTGAGCCTATATTATGGGAGGTGGAAATGCAGTGCAGCACAGGCCTCTTAATGTGATACGATGAAATGAAGACGCTGGAAGAAACTCTGTATCACCCAGAGACCTGTATCTTGTAGGGTGCCTACAAGTCTGCATGATCCAGAATCAGCGGATAACAATTTAGAGTTGCATCCTTGCAAATTGATGTGGTATAATCTCTGTTTGTTTAAATTGTCCAGTTCTCTTTGTGCTTTTGATCCTAGGCATCTGTTTCAGCTAGGGAAGAAAAACCAGAGCTGCCCAACTCTGGATACATTCCTGAGCTGCTGAATCCTTGAATGCCTGACTTTTGATCTGGTACCTATTCTAGTTATCTCAAACCCATGCCCTGACTCAGGGTAGGGAAGCATATGAAAAGTGGATGAGAAAGAAAACCGTGTAACAGATAAATAAGTCACCTGGGAGGATAACAAATAGACCGGAAACCTTTTTCTGGTCAGCACTGACCAGAAAATACGAGTATTGGTCAGTCCTTTCTTTCAGATGCTAACACTTTTAATGAGCTTTCAAATAGATGCTGAAGAAAGAACTACAGTTGGTGACAGATACATTTCTGTAGCTCATATAGTATGTACCATACTCAGTGTTTTGGGACATCTGTGACATCGGAGGCCTATATTTACAATTTTGAGAAAAGGACAGTTTCTAAACATTTGGTCTCTCCTCTCCTGCCCTTCCTTCCTTCCTTCTTTCTTTCCTTACTCTCTCCTTTCTTCACACTGATTTCAGCTTCTACATTAAGTAAGTCCCTCTTTTAATTCTCCTTAAATATTTAAGTAACCTTAATTTGACATTTGATGTTAGATTTAGGGCAATGCTTTTGAAGCCTACCCACATGTAGAGAGCTTGGCACTGAGATGACTGGGTTATTCTGTATTGCAGAGGCCTGGAGAATTCTTTATTTCCTAATGAAAAGAAGCTTTTGAATAACCATAGCAACAGTAAAACCTGCTGCGAATCTTACAGCACCAAGTGTTGCAGGTATCTGCCTCTGGGGATCAAGGGTTAGTCAAGAAAAGGGGATATTTTTTGCTGCCTCCTCCTCACATACTCTTTAGTGGTGGAGAAATTAACATAAAAACAAGTGCATAACTCCTGACAAATAGGTTATACCACAGTTTTCTTCTATTTTCCTCTTCTCAAATTGCTCATGCATTCAATGTGTTTTTTTCTATAACTTATTTAAAAGAAATCAGTATGAAATGTTTAATTTTTAATATTGGGTTTTCAAAGTAAACAGCACAAATGCTGAAAGAAATGTGTGTGTTTTGCTGGAAGGGGAAAAAGGACACAGAGCTCACACAGAATGATTTGCTTGGCTTAATTAGATCCCCTTCAGGCGTTTAATGGGAATGTGATTGACCTGGTGAGGGAAAAAACACATATATGCTAAGGTTACCAAAAATCAGCTAGCCTAGGTGTTTTTTTAGCCTACAGCAAACACGAAATGTTTCAGCATAACTTGAGTCTTTTCGCTTGTGAGGGAAGCTGAGTTCTCTTGCATTCGCCTTGAGCTGAGAGGCTGCACCTGAACAACCGCGGGGACCCAGGTGCTGTGCGGCAGCGAAAGCCTCCCAGCTGCCTGTGTGTCTGAGGCTTCGGCTTCAACTCTCTGCGCTTCTTAAGGGGGACTGAGTGGAAAGTGCCTTTGACTGGTTTATCATTTTCTCTCTCCAACCAGCTAGTTTCAGTCTCTCTCTCGCAGGTAGAGGAGGAGGAGAGCAAGTTCTTCATGCAGTTACACATTTGTGAATCCAGATTGATTCTGTTGCTAGTGCCTTGCAGCTTCAGCAGAGTTTCACTGGAGTAATATTCATGTAACTGAGCTCAGGACTGTTTACTTCATTTCAATTGTGTCCTAACATAGATGCTTTTATCTTAAAACGTTTAATTCTATCTTCTGAAGCTGTGGTGCAGGCACTGCCTGCTTGCCTTCCAAACCATCAAGAAATCCTGGAGCCGCATTCCTGCCACATCTTGCTTGCTGGGGATTCGTGCTGGACTCACTGTTTGCATGCAGACTCCACTTACTGGCCAGCTTGCCTTGGCCTGATCCAATAACATTGTGTAAGTGTATGTCTGCCAGCAAAGCCTGGCAGAGATGCCAGAGAGGACACCAAGAAACAAAAATACTTACTCATGTTTATAAATATATTAGAAATTCTCCCTCAGTGTAGCAGGGAAAGCTTGAATTCAGTTGTAGAAAAGTCTGCTAGAGGAGCTGAAGACTTATTTCCTTCTTGCTCGGACATAGAAGGGGGATGAGTCAATGTGGAAACTGGCATTGATGCCTTTTGACAATACTGACTGACTTTAGTCAGTGTATAGGAAAAGCTCATTTAGCCCATTTTTTTCATTCCTAACTGTGCTTTTTTTCTGCAATTTTCCTCCTCAGGACTTGAAATTCCCACTGAAGTGCTTAAGAAAACAGGATAAACTTGCCTTACAGGCATATGCAGCTCATATGTACTTTCATCTCCCTTATGCCTTCAACAGTCAGGGCTCTGTTGTTGCGCTGCAATAAGCTTATGCTTACTGTGTTCTGACTTAACCTGGAGGATTTGGGCTGTAATTTAAATATGTGGATTTGGCAGCCCTTTTAAAGTCAGGGGAGTCATGAAAATCTTGTGCATTTTTTATGCTATCTGTCATCATTTGGGATCACTTGAAGGACTCCAGGTTGATTCCTTGTGGATAATATTCTCCTCCCTATGTGCTTAGGTTTTGTTCCTGCAAGTTCTCCTGGGCATTCCCTATAGGATAAAATGACAGTATAAATATCCTGGTTGTTTAATTGCTGTGGTATGGTAAAATACCATCCAGCCATTAGATCCCACTTTAATTAATAATGAATTGGGCTCATTCAATGCAGTTATTGATCTAGGTGTTCCTTGTAGATGTTGCATTGAAAGGTGGTGTATCACAGAAACATAATTTTACTTTAAAGCCTTTTCATTTGGTTGAGCTTTACTTTGGCTGGAATCTGGAGCAGCTTCTACTCAAAGCTTGAAGAGATCCCTAACAGTCATCTTCTGGTTTCAGCAGCCTGCCTGCATCTGTCTTGAACAACCTCCCAGTTCCGTAATCTCAAGGGAAGAGTAAACAGGTGTAGGTATATGAGCCAAATTTAGGGGCAGAGTTCTTAAACTCATCCTGGTGCATGTGAATGATCCAAGATTCAGGAGATTAAGATGACACTTTTCCGAGAGACTGTGTAGACAATATTCATTGTCCAAAGCCCATTGTGTTCTGTGAACTTGTTTCATGTGGCTTTTATGTTTACCTTCCTTCTATGCCTAAATCACATGCAAAGGAGTCTAAGTTCTCAACTCATGCTAAAAATGGGCTTATTCAGATCAAATAACTTTGAGGTTACAGTCAAATGAACATTGTCCATGATGGTTCCATATTCACATTTGGAATCATGGTTAGATCTTATTTTTTTTTGACTCAGGTCTATCTTTTGTCCTTCCACAGAAGGATACTGCTTTCGGACTGCTAGGGAGAAAAGAAGCTAGAGTGCTTTGTTAGAAACCAATTAATCTTCACCCTAACTGCAAGTAGGCTCTCTGCACAACCCGTGCTGGCTGTTGGATTGCTAGGATTTGAATATACCTGCTGTTTAATCTTTCCCTGGCTTGCAATTATCTCAGTGCTTTGCTAGCTCTGGGAAAAACAGATGAAGTCTTTGGAAAGCTTGTCTTAAAGCAGTTTCAGGAAGAAATGGGACACAGGGTAACAGCTACAACAGCTGTTGGCCTTGAAAAGTTTAAGTACCGGGGATAAGCATGAGCCTGAGAATCACAGTCTTCTCTATCTTTAGTAGAAGGAGGATGTCCCACATTTCCTCGTCCTGGTCTTAGGCAGACAATGCTCCATCTTGCAGTTCACTGCTCCTCTTTAGGAGGTGCATTAAAATCCCATCTCCTGTGTAAATGAAGTAAATGATCTTATTCCTCTTGATGACAGCAGGCCTTTAATGGGCTGTTGGTCAACTGCTTCTGGACCCAGTAGTAACAAGGGGTGGTCAGACAGATGGTTTTGGATGCAGGAAGGGCTTGTGTGGCAACTGTACAACACATGTGTACATGTGCCAGGTGAAAGAACATGCTGATAAGCCCTTCGTGCCCTTTAGGTGGTGACTCTGTTGGGATTAAAATATCTGTGCTGTTCTGCTTTAAAGCTGGGCATGTGGCTCTGCTGCTTGCAGGTCTGGCCTCACTGGTGGAAGGCAGGGAACAAAACCCAGTAATGCGTCCGTATTCCCAGCTGCATTTAAACTTGCAAGTGTATTTCAACTTGCAAGTCTGTTAACCTCTCAGCCCCAGGGATGAGAATTTCTCCTTCAATGTGATGCTCCAAAATTTCTGTCAGCGATCTCTGTAAAGTGTTTAGAGATCTGCAGATTCCCGGCACTATAGGAGTGATTATTCTTTATTATTCTGTGCCAAGATATTTTTATGCTGATGAAACTGGCAGGTGGGCATTTACTCAGAGACAAGAAAGTGTTTCTTTTTTGCTTGTGGATTCCATTTTTATTCAAAAAATCTGCCTATGTGACAGAGTAGAAAAGCCTTTGCTTCTCATAAAGCTATTAAAAATAAATACTCTTGCTGTGTTGAGAATTTTAATTGGAGTTTGTTCTGTCCAATTCTCCCACAGATTTTAAAATGCATATCTGTGCTTGCCTGTGGATTTCCCTATGCTCTGAGACTTCATTGCCTAGTACTGGCGTGGCTGCAGGAAGGAGAGGCTCGGATTCAGCACACCTCTGTCTTGTGCAGAATTCCGCTCGCTGAGAACGCCGGCTAAGGGCTTTGTCTGCCACCAGAGCGCACTGTAACTATGCGCTCAGGCTCATTTCCAGGGCAGGTGCTGCTGGATGCTCTGTTTCTTTCATCAGGTTTACCTCACAGCTGACAGCAGGAGGAAAGTTTTTAAGGCAAACCCTCCCCAGGACAGTTCTGTGCCTTTTAATGCCGCTTTACCAGCACCACCTATTTGGCTCTGAGAATCCACATTGATAGGGTTTGATTCCTCACCCTCCCTGGTCCGGGGCAAAGAGGAGTATTACCAAAGATCACTTGCAGAAACCTTTGCATTAAGCTTAAATCCATCCTGAATCTCTCTGGAACGTGATGTGGCTGTTACTCTCTCTCCATTGTTTCGTTGCTTCCGTCACAACTGCTCAAGTGCAAGAAGAAAGGATAGCGCAGAGGCTGCCCAAAAATAGGCAGTCTGGACGACTGGCTCCTTCTTCTTCATCTGCAAGATCCAACTCAAGAGGTTGGTTAAACATGGATGAATTGCTTCCCTTTTGTTACTCCTTTTGTTACAGCTCCAAATCTTGCTTCTGTTTCAGACCTGAAGAAGAACTGCGTTCTTGCAAATTCTTCTGTGACTTTTTTTCTGCTTTCATTCTACCACAGATTGTCTGTTATGTCCTTAAAGCAACATGGCTACAACAAAATTGCTGCAGTTTTTCAACTCTGTGTCAGCTCATGGTGTGACAAAAAATGTTGCATGGCTGCAGCACTCTGTGATCGCTCATGTGCTTTGCAGGTGTCTCTCATCTGATTGAAACCACCATTCACACCCTGCCTAATATTTACCTTGAAACTGGACATGGCTTTTCTTAGGGATAGTGAATATAGTTCAGCTACCTGTCTCTAAAATATGCCTATCTGCAGAGGTAAAGACAACTTTCTTCTGAGAATGCTCCCAGACAAAAAGGTATTAATGTATTCCTTTATACCTAATTGCCATGCAGTATTCACCAATAGATTAAAGTAATGCTAGAGGTCCCAGGAACACACCACCAGAACATTGATTGTTCTTTGTCTGTTTTCCAAGTTCTTACAGGAAGGAGCAGTGTCAAAGGAGCTCTTCTATCTCTTCTGGTGCAGGGTAGCAAGGGGCAATGATTCTTCACTGCTAATCCCCGGAGTTAAAAAGTACACAGATACATGTCAGATGTCTGAGCTGGCTTGCAATAAAGTAGGTACTTTTTCTACTGTTACTCAAGAGCTCTGAGCAAAGCTAGCTTGGCTCCTCAGAGTTGTGGACAGGTGAGCTCTTTGTCTTCAAAGTTATGGTTCTGACTCAGGTAGCATCTTCTATAGGTAGGTTGCATGTAATAGCATCCCTGTACAAGAGCGCTAAGTATGGCTGCACCCATGATATAAGGCCTTCAAAGAATGTAAAGGGCTATTCAGATGGCATCAAGACACCTCAAAATGTGAGTGCACGCTGCTTATTCAATAATGCTTAAATTAAAACAGATGGTTTTGATCATAATTCTGTCCTGTGTCAAATGGAAGAGATTTTTTCCCTAAGTAAGTCCTGCAGGTTAAGGTAGCATCCCTGTATTTCCTACAGCCTTTCCTTTTGTATAACTCCAGGCCCAAATCCTGCTTAATTTATAGGCTCTGACAAGATCTTAGAGCAAGAATGATAGCATGGTTGCAGAGCACAGGCTATCGTTTAGTATCTAAAGTGCCAATTTTCTGACAAAGTGAGTAATCTAATACAGTGCTGTATAGTATCTGTTTGATAGGGAACCTCTGTAAGTCACCTCAGATTAAGAAGAGGAGAGTTTAAGCTGTTATATGGATAATGACAAGGAGAAAAGCAAACAATTCGGGCACAAATCTCTGTTCTCTCACACCGAAGAGATTAAACAAGCCAGAAAAACACAGTCTGCCTGAAATCCTTCCTATTATTCTTTTACCCTATCTGATATCAAAGTATAATTTCATTTTATTTTCCCCTGCACTCCCCAGGGCTGAGAGTGCCTCACAGGTGAATATACAGACACACAACCCCAGGAAGAGTTCTGGGGCAAGTCTTTTTGCTCAGCAGGGCTCTTGCTGGCACTGTTGGAAATACTCCATTCAAATATCAGTCCTCAGAAAGGATTTTGATATTATGCCTGAGGATATCACAAAGGTGGCTTCTCCCTCCAGCTAAGCTGGGGATCTGTCTCCTTCAGATTTAACAGACTAGGGTGACAAAATGTCATATTGGAAAAATATTTGAAAAATTACTTCTGATGCACTGCAGGCCAAGTCACAAACCTGGTGCAACAGCTAAAAATACTACTGAAGGATCTGATAATTATCAAAGACATCCTGCTGGATGATCAGTGTATATATGTTTGGTTTGCAGAGAAGATTCAGATTTAGTTTGATTAATTTATTCCAAAACGTAACTTGCAAGTCTGACTTAGGAGCCTTGGGTTACTGTATAGTCAAAGGGCCAAACAGAGCACCTGCTAAAGAGACAAAGCCTAGGGCTGGATCATGGTCTAGAAACCATAACAGGCACCAAACTAAAGCACTGAAAAGAATCTCTATGGTTAGGCTGGCAAATAACTCCCTTCTACTGTAGACTTGACCATGATGTCATGTGGTTCAGCCTAGATGATACAGAGAAACCCCATTCTCTTCTACAGTTGTCTATAAACTTTGGCAGACCGTTGGATGAATTGCTGTGCAGTCATATCCATTGGGAGAGGGATGTGTGTGAGCATCTACATGTTCTTACCTGATGTTTGGGAAGAATACCTGTGAACAGCAGTGAAAACACCAGGGAGTTTTATCTGCAAGAAAATTTACAGCCCAGCTTTGCTGTGTCCACCGCATGCATTGCTGATAGCAGTAAGAATGTTGCCATCTAATTGGTTAGATGAATGTGAACTAAATGGTTAGATTTCTTTTCCACATTTTGAAGTGTAGGAAGTAAAACAAAACATCAGAAAAAGTAAAAACCAAATAGCATATTTTTCATTTTTAGCTTCTTAAAACCCACTGGAATCACATGAAAAATAGTCTTAAAAGATAGATCCTTATCTTACAACTCAACTGTCTATCCAATGGATTCTATACAGCAGGTAGTATTTGGCCCCTTTATATTTTTTTTTCTTCTTTCAAATAACCTACCACTTAGCAAATCTAATATTTCTTGTCCTGCTCGGAGAATTTGAAAACTAAGCATTTAAACTAAAACCTCCATTACTCTTCAGAGATGATGAGAGTCGAAAGTAAGCTGAACTACAGTCATTGATTTCAGATAATACTCTTAACTGCTTCTCCAGGCTGCAGCATAGTACCTTTACTAGTAGGACATGACATGAGAGGAGTCATGGTTTGGTGGCATTTGTTTTTTTTCTCCAGACATTTTATAATGACACCAAAGAAACCTTGTTTTCTCAGAAAAACTGAGCCTTTGATAATGAAACGGAGGTGCCCATGTATTTGCCTCCTGAAGCAAAGTTTCGGGATCACTGTTCAGCATTATTGGGTATTTAGTATTGAATATGTTTCAGTATCACTGCATTTTCCTGGGGACTCAAAGACTGAAATAACTTACATTGATACCAGGTTAAGCCAAGCTGAGTGAGGTGAATGTAAGGGCATCCATGGACCCACTGCCAAAACCAGACCCCACCTCCACGCAGACTCTCTAGGACGCTAAATCTGCTTCCAAATTCAATTTTTCAGTAGTTCTACATTAAAGTACCAAAGTAGTCAAAAAGGTGTAGGGCAGCAAAAGATATGGCTTTAATCCTCTTCACAAGGCCATCAGAAATGTGCTTGTAGTGTTATTCCATAGTAATTTAGAATAGAAACAGAGTTAATGGGTTTCCTATGGAAGACATATTCTTCTTACGCAAAGAGTAACAGCTGCACCTTAGGACTAGATACCAGCAGCAGATTGTCTCAGAGATAGAAGGAGATCTCCTGGAGATGGAAGTAGGTTGCCTGATTGGAAGGGTCTGTTAGCTCGCTCCTCAGGCCTGCCATCTAAGCCAGAAGTGAAGGATGAAGCATACCCCAAGGGCTCCACATTTCTAGCAGTGCAGTTACTAAGCAAGAGCCAGGTTTATTTTCTTTATTTGGAAGATACTTTTATTTTAAGAATTTATCTGAAATTAAGCAATGGCTAATGGGCAAGCTAAAAGATTCTGGGTAGGTTGTCTTCTACATTTTTTAAATTATTATTATTTATAGGAAAAGAAGGAATAATGAAACTTTTGTTTTGAACTGAGTCTTTTTTCCAAAAGCATGACAATTTTCATACAACATTATTTTCACCTTCAATCCAGCTACTTAAAGACACACCTTTAAGCTGCAGACTTTCATGATTGACAGCAGATATCTTTTTGAGGGAAAGAGAGAAACAAAAAAATCATAGTTATTTGCTTTACCCTGATTCTGTTTTTTATTATTATTATTATTTATTATTATTATTATTATTTCATCTGTGAAATCCATAGTTAAGAGTGCTATTCCTATCAATTAAACTAATTTCCTGCCTCTACTTTACCACCTGTCCACACGTAAGAGGACAATAGAACACTCTATTTTGTCCCTATCCCATCTACCTCCAACTTCTCTATTTAGATTACCTCTACTGGGTTTGTGCAGGGACTGGTAATAGATGCAAGCCATTAGCATTTTTCGAAGTTTTCGAGCAGCAAGTATTAAATCCTTGGTGATTTCAAATTTAAAGGTGACAGAAGGATTGGCTAATGGTAAACACCAGTGTGGAGAGCGCAGTCATAAGAAGTGG
Source organism: Eudromia elegans (assembly GCA_003342815.1). NCBI lineage: Eukaryota > Metazoa > Chordata > Aves > Tinamiformes > Tinamidae > Eudromia > Eudromia elegans. The sequence goes on along the minus strand of PTEX01000256.1, from coordinate 880,510 downwards.
TCTGAATTACCTGGTAAATAAGGCCAATTCCTTAGTGAGAACAAAATTTGAATATCCTAAGTCTGTGTTGTGTTTCTAGGAAAATTAGTGCAGGCAGGAGTTACAGAATAAGAATCTGTTCCTAGGAAAGCAGTGACACAGGAAAAGCTATAGGGCTTAGAAGTGAGAAGCAATGTGGTGTGAGACTCCCAGTGCACTCCTGTGGGGAAAAAAAAAAGCAAAAAAAGCCACTACTCAGTCCCTGGAAATGTAAGCAGGGTAAAAAGTAGGATTAGGGAAGGATTTACTCTGTACACAACAGTAGCGAGAGCCAATACAGGAATACTGAGTCCAGCCAAAGTGTCTACATTTTAAAGAGAACATTGAAAACTAATTGAAGTGCTGGAGAAAAAGCTTATACCAAGAAATTTAAGAGCGCAATCTCCTTAGTTTCCTGAGGGGAAAATGCCTGATGGTAAAGGGTTTTTTAATTGAGTGGAAGAAAGCATGAGAGTTGGTAAGTATAAACTGAAAAAAAAAAANAAAAAACCCCTAATTAATCAAATTAGATAAGAAGAAAAATTTGAGGGAAAACTAACTCCTGGGAAATATAACAAAGGGCAGCGCTGAATTCTCTCTTCCTCAATGTCTCAAAGGCAGGAGTATATTCCTTTCTGAACCATTCTTTAACAAAATTGTGCTTTAGTCAAAGAAAAGGTGTTGACATCAGCTCTAGACTAGATCAAAATCAAAACAAAAGTCAGTGATATTTGGTTAACCATAAATTGAACAGCCTGGGGGCAGGAGAACAATCAAGTCTCAGTTTTGATGAGAGTTGTTTTTATCGAAACACAAGTCACATACTCTTTTATCTTAAAGTCTTTTTTTGTATGTCTAAGCATGGATTAAAAATAGTAAATATTGAAAGGGTTAAATAATCTTGAAATGTTTCTAACTCTGATATTTAAAATGTTTTGGCTGTACCAAACAAGACACAAAAAGTCTGTTTTGAATTGGCCAGTTTCTAATTCTGCCCAGTTGAATCTTTTATACTTAAGCAAATGCTTTTTACTGAATTGTCCAGCATAACTTCTGGTCATTGATAACCAGTGATTCATAACTCTGAGTGATGTGCCCTCTTTAGAGAACTAAACATGAATCTGATGGCTCCAAAGACCTCCCATCCCCTTACCCTGCATCTCTCTACAGTCATTTTAGATGGTCATTCTCCAGAAAACATTTTGCTGGGGAGATTTGTAATATTTTCCTATTCTTAGTGGTCCATCACTAATGTTAATAAAAGCTGTAGTCACTTTCTTCTGTCTTCAGCATCCATCACTATGTACCAAAAGAGGGGTGGACATTTAAAAATGAAGAAAATAAGCTAAGCACTGAAGCTCCTCAACAAATGTTCTCACTAATCACTTTCTAGACAAAAGTGAGTTGTCTGCAGGAGAATTTTTAATATACGCTGAAAGATATTCAGCCCTTCCTATTGCAGTTTCTACTTTTCTTATTCTGGTTACTGAGATGAGGATAGCATATTTTTCTTTGATTGAGAATATTTCTTTACATGGGTTTTATTAAGTTACTGATTTTTAGCAAGAGTCTTTTGTAATAAATTCTCTTTCCTTATCTACTTTCTCTGGTCTAAAGGAGAGCAGGAAGTCCAACCTAACAACCTACCTTGAAGGAATGCAATAGTCTACCCCTGACAAATCAGACCACCTGGCTAATTAATTAATGATGAATTATTTGGTGATGTACACCTGGAAATAATCAATTGCCTGGAGGTTACATATTTGTGAGCTTTCACATTAGAATTTGGAGGTTATTTGTTATTGTGTGTTTATTTTCTTGATGTTTTCCTAGAAAGGTTCAGAGAGAGTGACCTCTGAAAAATCTCAAGCATAATCATTTTTGTCTTCTGGCCAGATGAATTAGTTGTGTTGGTTGGTAATGGGAGTGCAGACTAGATGTTGATAGTTAAAATGGAGAAAGCAGCCTGAATCACTGTGTGTGATTTGGTTTCTTCTCATAAATAACTTATTTTGTGGAAAATAAATAAATATTAATATAATTGACTAATACATAAAGGTCATGTTCTTTCAGATCACTCCAAAAATGAGAGGGAAACTTTAGGTGCCATGGTATTTCAAACCCTTCTTGGTCTCATAACAGAGACAGAATGAAAATTACTCAGAGATTATCGTTTTTTGAATTTCTTTTCTTTCCTTCCTGTTGCACAACAGACCCATATTTTTTCACAGTGTAGGATCTGTTATGTTGCCACATCATAATTTGGAGTTGGGAAATTATGATACCAATACACACCTGATCCAATAAATATATTCTTGACATGAAAATGCTTGTTTTTAAAGTGAAAGTTCTTATAAGAGGTCAACAGTTGAATGAAATTTGTAATAAGAATTTTTTGCTTCTAAAATATGTTTAACTGAAAATAAGAATGACAGGGAGCCATTTTTTTAGCATGAAAAAATGTATGGCAGAGACAAGCTTGGAAATTCAGGAAGACTGATCAGATTATATGTGCAGGACAAATGTAATTTTTTTTTTGGTTAGTCACTATTATTTGCAGTTTCTCTGCTAGTAATGCTTTCTTGTTGAAGTCAGGTAATGGGCTCCTATGGGTTATTGGAGTCAAAGATCTCTGTGCTGCATTGCACAATATCAGAAACTAAGCAGTTAAAAGAGTTGATTATCAGTCATAGAGGTAACAGTGCTTCTTTACATCTGTCTTAGTAAGCATAATTTAATGCATTAAAATGTTGTACTGCATGAAATCATAACGTGTTGGAGCTTAAATTCTTGGTGTAGTGCAGCTGAACTATAAGTCAGCTGCAAGCTCTACAAGTCAGTTGAACTGTGGTAACTGCTGCCTTGAGCTGGTGTCAAATGTGAGATCATCTGTCGTTGCCCACCATGAGGTTGCTAGTAATCTAACACAAAGCTGTACTTCTTCAGTGAACATCTTATTTTAGAGGCAGATTATAGGATCTTTTTTATTCTTTCTTTTTGTGGGAATACTGGTTTTAACAGCATTTTTTCACTCTATTTTTTTCAGGACCTTCTGCAAAGGTCTCCTGTTAGTCTCTGCAACCATCTGCTATTCTGTTTCAGCAGCTCAAAACATCAGACAGACTCTTTTTTTTTTAAAGCAGCTGCCAATTTCACTAAAAGAAGAGAGCATGAAAAAGAAGACAGCAGAATAAACAATAAAGATGCTGAAGGAAAAGTTGCAAGCTGATGAAGAAGCTTTTATGTTTGCTGACAGATTTGAAAACTCAGGTATATCTTTCTGAGTAGGTGGCAATGTCGCTCCATTCACTCTCAAGCTGATACTCCAGGTATCACTTGAATAGGGTCATAGAGCACATTCCTTGGTTTTGGAAAAAGAAGACAGAAGGATGGATAGTTATTGCATATAAATAACACCAATTTCTTCTGGTTGACACTAGTTCAGTATTCCCTAACAAGCATATTTCCTTTTATATTTTTAATGACACTGAGGGGAGATAGACATAGATAATGAAAGGCAAAGACTCTAGTGCCAGCCACAACTAAAATATCCAGTTTTATTGTTGCTGTTGATTTCTTCCCTCTAGGAGGAAAACAGATGAGACAGACATCTGACATCCATGACAATTACTGGCTGCAGACGCAGTAAGTTGGTTGCATTCATTTTCTTTAAAAGTCTGTTCTTACTGTCTGTGCACTAATGATGTTATTTATTATCTGATAAGCAAAGGACTGGCCCTCTGCAAGGAGGAAATAATAAGAGGCTATGCCCAAGGGAATTTAAAATCACTACATCCAAACAGGAAAACCTTCATGGGGAGGTCCCTGAGGAGGTGTTAATTTAGGATGCCACCTATGTGTCAGTGTGTCACATCAAATTATGTACATGCCATGCGCTGATGAAGATTAACGTTTATGGAAGTAAGTCTTCAGAAAGGTTTTGAATGGCATTTGATGAAGGCCTAATGAATCGGGAATGAGAAATTATTTAGGCATTAAAGCCGAGCGGAGTGTATGTGTTGAAGAAATAAAGGGCTGATGATAGTGGTATCACTCATAAAACATGAATAAAATGTAGGATAGCATTGCTGAACTTTCAAGGCCTAGATGATTGAGTGGAGATGGTCAAAGAGAGAGAAAATTCCTCTTCTGAGGGATTAGAGTTACTAAAAAACTCAACCTCCAGTTCCTTTCTAGAAGAATTTTACAATCTGCCTCTTTTCTTGGCTGTGATTTGCAGAAAAAAAGGAAAAAAAGTAAAGTTAACTGAACTTGTCTCTGTGTATGAGGATCAAAGTCTGCAAAAATTCAGTGTGAAGGTTAGGAAGCATTCTTTACAGTGAGGTTTACTGGGACTGTGAAGTCATTTCCCCAGAGGAAGCTGCTACAGCAGCCCGATCACTTGGCCCATTTAAAGCTAGACTCTCTGAGGCACTAGGGAATGATGCACTGTTGGGAACAATCCTGCTGGTGCCAGAGAAGGCATAATGCACTGGCAGCCCTTATGGGCCTTCCCCATTTCTTATGTCTGCCAATCTGTAAAGTTTCTTGTGTAATCCAGCTGACTGGGGAGAGGCTCTGAGTTTATCTATCTATCTATCTATCTATCTATCTATCTATCTATCTATCTATCTATCTATTTTTGCCTAACCAGCCTGGCCACTTCTAGTGATTTTCCTTTTCACTTCCTAAGAGCAGCTTCAGTTTGACAGTTGTAATCCATGGATCTCTTTTAGTATCCTCCTGCTCCAGTGTGGATGCATCAAGAGCGCATGCAGGCTTCCAGCACAGCTGGAAAAGAATAGTCCGTTATGATATCTGCCTCTGCTAATGCTCCTTTGACATTGTGAGAAATTACATGAAGAGTTCTAGGAATCCTATTCCTATAGCCAGGAGCCTACATGAGAGCCTAGATAGTGACTGGGAAAGTTATGATTTGTGGTGCCATACTATGCCAAAGTGGGAATCGGCATTTGCTGAAGCTATACACAGTTCAGAACTTGAAAAGGGAGAGGCTGGATCATTAGCTGCAAATCACTTGTGTTACAAGCCTCAAGAAGCTGCTTGTGCTTCAGGTTAGGTTTGGAAAAAATAAATGAATCCCCAGTGAGCTGAGCCTTGTGACAGGAGAGAGTTAGGTTTTCTGTGTTGTTATGCCTTGACTGAGGTCTGGCTTATTATGTGCTTGCTTATTCTGCTCAGTGCAAAAAACATAAATGCCAGCAAGGCTTCCATGACAAGGAACATACTGCTCTACAGCAAGGCAGTGAGCTGAAAATGTGTGCTGTATCACAGCGATGAGCATGTTGGAACATGCTGAGATGGGGAACTGTGAAACATGGAGCCAGTCAGGACAGCTGGGTCACAGGTGTTCAAGTGCATGATGGTGACTTAGTTCACCCACAGCACTTCTTGCTACTCATTCATATTCAAGTAGCTGGATGTCTGGAGAAAGGCTGTTCTAAAGATGATCAGCAGTATCTGGTTGTGAACTGGGGCGTGTGTGTTCGTAATAATAATGCCGTATTCCTTATTCATGGTTAAACAATTTCACTTAGGGAGTAGAAAGGATATGCAATTCAGGTTATCCACCATATCCTGCAAATAACAAGCTGTCCAAGTAAACTTGTGTACAGCTTATATGATCTAAGTTATTTGTGGAAATCAAGATCATTTTAAAAACAAGTTCCTATCTTGCCCAGTTAACTTATTAAAGTGGTTATTTGGGGTTAGTGAGTAAAAGATGGTCTTTTTCCTCTCCTATTTCTTTTAATAAGCATTTTGGAAATGAAAGTGAGTCACAAAACTTAATAGTAAAAAGAGAAAGACCATGATGATTTGTATAGAAAATAGCATCTTCAGTTACAAAGTATTCAAAGGCTTTCCAAACCATATTTAATCTTCCACTATTGATGAAAAGCAGCATCCTCTGGGGAGGAATGTGTGTGCTTCCATCTTCTTTTTTTCTCTCAATATTTCTTCGTATTAGAAAGTCTGGTGTTAAGTTGTCTCACATTCTCCTGCCATGAAAAATCTATGAAGAAGTTATTTCCCAATTATTTGGGTGTAAAATCCATCAAAAGCAGAGTACACAGACTCTGAGTACATACGACAGGCTCAGATACCTTCATTTATCATCCAGATGGGTTACGTTGCTTTTCTGTGCTCTTTTCAAATTTCTCCCTAAATAAAACCCAGAAATGGATATCACTGCAAGAGCTGAAAGGATTGAAACTATTTGCATAGTTTCAAGTGTTGATCAAGAGCGCATAAATGTTTTTGTTTCTTTGATGTCTGCATGCTCCATGGGGACTGTCCAAGTCCTGACTGTGCCTCACCAGAGTGTTTTCTGCTTTAGTGTGGCAGATTTTTAAATTTGGTCTAAGACTGCAATACAGTAGTTAGGTGAAGCTGTTTATCTCAACAGCAGTTTAAGTTGGTCTAAAGTTTGGGCTGTTGCAGTTCCTGTTACCCTTATATCACATGTTCCTGATTTTGCCCCCATGCTGGCATTTACTTGTGGCCACACAGATAATCAGTTCAAGGAAATGCTCTGCCCAAAACCTCTTCAAATAAAAATTAGTTTTCAGACCAGGATGACTTGTAAATTATGAACAATAATGATCTCCAAATAAACCAGAACAGTTTTCTGTGAAGCCTTCTGCTTAAGTCTGACCTTCAGTCAAGCCTCCATTCCTGCCATTCTTTTGGATCCTCATAGGGCAATAAAGACTCATAGATGAATGATATATATATATAATATGAGCCTGAAATAATATCCAGTGACTTCTCAACAGTCCATTCAGGCAAGAAATACCTCAGCACAGGACCAGAAGGAGGAACAGAGAAAGGCTATTGCTAAAGCAGCGGTTGCTGACAGCAGCATAACGTCACTACCTCTGTTGCCTGTGCTAGGTGCCTGAGAAGGTCCCTGCTGAAGGAGACAGGGTGGCCTTGCTGGGTTGGTGACCTTTCCTGGCAAAAGCAGCCGCCCCCTAGGAGAAAAAGCAAGATCTGCTTTCCTAGCTACTATTTCCCATCCTGTCTCTGCCTCATCTCATCTCCTTCTCTTTCTCCAGAGGAAATGGCCTGGCCCAGCTCCAGCATATTGTTCTGGGAGGAGGCATTTAGAAGACTTGACCCTGGATTGATTCAGCCAAAGTGACCCAGAGGACATTCAGATGCTTCACAGAAGGCAGATTAAATCTGTAAGTGAAACTGTTCAACTGAAGACAACTGTCATGATGTTTGACCCCTTATAGTGCGACTCCAGTTTCCATATCATAAAGGCAGGAGAATGACTATCCCTAGCTGAAGTATATGAAGTCTGTCAAGGAAGTTCTCATCAGCTTTAAAGGTGCTGAGGGTCTAATGTGCTGGCATTTTTTCCTTCAGTTTGTGTTAGCACTTTGAAGGTGATTTTTTGTACTTTTTATTGGTAGGGCTTTCCGTCTTGGCTGCAAGAATGAGGGTCAGTATAGCCAGAAGCTGTGAAAGTCAATTTTGACTTAACATCAACCCTGCTGCTTTAGCTCTGGGACTCTGCTGTTCCAGACACACATTTGTGGCAGATTGGCTGGGGGGTTGTGAAGCAATTACAAGAAAACTTGGATACTTGGCCAAAGCTGCCAAACTCACATTACTTTTCATCAAAGTCAGAAACCCCAGGTGGGATGCCATGAGCTTGGAGGCTGGTGCTTGGTGCATACGTATCCACATCTAGTTTCTGCATCCTTATACTTTTGTACAAGATAAAAGCTCATTAAATACTATATTTTCTTATTATTTCTGGAATAAAATTAAATTACTTACAGTAGCAATGTTTTCAAGCATCTATTGAGGCTGAAGTTTCATGTGTCTGTGAGTTTTCTCTCATGACCATACATAGTGATTATCCAGAGTCATCTTGAGGAATCATATTTGGAGAACTGCATGAAAGCAAGCTGGCAGATACCATAATGAATTGGCAAGTTTCTGTATGTCTCTCCTAAGCAATATGTGCCCTCCGTGGCTAGCAGCTGGCTGACACCAGCCTCCCTGTACCACCGTGCAGGGACACTGGAAGCCAGCTGCTGCAAGAGGATTCCAGTGGACCTCATGTTTGAGTATAGTAAAGGGGACACCTGGGGCAATTTTGAGCTTTTCAGGGAAAAAAATGTCTAAGTTGGCAAGAAGAGAACATGCTTGTACTTAGAAAATGAATTATTAAGCAGAAGGGACTTGAGTAACAGCGTTTGCTACATTTGCTTCACGTGTATCACTAAGTTATAGCCCCCGTTATAAGCCCCTAAGTAAGAGCCTCTACTGAGAGGTGAAATGGTGCTGCTGTGCCACATTCAGCTCTGCTTCCCACAGACACATCACTAGGAAATCCAGCATGAGGAAAGCTCTAATGTTTTCATGAGCTGAAAGATAATGAGAATGGACTAAGACATTAATGTATCTGAGGCAGATGATCATCTCCTGCTGCTACATAACAACCAAACCATTTATTGTCAGAGCAGGAGACACTGATCCTCTGACAATGCTGCATTCTGATGTTATCCCAAATGACTGAGATAATTCCAGCTGGTGACTGCAGGTGCATAAGAGTGACAGTTGCCCTGTGTCTTGCCTCTTTCTTTTTTTTCTTCCTTAGGAAAGCAAGATATGCAGAACTTAAAAGTATAAAACAAACTTTTGGGGAGATAACCTATGCAAGAAAGAGATAAGAATTAAGGGGCTGCTAGGCTAACCACTGTCCTGCTCACCATCCTGATAAAACCCCTTGAATCCTGGCACAGCAGGCAGCAACTGGGAGGGGAAGGGCCCTTAGCATAAACCCGCTCTGCTGATAAGTTGATATCTGCCTATTTTTTCTTTTAGGATTTCATACTTCTGTATTTTGTTATTTCTCCTCTTGAATGTATAAGCTAGGTACAAGCCATGTCTCAGCAATCCTTCCTTTATATGTAGTTTTACCTTTTCTTGCATGGCTCTCTTTTACCAGCTTTCTCACAGTTGTTTCCTCAGAAGTCTCAGTCAAGGTGACACAGCTGTGTCAGAGGAGAGCTGGACCTTGACTCTGTCAAGCACAGAGCTGAGCCCCAGAGGGAGGAAGGCTGCAGACACAGTATGTTACAACAAGGTTGGCTCAGATACACTAGGATCCATAGGCAGTAACAACTCGAGTTTTGATGGGATAAGTTCTTGGAAGAGAAGTCCATTTAGAGACATTGAATTCACAGAAACCACTCCTGGCTTCAGAAGCCTCTGAGCCTCACATAGCCATAGCTTGGGAGAGGCACTGAGGAAAAAATTTTTAATTTTGCCTGCATTCTTAAACTACTGCCCTAGGTGTCAACAAAGAGGGACCTGCCATCTGATCTAGCATGGATGCTCTCTCTTACGCTTTTGAGTACTCTCAGCATTGTTCTATAATAGAAAAGAGGCTGTTTTCTAAAGTCTTTTGCTGAAAAAACACTTCTAATTTGATTAAGTGATGATAAGCATGAGAATGCTGTAGTATGGCTAAGGGCACTCATCTTCCATCTTCAGCCCATTGCTCAGCAAGTCACTAATCGAGGAGATGGCCTCCCATTTCTAGTTCTGGTTAGTGAGTATTTGGGAGGTCAGAGGGCAGTCCCTATCGCGTGTTCTCTAAACTCACCAGGGCCCTAGATGGATTCTTGCCCTTGCCTCTTTCAACCTTGCCATTCTCTTTCATGGCCCTGGGTGAATGCAAACAGAAATTTCCTAATTGTGAGGTGCTGTTCTGGGGAAAGTGCCTGATTATCAGCAGAGTATAGCTTTTGTGTATGGTGAACTAATTCTTTTTTGAATTTTTTCAAAGCATGCCTAATCCTGATCTTGATTCTGTATTCTGTGTGACTCTAGTCACAGGTCTGACAAGGTATGGTCTAGGATCTCTCTGTCTCTTCAGACAGCCTAAAAGCCTCCATTATCTGACCACTATCACCAGTGTCCCTGATGCATAAATCTCTCTTCATAGAAATTCCTTGAAATCCTAATGAGAACCTCTATAAAAGGAGGGAAATGTGTCATAGAACTATAAAGAACTATATGACTATTTAAAGTTATCCGCAACTTTATCCATAAGAAATAATTCCAAGAAGTAGGAAGAAAATTCAGGTTCAGGTGGGCTTGCCTGTCACATTTGCACATCTCCCATCCCAGCAAAAGCACTACTCCTACCCTCTATCTTTCCCCAGAGTATGTGCTTCTGTCTGATCAGAAAGTACTGCTGACATTTATAATTATTCCCAAAGGAGGAGCTTTTTCGGAGGCTAAGAACATGCTGAACATTCTTTAACTGGGTAGGGGAAGGGATTGCATGAGAAATGAGGTGAGGTTCAAGTCTATAAGGAGAATACCAGGAGACTACAGGTAGGTCTGAAAAGAAGGGTTAGCAGAGCTAGAAGTATTTGCCAGTGTTTACAGGGCTGCTTAGCGTATGCTTTTTAATCACGCAACATCCCTCCTGGTAAAGAGCTGTAGAGCATGGCAGAAGCACTTCACTTACCACCTTAATAATGGTTTGTCATTCCTACTAGTGGGCTAAATTTCAGCGAAGACACAAGGTCTCCACACGCAGAGGCTAGCACTGTCACAGGTCTTTTAAATCTACATCCTCCTCCTGTGCCTTACTGTGCAAATCCTTCATTGTGGTTGGGTCTCTCCCACTGCTGTGATCTCAATGTTGTCTCTGAGGGAATGTGTTTTACAGGTTGTGTCAAGAGGTGCAGAAACTTCAGGAGAGGAATGAAAATCCCTGTTGGCAGTATGTTTTGGGATGCCCATACCAGTTCCTCTTGGCGGGTAAAGTGATCCTCTTGTGAGTGTAGGGAAAGTGACATTAGCTTGAAGGTACTGGTCAAAGTCAGGGCCTTGGAAAGGCCATGAAAGTGGAGACGGGAAGCCATCCATCCACACAAAATACCTGACTTCCCATAGAAACCCAGTTGTTGTGGGTTAGGGTTGTTATGGATGCTTACAAACAGGGTATAGGTGTGCATGTAATGTTTTAGTAATGGGATGGAGCAGGTTAAGCCTCATATATTTGAAGGTGCCTTGGTTCTCTCTCTTTAGTTCCAGGGTGACAATGGCATTTTATAACATTTAATAACAAACATCTTGAAAGGTGGGCTGCTGAGATATAGCTGAGAACCTTGATCTCTTAGTCACTTTAAACAAGAGGACTGGATGCTGTCTGCTGATCAGTCACTTAAAAGAAGGGTTCACTTAAAAAAAAAAAAAAGAAAAAAGGTTCCTCTAGGGTTCCTCTAGAAGGCTTTTGCTACTTCATCATTGCTACTGGCAAGTGACACTCAGTTGATGTGCAGGCCAAAGTGTGATGTTACTCAGTGTAGGGGACCACCTACCAGTTTCAAAGCTAAGCCAAAAATCTAATGGAAAACAGGCTTTGTTGTAAAATCTCTGACACCTTTTACAGACAAATTTGTGCTGGAACACCTGGAGAGCAACTTTCTCTTGTTCTACTGGAAGCCAGAAGGGAAGAAAATCTCATCTGAGCTTTACACTTGTAAGTGAGGGTGAAATTTAAAGTCACCTCTCTAGGTGTAGCAGGCCAACACTTTGGCTATTACTCAGAGAGCCTGGCTAGCACTCGTGTTGATGAGGCATGGGCCAAAGAGAGTCAAGCTGCCTTTTCTCAGAGCAGTGCTGCTTCTGTCATGCTTTTTGCCTCTTCATCAGCATGGATTTTGTGTGATTAAAAGGCATGTGTTAAGCAGACTTGTAAAACAGGACAATCCTGTTTTCTTGACTGTATTCTTGGTGTTTAAAATGGTAAATGCAGTAGCCTTAGTTTAGAAATAAAAGATTGGCTTCATGGGCCTGAAGCTACCAGTGTCTTACGTTCATAGACTGAACACTTAGCAGTGTTGAGTTCCCTTCCAGAGTGGATTTGTTGAGCTTAGTGTGATGAGAGACTTTGAAGTCTGAGGTGGTTTACCAACGCAGGTTGTATGTGACATTGGAGGTCAGTGTATGTAATATTCTCCCTTGATATGTTTGGCCCAATCCATGCTTTCCTGTTTCCCACTGCTGTGTTGATCTTTTACTTTGTGGTCTGATTTGTCTGTCCCAGATTTCCACCTTCCATGGGACTTTTTCTCTCCCTTTATAGTATTTCAAACCTTTTTCAGTATGGCAAACAGTTTGTTCCCCACTCTGTCCTTCAAATAAAGTTTTCTTTGGCAATCCTTGTCAGGATAAATTGAATAACTGTTTAACTCAAAAGGATCCCCTGAGGAGGAAGTCAAGAATCAAATACTACAATTATTCACATTTTGGTGAGACGAATCAGACTTCTCAGGAATTGTTTCAAACAAAGCGGTAACAGTTTATTCCTGCTGGGTGGAAGCAGGAAGTGTGCTGGAGGGAACCCGACAGCCTCCTGAGCACCATCAGGAAGCATGAAATGGATGGGCAAGAGAGGAAGAGAGAGAGGCATTAACAAAGAAAAATGTCTCATTTCCGCCCTCAAACTAATTGGAAAAACGTGTTAGTGGTTGTGGCAATGGTGATTTCTCAAGGTGGTAATAACTGTAGCCTCTGCTGGAGTGTGGTTGGCCACGGCTTGCATCTCCACTCTGACTGAGTCTAGTGCAAATGAGGGAAGCCTTGCTTAAAATATAAATATATGCATACAAATACACACAAATATGTCAGGTTGATTTTCACTCAGGTGCTATATATTATTTCTAGGACTTCTTGCTTATGTGTATGTTTGCAGAATAAAAGAGATATAGTGTAGAAGACAATCAGTTTTGTTTCCTTCTTCATTTTGAGAAACTAGGCTTTAATTCACTGCTTGTTCTGCTACCCACTTGATGAACCTCTCTATTAGTCCTTAAAAGGGAAGGGAGGCATTGAGAAAGGACAGAAGTGATATGATCGTGTTGGTTATGATGTTTTAGAATAAAAATGGAACTGCTTAATGAAAGTAAGTACTGAGACCAATATTGTCAAAAACAAATAGAAACAATTGATTTTTCTTTAAGGATTGAAGGCATGATAACAGCTTCAGTCTGTGTAACTTAATTGCAACAATGATAAGCCCACATTTGTATTTTCCACATAACCAGAACCAGCCCAAATTCAGATGTCATTCTTCTGGACTGAGCTAATTCCACTGCTAAGAGAAATCCTTTAGTGGACAGGATGCCATGAGAAAACGCTTAGCATAACTCCTCCAGGTCACGGCCTTCAGCCCTGAGTGTCGCCTCTTCCAGGGCAGGGGAAAGGCAGAGGGCAGCAATCAGCTTGTGGCAGCTCTGACTGAAAGGCAGTTTCCTACCAAGAGGAGATTTCTGTGCTCTTGGGCCTTTCACACAGCCCCTTCATGCTACCTCCGTGTCACAGTTCATTTGTTTAGAACGGGAGGATCAGAGAGATGATGGGATGCAGGACATCAGCGTGCTTGTCACCATGTTGTGGGGGAGAAAGAATTCTCATGTTCCTGTGGGGAACGTCTTATAAAAGCTTGATTCAAAAGTGTTTGATTCTGCATATCTCCAATTATATTTTTGTGCAGCTGAGGATAAAAGTAAAACCTATAGCCCGAATGCAACACACAGTTTCTCTTCTGAATAAAAATATAGGCATCTGGCTTTCAGCAATCAGAACTGAAATAGTCAGCCTCTCCAGAAGCACCAATTCATATTTCATCATCGTTTACTTGCTTTTTTATCCTTCTGAGAGAGATAAAGAGATCTCCATGCAGTTTTCTGTGTCTCTTAGGTGAAGGGAGATATGGAGTGAAACTGGTAAATGAAAAGGGAGTTGTGAGTTATGCCATGCATCTAGGCATCTAAATGTGAAGAGAGAATCTAAAATTGCAGATCTGGTGGTGGAGCTTTGACAGAAGCAGCAGTGTACTAAAAAATCACAAATTGCCTACATGGATTCTTAGCATTACTTTTATTAAATACAGGAAAGACATTTTGAGAAGAGATCAAATGGCAGCTCTCTATTTCCCAAACGTGCTCAGAAGCCAGCAACCTTTTAGCACCTCTCAGGATAGTCCCTTTCTAGGTTGTGCAAGTTAGAGAATTGCTTGCAATAACACATCACCTGCCACTTTTATTCTCTTCTAGTAAATGTGAACACATGGACCTCAGTTTGGAGCATGTGAATACACAAAAAGATAACGACTCTTTCAAGTATCCATAAAGAAACTATGTTTTATAACACTGTTTAAAATTAATATGGAAGAAAAGACAGACAGAAAATGAAGATAGCTATGCAGCTGGAGAGTAGATACTATGTTGGAAGGGCGTGGGACCTACATTCAAGCCCTTAAATGAAAGCAGTACTGTCACCCATGGTTTTATTTTGTGTCTGAATGCCAGAGGTCAATAATTTTTTTAGCCACTGGAGTAATTTGTCTGCCCTGTGCTCATTTCAAGGGCTAACTTGAGAGAGGCCCTAGGCCGGATGAATACTTCTTTTGGAAGTAGCAACCTCCTCCTAGCTGATACCTGTTTTCCCCTTCTCCTATAGAATGACTGTGTCCCTTATGATCTCGGTCGTCTGTGTCATTTATGCAGCTGTGTATCTTATGCTTGTTCAGCTATGATGACTTTGGATCCTGTTCCTTGAGGCCTCACTAGCCTGGTCCTTGCCTCTTTGGATGGCAGCAAGGAGACCCTGTTCAGCCAGACAGGAACCGCTGCTTCGGGTATGGGGCAAGGGAGTTCCTGGGGTCCTTTGAGGGAGTTTGATCTCTACATGTTCAGAGAGGGAGGACAACTGTTTTGTTTAGCTATCAGTGACTTTAAATTAGGCTGGATAATGTATGATCATTTATTTTTCTGATTTGTTTTCTGTTCTGCATTGAAATCCTGTGCATCTAGGAGATGCTTCTGTCTTGCACAAAAGGGCAATCAAATGCATCTGGAGAGACATCAATGCATAGCTTAGCTGGCTGTGAAAAGTAGCAGAGGCTCTGAGGTGCTCTTGATGTTTAAGAGAGAAAAGTGCTAAAAGAAAAAGCAGTCAAATTCTCAGGTCAGGTTCATTATGAGCCATGATCTTCCTAACAGAAATGAAACGCCTGGTGAAAATGTGTGTGTGTGATAGAAGTCAGAAGTGCATTTCTGTGGATGAAAGTGGGGCTGAAAGGCAAGCAAAACCTGCCAGCTATAGCTACTGCTAGAAGCGAGGTGAGAGGCTGCAAGGACAAATCCTATATCCAGGATCCTGTGTATGCAATCCTCACATTTGCTTTCTACTTTAATCTTTAGTAGTGATTTTGTTACTATACAGTTTTTCATGGCGAGTCACAGTAAGATCATCACAGCTTGGTCTGAAGGGTTTAATGTTAACCCTGCTTGCTTCCTTCACAGAGGTGCATGAGTTGTGCCGTCCTGTGCAGGCTCTCGCACCGGAGCTGGCGGCCAGTGCCCAGGCTGGGAGTAGTGTCCTCCCTGAAGCAGCTACTCCCTGCAGCGCAGAATTCCAGAAGGGAGGATAAAGCTTTGGCAGCAGCCTAGGACATGTCCCTTCTGCTCAGCGAGAGCACCCATGAGCAGGAAGAGGTGACACTGTTCAGGTCATGCCAGTGCACACACGTCCGGGCAGCCCCAGCAGGCAGTGTCCTCTGTGCAAGTTCTGTGGTACAACCACGGCTGGGAACTGAAGTGGGTTTCTGCACTAAATCTGATCCTAGTATCAAAACCTTGACTTTGATTTCTCCCCTTCAATCATACATGTATTGTAATAAAGTGTTACATAAAAGCATATATATTTTCACTAAGCAACATGAATTTTTTACTCGCCTCTTGCTTTCTGTTCAGAGCCATCTAGAGCAGCGGGAGCGATGGGAGAGCCCATAGCTGTTACTCACAGAGCAGCTCTTCAGGCAGGGGCTGAAATGCTTCCTCAGGCCCCTGTGTAATTATCTCTATCCCGAGCCCTAGCCAGCATGACGCATCTTCATTTCACTAAAGGGACAGGCTAGAATTGGCAATGGCAGAATTCATTTATCACGTTTTAATAGAGAGGCAGCTCCGGAAGGGAGGGACTAATGAGAAATTTCTAAAGAAATTAGCCAGCTTCTATTACTGGGTTGTCTCCTGCGAGGCGCTGCAGCGATGACGGATGGCTTGGGGCATGGCCCCCCATGTGTGCTCGGTGCTGCTTCCCTCTCGTGCACTGCCTTCCCCTCCAATGTTCCCCGCTGCAGGAATGTGAGAAACTTCCATGTGTGCTGCCTGAGCCTGGCCCGTGCTTTTTACTGAGATCAGGGCATAAGGCAGCTGCGAGATGTTGCTCATCTTAAGCAATGAAGATTTCCTAAGGGAGGCTGGAGAGATATCTCCCATCCCTTGGGGTATGCTCAGAACTGTTAATTCTTGCTGCTTTTGGCCCACTTGTTGGAAGCGGGCAGAGTAGTCCCATTTTCAAGCCATTCTGCTGACTCTGCGTTCATTCAGGATCCAGTTATAATTGTTCAAAGGTCTCTGTCGAAGATTTAATTCAGAAAAGCACTTATATAAGTATTTCTCTATTCAGTGAGGCATGTCAGAACCTGCTTATCTGGAGTTGGTGACTAAGAGCTGCTGTTTGTGAACATGCAAGTGGGTGCTCTTGTTTTGTGTTGAATCAGGCTTGAGACTGGATCCACGTTAAAAGGGGCAATCTTGAATCACCCCATTTATGTATATGTAGGAAGCCTTTACTAAGGAAGACTTTCTTTTTGTTGGGGTGTCTTTTCAGTGKYTTTTTTTTTTTTTTTTGTCTTTCAGCWTTTTCCAAACTTTGTTTCAAATGGAATGAAAAAAACGTTTCTGTAACCATTGAAAGCGCTAAGTTCAGCTCACATCTCTCAGATTTAAGATAGAGCACTCAAGTCTGCTGCAGAAACCTCTAAGATAGACAAAACAAGCCCGCGTCATGCTCCACCCTGCTTATCTAAATAAATTCCATGCTTTTACTTCAGTTTCAACATATTTCTGCATATTCATCATATATCGCAGGGCTTGGAGTGCATTACAGCATTATAGCCTGCACTCTTTCCTGCCTTATGCAGCGTCATGCAAAGCTCTCCAGTGGTTTAACTTGGATGGATTTTTGTGTCTATAGACAGAGTAAACAATGAATGACAAAATGGCCTAATCATCTTTAAAGTCATTAGCTGTAACTCTGTATCAATCATTCTATATTGCTGGGTTAATAATCCCTAATTATGAGCTGCTCCTGGTGTTAACACTCCTAACTGTTTTCCATTTAAATGCAGATGTTCCCTGACCTTCTGCTTCCTACAGAAAGGGAGAGAACTGCTTCTTCCCAAAGTCGGAGCAAGGGGAAAGGCTTGTTCTTGCGAGCAGCGCTCAATGTGGCAGGACGTTTTCTGCACACTGTGCAGTGCCAGGTGCCCCCAAGAGCCCAGCTATTTCCACAAGGTTGGACAGTGCTCTGGGCAAGCTGGGCAGAGCACAGCGCCTCACATTAATTAACAATTACAGGCACATCTTTGTTAATGCAATGTTGTGATGATATTCCAGTAATTTGCTCAATATCTTCCAGGCGATTTGTACAAGGCAGTGGCTGAGTGGTCAGCATGAGGAGCTCATTTCAGTGCAGCAGGGCAGAGCAATATCTGTATTTCCTGGGGCCTTAAAATAGCTGGGGCTGAATTTTAAATCCAATCAAAGAGCGTGAAAGAAAGATATTTGTAACATACAGATCAGGTGTAACATGGCCTGCTAGCACACAGGATTTAATCCGCCTCCACCCACAGCTTTTCTCAAAGCTGACATGGAAACTCATCACTTGCTGCCGAGAGGTGAGGTGGGAAGCTGCTTTTCCACATTGTCAGAGATGCTGGTCTTCTTAATCCTCCATTCCCTACAGGTGGGCTGCTAATCCAGGCTGTGCACTGCCAGCGCTGCGGGTCTCAATGAGGCTGTGCTGTCTTTGCAGGAGCTGGCAGAGGTCAGGAATCAGTAAAGATGTATTTGTACAGCGCTGCTACGAGGAATTACCAGCCTGGGCAGAGGCAGTCCCACCTCTCTGTGCTACACAGACAGCACGGGGCGAGCTTGCTGAGCACCACTGAGCTCTCATAGCAAATTCTTATCGCCTATTTCACACGTGCCTGGATTATCCTGTTTGGATTATTCTGATTTATCATTGCCTTGTCAGAGTTAGCTCATTCCTACCTGAACTGTTATGTACTGATTGTATCTAATCATTTTCTCCTATTCCAAAGGAGGATAAAGTATTGATTATTTTTATTGTCTTTATAAATGTATTTTATTTTTATCTCTCTTATGAGAAAAAAGTAAATGGGTCAGATTGGTTTAACTGCTTTGTTTTGACTATGTTTTTTTAAAGGTATGCCGAAAGATGTTCATTCTAAAGAGGAAAGTTCTGACGTGCTGAAGTACATCATTCTGATGATATCAGAAGGTATTGTTTCCTTCCTCTTCAAAATGAAATCTTAAATCAACATGTTTATCAAGAAAAAATAGTCACAGAAAAGCATTTTCTGTCAATGCTTTCACAAGAAATTAATAACAAGAGGAAGAACTGCAAAAGTGGTCCAGTTACCTTGGCCACTTCACAGCCTGAGACAGACGCTGCCTAATGGCCATGCTCTACTATGATGTATGGTTGCCTGTTTAGTGGCACTAGTACTGACACATTGCGTATTTGTCACCACAAAATATGTGGTAGCAACAGCCTATGTGCCCTAGTCACCACTCATGTGGTGACACTGGAGTTTCTGCTTTCACAGACATGGAGTTTGGTCCCAGAAGGTTAGGTTTGGTCCATCTGAAGTTCACATACTCTTATTTCATCAGTGGGTTGTGCATACGCTTCTGTTTGATGCATATCACCTGCATATTTGTGTGGTTTTGTATGCAGTTTGTATATATACGAACAAGAATTTATATGGTTGTATTCTGTGGAATCTGAGCCTCAGAAAATCAAATCTTCACTCTTTTACAGGTATTGGTCTCCGAAGAAGAAGTCTTCAGATGGTATGTACAGTCAGTTTAGAAAGAAGGCATTTGTGTCAAAGGATTTGGGGTGAAAGGAAATAAGATATATATTATAGGGAGCTCTACAATAAACTTCATTTTGCTTTAGTTGCACATAGGTTTAACTTGCAGTGCTGCTGAAAGAGGGTTTTTTTTTTTTTTAAACAGGTAACTCACTAAAGGTAATATTTAACTTTTTATGGTATCTTAATAAACAAATGAGAAAATTTTAGATTTTCTTATATTTTTGTGCAGCTCACAGTAGGCTCTTTCTAGTGAAAAACAAGCATAGGATTGAGTAGGTTTTTTTGGTTGGTTGGTTGGTTGGGTTTTTTTCTGACTGTCAGCTTAAACTCTCTCCTGACAAGCAGGAATACGTAGCAGACTGGCACGTTGGGGGTCCGGACTCACATGGTCCAACACTGACTGAGGGCCAGGCCTCTCTATTTCGTTTGCTTCCTGACTTGATAGCTGAAATCAATTAAAAACCTTAGAATACAAAATATGTGATGTGAGTTGTTAAAAAAGCAAAGGTTTTGTTGGTGCAAGGCAGTGGCTCCATGGTCAGCATTTTATGTGGTGAGTGTCTCAGGTGGTTTGACATAGCGCTAGAACATGGAGGACACTTAAAAGGCTGCTAAAAGAGCTGTAAAATATATGCGGAACAGAAAAGCAAACCTCAGCTTAATGATGTACACACAAAGGCCCAAATCACTCCAATTTAAGAAGAATTAAGAATAATTTAACTCAAGAAATGAATTCAGTTCAAGATTGTTTCTTTTTTTTTTTTCTTTTTTTTTTTTTTTTTTTTTTGGCGGGGAGGGGAAATGTAGCTGGGAAGGCAATTAGATTTATAATTCCAGTTTCCAATATCTTTGCCATAAAACCATCTTTGTTTGCAGAGTAGTACATGTAAAGTGGAATGTCTACAACTCGTTGAAGTTCATGGATCCCTTTCCAGTGTCTTCAGTGGAATTTTGTTCAAGCACATTGTGGAGGGTGAAAATAAAAGTGGTTGTGGAAAGTCTAGTTTCTCCACTTCCATTTTTAAGAGAGATCCATAGCTTTGATGAGTTTTTCTAAGTCATTAATGGTTTAAAAAATTCTCCCTAGGCAAATTACATACTTGTGAGTAATATTTATTCTTGGAATGCAGCAATTGTTCCAGAAATTGTTTTGATGAATATTGAATTGTATCTATTTTTACTGCATTCTTAAGTACATTTACAGACCTGTTCAATATTTATTCCTCTTCTTGCAGTCTTTTGATGTACTGAGATTTTGTATGTCACACAATGGCAAAAGGTAGAACATATAATTATTACATAGGATTTCAGTTTGTATACTGACATGCACAGTAGAAAGCACACCCACACTTTAACACTAGCTGATCACAAATGATAATCATTTCTCTCCTTGTTATCCCTTACGCTATTGGAAAAACAAGAGAAACATTACAGGGAGGTTTCGAAAGGTGAAAAAAAAGAATCTTGTTCAATAACACTGGCTAATTTCCATCTAAAAAAAGAATTGTGTTTTTTTTTTTTTAAAAAAAAAAAAAGATTGTTTTCAATAAAAACAAGTGTTTACCTGGCTCCTAGAGCCCAAACTTCCACTATCCTAAGGCAAAATCACTTCACAAGCTTGACAAGGCATAAGGGCTCCAAACTCTCTGCTGCAGAGCAGATAGATCTCTGACCTCCTGGCTCTTGTGTCCATCTCTGCATGTGGCACGTCCCCGGTCTGTGAGGCTTGATAGGGCTCGGATCTGGAAATAGAAAAAATTGCAATTGCAACACTGAGGATTCTGATTATTTCAAAACATCCTTAATAGAGAACATCTTTACTTCCTGTTCTCTCATTTTAGAAATTATTATTCATTCTGAAATTGGATAATTGGATAAGATTTTACAAGTTCATAGCTTCCTGAAGGATAGAAATGCTGACTTTCAGTTCCTTTCAAGCTTTAGCACATCCTGTTCATCTTGATATTCAGGTTTAAGTTAGGATACTCTGAACAGATGGCAACTCTAATCTGTAGTTCATTCTGAGCTCTTGTAGGGAAGACAGATTTCAATATCTGATATCAGCCAATATTCAGTTGAACTGCTCGATGTTGTTACCAATCGCAAGCCAAGTCTTTGGTTTTGACACAGTGACATCCTGGTGAGTAGGTTGTACCCCTCACAGTTCTGCTAGTTAGTTGAGTCAAATTTCATTAGCAGTTCCATCCTATTCTGATGATTCATTATTGTTTAATTTATCTGTTTAATCGTGTATTTTCTCTTCTAACATCTGACTTCTGATAGCTTTCTTTCCCTGTTGTGAAAGGAAAGGTCTGAAATAAACATCTCCCTGACACCGTTTCTGGTGAAGACTAAGAACTTCTTTTCTGCAATGTCTTTGTTTCCTGTGAATGATCCCTCCATTTCTGATTTTTCATGAGTCTCCAGTTCTTGTATGACTGAATAATGTGAACTGAACTGAACAATACTGTTGTTTGACTTTGCCTCTTCTCCTAATTGCTTTTTAATTCCCTTTTAGTCTTCATTTCAGTCTTTCATGAACAAGTCTACCTCTTGGTAAACACATCAGTGCATTTGCAGTGCTGTCTGCCTCTCAGAGTGCAGGAAAAATACACAGAGAAATTTATAAAAGGGAAAAATTAATAGCAAAATAAGATCCTCTTCACTTCCTTTTATTTGATACTGTAAACAATTTTTAATAATGAGGGGGATGAACTCTCTGGCCATCTTCAATTTGTACCCAAATATATTTATGTAAAGGTTTTGGTCATTCTCTTGCAAAGGAATTTTTGTGGGTCTTCTTGCCTTGGCATATAGGCAGGAAGAGTGTCAGGCTAGATGCAATGTGAATAATGAGAACAAGCCTGAGAATATCTAAGACTGTGAGAGCATAGCCCAGCAAATGGGAGGGAGCCAGCTTTTGCCCTCCATTTTTGCCAGCATAAATAAGAAGAGCTCCAAGTAGGAAGACACAAACACCAGGTATCAAAATCATTAACAATGCAGTTGCCATACAATATATTACTTGTAAATTCCATTTAAAGGGCATGTCACACCATTTAGTGCAATCCATTAATCAATAGCTTACAGAGAAAGAAACCATCTATCTTGGTCTGTTCCTCAAATCTAAACTTTTAAACAAGGAGAGATTTGTTCAAGTTCAGTATTAACTGTTCCAAAACAAGGGAGCTCGATCATCCAAAAGGGAGCAAAGAAGGTTATTTGCTTTCAGCTTGAGTTGATTTCAGTATGAAATGAATCATCTGATTTACCTCTTCCCTGCTCACCGCCATGAATACATTGTACATCTCAGTTAAATTACAATCATATTTTCCCTCACAAAATTAAATTAAAATATAAATCAAAGATATTTGCTAATGGTGAACAATGTTAAAAAGTTATCTTGAAAATATATTGTAACAGTTACCCGAGTAGAATGGTCTGATGATCTGTTTAGCCTTCATCAGTCCCTAGTGATAGTTTTATTAGAACCTGGAGTAGATTTCTCACAATGCACCTTCGTGTGCCGTAGTAATCGGTATTATTATGCTTTATTAGGGACAGGAGTAACTCTCACACTGCACCATATTGTGCTGCTCTAATAGGAGGAAAATAGCATTTTTTTTCTGATTTCACTAGACGTGTATGAGTGCTACAGTAGTCACCGTACTGAGGTGGATCTGACGTAATATTTTAACATGACAAGCCATAATATTGTGACATGACAGAGTTAGGAGATTTCATGTCTAAAGCACAGAATAAGTAGCACTGCTCCGCACAAGCCTTGTGAAGGGATCATGTAGACAGAACACCGTTTGTGACATCTTGTACATGGTGGCCATGTATCCATCAATTAGACCCTTGCAAGAAAACAGCTGAACCAGCTCTTCAGCTCAGCTTACTCAACTGAGTAAGTCCACAGTAGGGTTATATTAGTTGTGACTGGCCTTCAGCCTCTGTCTTAGACACAGACCTGGGATTGCACTGAGCTAATAGAACAATACCGCATCTGGCTGAGACTTTGCTGTCCTTTCTGGTTCTCCATACTTCTGGTTGCAAGATTAATTTAGGTACACAGAGATCAGGGCAGAATGGCTAAAATCCATCCCAAAAAGGATGTAGGTACAGACTCCTCTTGAGGCTCCCATTGAGTAATTCTGAGTAACCATAAACTTAGGAGTCTGAAGAAAGAGAATGATCTAACTGCTTAGTTGGGTCTTGGACTTCAGTCTTGAAATAGAGCAAGATAGAGCAACCAGGGCAATGGCACATGTTACTGTTTACTATTTACCATCTTTCACAAGGAAAAGATTTGCATTTGGGTGATTCTGAATCTTTTCCTTCATCTCCTTTGAATCTTCTCCCAAGTAAGAAAAAGAGTAGACTGAGTCAGAGAGGGTCAAGGGTTTGCTCCTTTACTGGTGCCCTCTCTCACTTCACCAGCTGACTCGTGACATTCTATTGAGAAAGTTGTGCAGTGTTTGAACCCTGTATTGATTTAAAAAAAAAAAGAAAAGAGACGAAGAATCTATACGATGAGGTCTATGTATAGATACCACTGTGCATCAGCACGGGGAATACAATTAACCTGAGAGAGCAGTAGCAGTATAAAAGAAAAGAACAAACTGAAATAATAAAGCTGGCGCTGCACTCTACCATGGTGTCATGGACAGATTGTGCTGGAAAGCATCAGCTCAGTGGTGCTTTGAGGTGAGGGGGTTAATTATCTCTCTGTGAAACATTCATTACAGCACCTGGAAATACACAGAACTTGCTGGACTGCAAGTTCGTTGAGGAGTTCATGATCCTTTGGAGCAAGCCCAGAGTCGTTCTGGCATGAAACCTTTTCGCTTCAGTCCCCACTCATCCGAAGCTCTGTCTTCTACATGCTGCAGTGCCAATGCTTTTTCTCTGCTTTTTTTTTTTTTTTTTTCCTGTGATTTTGGCCTTGGCTGTCATTTACTGTGTTAGTGCAATATGTAGCACAATGGGGCCCTCATAGTTACATGGAGCCTCTGGGTGGTGATGTGACACAAATCCTAATGCTCCAAAGCAGTCAGCACATTCCCTGTCCTGATCATGTCATTTCTTCATATCCCTTCACTGACCGTCCATGTTCCAGGATGATTTTAAATTTCTTGTGCTACACTTCACAGTCTGTCTCGGTTTTGGCCTTTCATTCCAGTCTTACCTTTTACTAGTTTATGTCACTCCGTGAGGCTGGCTTAGTTGTCTGGCTTTTATCACAAAAATCTCTCCGTGTTTTATGTGCCCTCCCACTCTTTTGCGGAACAATTCAAGCAGTCAATTGATCCTTTGCTGTTACAGCCTTCTTTCCATTTTATGTTCACTCTGATGCCCGTAGGAAATCTTATATACAAATATGGGCTGGGACTTGAGTAGTCAGAGGTAGGGAAATCAAACAAATTGCTTTGCATATAAATAAATACCTTAAAGATTGGTGTTGTACAAGTGATGTGCCACCGGAGCTCAAGCCGTAGCTCTGTGATGTAGGGGCTTTAGCAATTTCCCACTTTCCCACATCCACCCCTTCCTTTTTATTTCTGCAGCTCAGGATTTTGCCTTTCTCAGCTGAGTACTGTAAGAGTGTGGTGGGGCTGTGTTGTAAACTGGAACAGTAATCAAAAGGATTTCTGTGTTTTGATGTAATTTTTTCAGGCTTTGTTTGAAAAATCTGTGACTCCTTTCCTCAGTTATGTGTAAGTGGGCAAAAATTCATGTCTCTTCATCGCAGAATAGAGCTGTTTCTCTGAGAGCTATGAGAAGTGGCTTTGGATTCCTTGGTTCGAAGGACAAAGTTAAATCTTCCTCTTCTACCTGCTGTTTTTTAGTAGAAGAAAACAGCATTTCTTTTAAATTAAGCATTCCAACCTGGAATTTGCATTCTGGTCAGCAGATCCCCAGAAAGGCAACAGATTAAGGCTGCTTGAACAGAAAAGGCAAAAAAAAAAAAAAATCTGATCTATGGATCTTAATAAAGTTTACTTTTGACTTAGGAACATATCCACGCATCTGGGCAGCTTGAAGCTTGAAATTCCTGTGAAACTCCACAGTGTAATTCAGAGGCACTTAATGAATCTGTGCTCCTCCAAAGTTAAGTCCAAATTGAGTGGTTTTCAGAGAAGCATGACTGTGATTTTAGAGATGTAAATCCCAGCTAATCTCCACTCCCTGCACATGAGGGGTCTGCACTTCCTCCCTGAGGATGAGAGGGAGGGAATCAAGCCATGCTAGGAAGAGGACTGTGTCGGGACAGGGGGTGAGATCTGCTGTGTCAGTGGGAACAAGATTAAAAGGGATTTAAAGTTGCGGCTTCTGAGGAGGGAGGTGACAGGTCTTTGTCAAAGGGTCAGGGAGACTGCATAAAAATGTGAGCAATTGTGCTCAAGAAGAAACTAAGGATTAGCAGTAAGTGAGCAAACTGTAGAAAGGGAGAAAAACGTAGTCAGATGAGGGATGAGGTACAGAAAAGGTCAGAATTGAGCTGTGATTTGAAGGTAGAAGGAAAACAGGAAAGCCAATAAATACAGAGATATACACTTCTTGACTGTTCCAAAGGGATTGCTTAATCTCAAGGGCCGTGTTTTGTGCCACTGCCTCATAAATAAGGCCAGTAATCCTGAGGCTGAGATTGCAGGCACTTCAGGGAAAATAACCTTGAGAGCAGCAGTGAATAGCTTCAGAAAAAGGTCTGTGGACACTGCTGTAAGTTCAATGTGTATAGGAAGAAAGTCTGAGAAGATTAACACAGAAAGCAGGAAAGACAAATGCAATGGGGAAACTGGGGAGGATGGAGGAAGGTGAGCTGAACTAAAAAGAGTTTCCTAGAACATCCATGGAAATGTAAATGTCGCCGAGGTTTTGTCTCCCTTTCAGCTGAGCAGCAGCCACAGCGTCTGCTTTGGTAACTTGAATCTTCTTTCATTCTGCTGGTGGCATGTGGCTGTGCTAAAGGCTCTGTACCACTGGCTTCAGTGTGTGTTGGAATTTGGTGTTTTCTCATGTGAAAGCTGCAGAGGCTGATGCTCACTGCAACTTTACTTCAAAACGGTTAAAATAAATTATATCTCTATTTCTTATCCTCCAGCCTCTCATTCAGACCAGTCCCCTAAGCAAGATAGCAAATGGAAGAGCAGCCTGTTACAGTGAAGAAAATGTTCGTGTTTTGCCTTTTCCATAGAGCAATACCAGCATTTTCCTCCTACAGCCAGCAACAGTTTGGCTTCCCTCTTTGCTCCGACTCTTTCATGCACCATAATCTCTTTTATTACTCCCCTATTACTCTTACTGTTCCTTTACTTATTACCCATACTATTCTCCTAGTCTACTGCCCTTATTTTCATCTCTTGATCTCCCATCTCATCTTTTCTACCGGATCACTCTGATCCAGAAAAACTTGGGAAGTCATTGGGTCATCCTTGGAGAAGTGGCTATATGAGTTAGAGGAAGAAGAATGTGTGACTCTCTTTGGAAGCTCAGAAATACATCTTTTGTTTCTGCCAGAAATTCCCCATCTGTCTAGCCTGCTTATCCACTGCCAATTTCAGCAAATCTTTCTCTAGATCCACAAACATGAGAGCTGATGAAACTGAGGCCATAGGACAACATAAAAAAAATTCAAAAATATTCTATAGCTACAGGTCAGTTAGTGGCACAAAAAGTGTGCTAGATTCCCTGGAGGATTTTTTTTTAAATGATTTTTACTCGGGAAATTCCCTGAACTTAGAGCAATCTTGACTTCTAGTTCTCCATACTGTTTGGGTGTCTCAAAACAGACTGTTAAGTCTTTACCAGAAAATTCCAATAGTAAATCTGTATGTTGTTTTGATGATAAATTATGAAATAGATGTTGACTGTTAACGACAATTACTATTATTTCACCCAATTTTATAGTGATCTTAAAATATCTTGAGGACATGGGTGAGGGCATGAGAAGTGGAAGTACTGATGACAGGGTTGACTTCAGATTACCAGAAATAATTGTAGTTTTATTATCTGTCTTCAAAATGTAGAGTATATATTTTTCACTCTCGTATTTCGTCCTATCCCTTTTTAAAGCATTTTATGAAGCTACTAAGATTATGGGTGAGATCAGGTCAGTACTTGCAACCCTATTAAAATTATTTTAAACAGATTTTGCCAGCAGAAATGAGAAGGAGTAATAAGCGATGGTTGGATTTGCTCTGTAACACAGAAGAGGAGGATTTGCATGAGCTAGCTCGTTCTGCTATACTTTGCAGTAGGTGGCAAGTCTGGGCATGGCTTATGCATCTCTGCTGAAAGGGTCATAGGTTGTTATATAATATGTTCTCAAGCATTCATCTTGTGCCAAAAAGAGCTTGAAGATGGACAAAAAGAAGAAAACAGATAAGTAACAGGTAAAGTCTTCATCTTTGGATTCAAACTTTACATGGATAGTGACATTATATTTGGTGTCTGTCATGATATCACGCTCTTCTAGGCCTCTATATCTTTATTTGAAAAGCAGAGCTAATACAACTTTTTTTTTTTAACCGTCGTTGAAGAAACTGTTTAGGTGCTAGAGTGTTAATGAAGATCATAGTACAAATCACGTAAGTCTTCACAGCACTTGCAATGTATTTTCTGGTATATTGATGTTATTTCCTGAAACGATTTTCATTGAATTGGAATGGAATTTAAGAGGACAAAAGTGCAATGGAAAAAAAAAAAAGAGATTCTACCCTTTTCTCCCTCCTATTTCTGCAGTTCTCCCTTTTCTCCCCTCCTATTTCTGCAGTTCTCCCTTCCTCCCAAGAAAAGGACATAGTAAAACATAGATGAAGTGGGTAGAAATTTCTGGAGAGACTTTTCTCATTTCAAAGGACTAGTATTTTTCTGCACATTCTAAACAATGACTAAAAGTGCATGTTAAGTCCTTCTTTGTTTTTCAAGGAATGACAAATTCACATCCTTAAAATTTTCTAAATCAGGTCCTAAGATCCATTGATGGGCTTTCCTTCATTTGCCACAACTCTAATTAGTTTATTGACTAGAGTAATGCCACTGGTGAAAGGCTTATAATTTCTTTTAATTAGAAGAAAACCTTTTAGTTAACAATGGAAACAATTAATCTCCTTTAGAGAAAGAGCTAGAAAGGACTAGGTTGTTTCCTATTGTTCAGAGCAAAATATAGAGTAAGTAGAGACTACAAGCTGAAATGGAAGGGGAAAACTACATCTGTCCTTGGTTTTCAAGATAGATTTATTTTCTTTACAAATCATTTATGACAGCTATTTCTAGTAAAAATGTCATCTGCTAAAAAACAGCTTGCATTTTGGATCAAGCTAAAAGCATTAATTTGCCTGTGTCTGGTAAATCAATGGGTGTAGCAGGTCCTTAGGAAGTAAGTTGTACTTTTTGTGTGTCAATCTGGTTTCTGAAGCTACAGATGCTTAGCAAATTAAGGTCCTGATTCAAAAATCGTTATTTAAATGGCTGCCACAGGTTTAAAAAGGGTTGGGGCCAGGCCTTAAGGAAAACATGCTCATTTCAGCTATAAAATAGTATTTTCTCTCTTGGGTAGCTAGAGTCATATTCATAGTAATTCAAGTTGCAGAACCCATCTGGGAGTATGAAGCTGTCCTGCAGCTGTACTAACTACTTTTCGATAAAAGAAAAATTAAACCCAAATTTTGTGTGTTCTTTTCTGGTTTATTTTTAATTTTATACATATATTTTTTACAATTCTCTTATTACATAGCTGCATCTGTGCTTTCAGCCTTCCTTAGCATCAGGCATGAGACATTTGGCCTGTCTTAAACTATATTGTAGTTAATCTACAGTTCAGCTGAACTAAGTGGTAGAAAATTCACCATTAAATTTCTGTGGGACAAACCCACAAACTGGGGCAGTTTGTGCAGTCTGGGCTGTAGGCACGGATGGTCTGAATATCGGGCAGAGCCAGGAAGTCCTGCTGCACGGATACAGTTCTTCCAGAATCTGAGGTGTGCGGGGGACTCGTGAATCCACTTTGCTGCTCCTAAGAGCTCATATATATATTTGTACTGTGACAGTATAAAATCCTAAAATTAGAGAAGAGTTCAGATATTTTGGTTTCTTTTCCAAATCCTCTCCATCCCGAGGATGCAGAAATCTTTCTTTAGCTCAGATACAGAAAACTGAAATACAAGTGAATCTTTTGACCAAATTCTACTTTTTTCTCCCACAAGATTTTTCCTTTGATTGGACTAGCAAAGAGGGGAAAAGACCTTCCTACATACTTGCAGCTGTCACCATCCCTGAGCCATTTTTCATGGTGCAAATCTGTTTTGTTTGCATGTTTAGGCAGCGTTCTTTCTATACTCACAGTAATAACACAAACCATCCTGGCCCCAATTCACCAGGTATTGGAGAAGTACAAGAAAGAGGAGCTCTGCAGCAGAGAGGAGCTGCAGCCCCTGTCCGCGATGTGCAGGGCTGTGGTTTGTACTCAGTCAGCAAGCAGAGAAGGGGATGAACTCTTTGGCTCATCCTTAGGAAGCCGGGCGCTTTGAAGCTCTGTGCTAAATCGTTTATTTTGATGAGCTCACTTCCCTTTGAGCCTGCAGCGGGGGATATTCTTCAGTTGCTCCTTTACCAAACACCGCTGAGGCTGGAGGTGGTTGTGATTCGTATTTACCAAGCGCCGTGCTGCCGCGCTTGTGCAGCATCAGCTATCAAGGATCTCGAAACACTTTACCAACTTTAATGAGAGCCACTTCACAGCGCTCCTGGGAGCTGCAGCAGTACTGTTAACCCAATTTAATAGATAAGGAAAGGAAGAAGCAGAGGAACCAGCCCTTGAATATTCGCCTCCCTCCTTTCCCCTCTGCCTCTACCTACATATGTATTTTGCGAATTTTTGTGCATGCATAAGGAAAAATCATACTCCTTAAAGTCAGCATACAAGTATGTGCAAAACAAAGCTAAGTAAAACAAAACAAAAGACAAGCCTGACTCCACTCAAAGGCTCATTATGTGTAAGCACAACTGAAAACTGGGCTGAAACCGATAGCAGCCACTTACCTGGGAGAAACGTGGTCGTGTCTTCTGCAAGGGAGCAAAGGCTCCATGCAACAAGTCTTAATGGCCTGGAAAGGGCTGTTTTAAATCGGTCAGTGTCTCTTATGCTGTCCCAGGCTCTTTAGATATTGGCTACGCTAGTTAGTCATTAGGATTTTCTGTTACTGAAACACATAGTATTTGGAATTATTAGGGCAATATTTTCTCTTAAAGAGGCACCTGTGAGTCTCTTGGGGACACTAAGTCTTTCCATTTTTCCACCCTGTTCCTTCAAGCCTCTTGAAAAGCCCTGTGCTACCAGCTTGCCTTTTAGCTGAGAAGAGAGGGAAATCGCTTTTTAAGTGACTCACTACCATTCCTATAAAGCAACAGTAGGGGATGCTGTGGGGTAAAAGAAAAAAAAAAAAAAAGTTCTGCACAAAGTCCTCTCCAAGAGTTCCCATAGCACTTAACCACTTTTAGGAAGAGAGACCCAGCTCAGAAATCAAACCCAGTAGTGTTTTGGACGAGCACAGAGCACTAATTAAAGGGCCATCCAGGTCACTGTTGAGTAATTATCTTCCACTTTTATTTTCAAATTGGAAATGATAATTTTATTTAATTCCACTGTGGAAAGTGATATAGAGGAGCCAGGTGGTGAACAGTCTGATTGGATTGTTTCTGATCTTCCAAATGGAAAAATTGGGAAAGTTCAAAACCATGGCAAAATGGATATTTTCCATGTTTGTAGCAGTTAATTGGTTCAGACTAGGGAAGACACATCACAGAAAACAGTCCTTCCTCTGAGCATTTACCAAATGTCTGGAAGCCATGAACTGAATGTATGTGAGAAGCTAGGCCCACATCTCAGAGAAAAACGATATTGACAGAATCCCAGAAAAATAATATATTGAAAATCAAAGGTAGTTAGTAGAGTTTGCATATTTGTAAGTGATTTGGGGCGGGAGAACATGCTGCTTTATCAGGCTCTTCTTACTGAGCTCTAATTCATCCGGATTACTGCAGAGGGCTGTGGATGCCGTGCTGTTCCCTTATCATAATCGGAGATGAGATAAGGCTGCTGTAATCCTGGAAGAATCTCCGATAACGGTGTTTGTAGCTGTGCCTGCCAGATAAGCGGAATCAAATGCCAAGCTAAAGGGCATAAACTAATTGCCTGCGGAAGGAGATTTTTCTTTGCACGTGCTGTACTGGAGCGAGTCTCGAGGTGTATAATGCATGTTGCAGTGAGACGGTGTCTAGAATTAAAATATTCTGTGAACATTTTGAAGGAGGGGGCAGGTAAGAAAGGGGCAGGGCAGGACATTTATTTACTGCCACTTGGCAGGAAACCAGACCTAGTGGACCATGGAAATAACTTGGCCTAGCAAATCTTACGGGAAAGTAATTCTGTTCAGACATGCAACACAGTGTTAATCCTTAGATTTTAACAACAGGCAGTATGTTCAGACCGAGAATCTCTTATTAACTCTGCTAATAAATGTGTCTCTGTTAAAGATGAAAAATAGATTACCTCAATACTGGCTCTAGCATTATAGAAAAGATATACATTTCATGCATGCAGTAAACTGCCGTGTCCTTAAGGAACGATGAGGTGGACTTTTTCATGTTGCTTACATATTTTATGTCATGCATGAATGCCACATATACATGATGCCTGGAATAGCTTATGTGCTTTCCTTTCCCAGATGGCTTCTCTTTAAGTGTTCTTAAGTCACATCCACATATGGCAAAATGTCATACCCCAGCATTTACAGGAATAATACATTCCCTGAGTGAGATTTGTTCCTGATACAGATCCAGTGATAGCAATGGAGTTTAATCAGCCATGCATTTGGATAGTTGATTCCTTCCAGGCGATAAGACACTAGAGAGGAAAATTAGCATTTTTCTTCCTTTTAGATTACTTGAATCTTGTCACCTCGTAAAACCCTTCAGCTCAAAATGGGTCACAGTGAACTTGTTCTGCCATGTCCTTCTCAAGCAGTGATTTGCATGCTGATCCAGTTGCTGTAGACATCAGTTATTCTTGTTCTGGTTTTGTTTGTTTGTTTGTTTGTTTGTTTGTTTGTTTGTTTGTTTTCAGCTGATGCAGACATCAGTCTCTTAGGTTGTGACTCTCTCCAGCCTTTATGAAATAGTGGTCATGGACAAGCATGTGTTGTCTTGGATGTGTGTGTTGTTGATACCTAGCTAGGTGAGAAGTCATTGAACACTGCTACAGAAATTAGCATGCCTGCTAACTGCCGTTAAGCAATCTCTTGTTATGGTCTGATCTGGCTAAAGCATGCTTTTTTCCCCTCATTTATAATAGACATGATACAAACCAGGTAACAGGCTTAAGTGAAATGAAGTCTTCTTTTATGTAGCATGAAAAAATATACGCTATTTTCTGTATAATGCGGAACTCATTGCCATATATTGGGCATAACAGGCTTTTGGAGGATAGGTGCTGCTGATTATTAAATAGCTGAGCAGCCTGAGTGTGACTTCTTGGTGAAGAAATCTGTCAGCTCCTGATTTCCACCAGCTGTAAGAAGACGATAGTGGGAGCTTATTCAGCACCCACTCCTGCCCTTCCAGGGTTTAGCTGGTGGAAAAAAAGTGATTAAAAAAAAAAAAAAAAAAAAGGGTGGGAGAAGCATCACCAGGGGCTTTGCAATGGTTCCCTTCCTTGGCCCCATGGTCCCTGCCTGGGGCGTCCTGTGTCTGCCACGCTGTGATGCCTTGGACAGGTCTGCTGTGGCCCTTGAGTCAGGGACAGTGTTTTCTATGATTAACTGATAATGGGCTACATTCCCTTCTTGAAGCCTGTGTTAGATGGGATTCAGTCTGCTATCCTATGGAAAATACTCCATTTGCTGTTGACCCAGAGAACTGAATGGATTGTAAATAAACCATTCATTAGGTTTTAAGAGCAACTCCCTGATCAAATGCAGATGTTATCTATGGGTTGAGGAATGCTGTGAAAAAAATCTTGTGGATGAGAATAACCTTTCAGGCTGGTGTTTGCTATCATTACTCAATCAAAAATGAAATAAAAGGGGGGCAAGTGAGGGAAGAATATAAACCAGTAAAAGAAAGTTTGATATGGGTGATACTCTGCCTTTCATCAGAATTCAAACAAAGCCTTATCAAATATGTGTTTATTCCAATTAACTTTATGACAGGCACATTCAGGCAGATTTAAATGCAGCTCTTAATTGGTGTACTTTCCAGGGCATGGTAGGTGTTTGATCATTTTAGATAACAGAGCAGCAGAAAGGGAAATTAAACTGACAAAGCACAGAGCGAGGAAGATGAAAGCTACATGTGGCACAGAACAATAAACTATTATTACAAGTGTTAGTAATTAGATCACATCTATTTGTTATTGATTTCTTTCTCTCATACTATTTATTTATTGTGATTGGCTTTCACAGCAGCCTTCCTCAAATGGTGCAGACTGAAGCTTGATTTTAACTCCTTGACTGTCCTGGTTCTCTTTGGTGCTGGATGGTGAGAGCAGATGAGTGGCCTTCAAAGCTGGGCCCCCAGGCTCCCTGGGGCCATTTGCTTCTGCAAGTGAAACCTACAAGTTCCCTGTACAGAAAAGATCTTTGCTAGGTCCATACCTAGCCCAGCAATTTCAGTGTAGCTGCTTACTTTTAAGTGCATGCTTTTAAGCTATTGACTTTGAGTAGCTCAAGGTTAAACATGTACTAAGTGCTTTGCTTTACATTCTGAGCTTGAACCAGAATGAGGGAGTGGTGACAGGTTCCTCAGTTCTGTTAGGGCTGCAGTAGAGTTCCCATCTCTTCCTCTTGTCATTATTTAGGCCAGCGATGATGGGAACGGCCGCCTTGCTAAGTAGCAATGTGAAGTTCCTTAGGACAGCTCATTACAAGCAAGACATGCTCTCACGTGCCTGGAAAATAAAGCCTGTGCATTTGCATTTTCCAGAAGGCTGTTCGCTGCAGAAACTTGAAGCAATACATGGACCTTGCCTGCTGATGCTCATTGAGAACATTAATTGTCTCCAATCATTGTTAGAGCATCTGTTTCACATTTTGACAAGTGCACTTATCTCCTTCTTCGCTCCCACCCCTCCTCTTCACATTCCTCGGGTAAAGATAATGAATAAATTATGGAGAGATGACAAACGTGTTGATAATCAAGATGAAAAACAAATGAACTGGAAGTGGCTGTGTTTCTACATGAAGCTGTAAATTGCTTTCTTTTCTTATGCAGTGAAACTTCTGACTTGGCATCTAAAAATATCAGAATATGAGAAAATTATTGGAAGTGTTCTAAGAGCGAGAGAGTTTTTGACAGCAAAACCTTCAGGGTCTCTCACTTTTCCGTGGGAGAAGATAATGATTCAAGGGAGGCAGAAAGTAATATGAGAGCCTTGACGACTAGGGAGGCAGCATGGTGAGAAGGGGCTAACAGGTCTAGTTTTAATTAGAAGTTAATGAGTGGATATTATATCTATAGAAACTGCAGACTGGACTGAGGCAAGTGGAGTGGCAGAAGGCACAGAGGAAGCTTTGCTTTGCTGCCTGGTCCTGTGGTGCAAGTCTCTCCTGCTGGACCAGTGGCATTTTACAGCCCCACTCGCTGAGGCAGCTTCTCTAAAGGAGCATCATGCTAAATGCTCCGCTCTGCTAGCACATGAGTCAAGGGCAGCGGGTATGTGCAGACTTTCTAGAACGGGAGATGATAGCGCTTAAGAAGGAACTAAGTATGTATTATACGACCAGTTGCAGCATCTGTGAATTGGCATAAATTCAGGCTCTTTAGCAAAATTATGGTAGTTTATGCCATTTTCCAATGTGATTGTTTAAGAGTATATGCAGACATTGCATAGTGCTCTCAGAATTCCCAGTCTGTGTATTTTAATCTCTAACTCTCTTGAGCTGGAATGGATGCACAGTGCAGCTAAATAATTAAATTAAACATTACATACCTAAAAGTTTCCACAATACCTTTTGCCAGAACATGAAAGGCTGTGAAGTGGATTAATCTAATTCATCTTTTGGTTTTAAAAAATTCATGAACTTACGACATTCTTGTTCATTAAAATTCAAAACTAGATAAATAAGGAATAACGTCAGCTCACTGTGTTTTTATATCTGGAGAAAACTTAGACATATGTAGCAAACAATCACTTCATAAATAAATTGTACAGTTATTCCAATACATGTACTTTTTTTCTGCACTGTAAAAATTACCTGGGGTGAGCACAGGGGTAGGTGTGGATGGTTAGAGATTTTCAGTGCTCTTCTGAAAGGGCCTTGCAAGACTCCCAGGGTTATTCTTCTAGATATTATCAACCTCTTCCCACAGATGAGTGGCATCCCAGACCACAGTGCCTTCCTTTGAGGCAAACTTTCAATAGCTCTGATACAGGCTCCCCCAAAGTCTGTACATGTTCATCAGTAGAAGCTATGCTCTGTGGCAAATGGCTGCCTGAAAAGCATCTGATTCAGACTTGCCAGCCTATTTCATTCAGCAACTCTGGGATTTTATCAGATTCTTCCTCCAGAAACCTTTGATGGGGACAGGGGTTTGGTTACAGCCTTCACCTACCACATTAACAGATAAGAAATGTGGACATTTTTGTAAAGATGTGGTGATCCCTTAGGCGGTCTCTATATTGCTCTTCCCCTAGTGGCATCACCAGATTAGGTCTCAGAAGCTGAGAGCTGGGATATTTAGTGGAGGAGCAGAATTGCACCAACAAGGAATAATACCACAGAGAGGAATGCAAGAAAACTAATCAGGGACGTGATCATTATGTGTCTAAGCCTAAACTGCTGCCTTGTGCTACAGCTGCGCTGTGAGCGCTGTCCTCGTGCCTGGAGAGGGCAATGGGCTCTCTCAAACCACAGCCCACAAAGCAACCTCTGCCCTTCGATTATTTTTTTTTGAAAACCACTTTGCATGGAGAGCTGTGAGCCACAATAATGGTTTCAATTTTAAATCCAGTGAAGTAGCAACAGAGGAAAACATCTAATCACCTTTTAACTAGATCAGGAAGTCTCAGATAAAACTAGACCCATTTCCTTTGAGATTATCTGCTTGCTATTCAGATCAAGGAGGTTTTCTGGAAAATGGAAGGCTGAGAATATGTATTTGAGTACCATATTTAACACTTTTAAATTTCATAAATATTATTAGACATTTCACTCCATAGTTTACTTCAGGATATTGCAAAATTGGGTGTCACTTTCTTACTGATCATTTTTTCCAACATCCCGCTACCCAAACATTTGTCTGCTAAAGCTCTTAGGAACATATGAGAAACTCAAA
Source organism: Eudromia elegans (assembly GCA_003342815.1). Lineage (NCBI taxonomy): Eukaryota > Metazoa > Chordata > Aves > Tinamiformes > Tinamidae > Eudromia > Eudromia elegans. The sequence continues at coordinate 844,116 of PTEX01000256.1, read as the reverse complement.
CTCCATTGGAAGTGGTTAACCAAATGTGATTAGATAAAACTTGTTTTCACAGGAAAAAAATGCTAAGGATGCTTCTCTTCCTTCCTCTATTAAATAAGAGTTCAAAGAATCTGCACTTTCAGATACTATAATTAGGTTTGATTAAAAAAAAAGAACTTTTTCGTCTTAATTAATGTAAGGCTTCCTTGAGAAAATTTCAAATCCATTACAGAATGATTTTCTTTTTCATTTTAAAAAGCTCCTCTTTAATTTAAAAGTTAAAAGGCCTTTAAGGCCAATATTAGCAGTTGCAGTACAGCTGAATCTCTTTTTTTGGATAACTTTAATATCAGCAACTTATTAGAGAGGAAGAATAGTTCAATGGGTAGGAAGCTATCTTTGGCTACAGCTACAGAACAGGAAAGTTTCTTTGAGAATGCCAGATTAATGAGAAATAGTTTTCAGGAAATTAAGGTGTTCGTGGCTATAGCTTCCTTCTGTAAAATAGTTTCATGAATTTCAAAAAAAAAGATATTTTGAAAGGTCATAATATTTCATTCTGACATTTTTCAAACAAAATGTTTTGGCATTTTAAAATGTTATTTTTGTTTTGACTTTAAAAATTAGCTATGGCCATAAAACATGGTAAATAACCTTTTCTTTTGTTGTTTGAAAAATTTGTTTTCAGTTGAAAGGAAGGTTTGGGTCAACAAAAAAAACATGCTGTCTCTTCACACATATGCTGCACACCCTTCTGTACCCATGAAAGTCTTAAGCAACTTATTTTACTATCAGGATAAACCAAAAAATGTGTTCAGTTTTCCAACTAAAACATCCAGTATTTACATAGGTGTTTTTAGGAGCTTGGGGTTTATTTTCTGGCTCTGCAGGAGAATTCCTGGGTAACCTTCATATACTCAGAAAGACAGATATGCAAGAGGATTTATATAATTCAAATTAAGCTTACATCATATTTAGGAAATAATGTTTAAAATCTGGTGAGTTGTAACTAGCCTAGAGGTGAGGAAATTCCCATAGGTGGCTCATTTTTTTAAATTGTAGTTTTCCAGGTGCTTAATATTTTACCTTTGTGGCTGAACAAAAGTGCTTCAGAACTGATTAGGGACTCTTTGCCTTGCGGCTCTCCCTGCTCCAGATCAAACCCTATTGAGTTTGATTGGGAAGCATTCTCCAAGCACGCTGCCTGATGGTGCTCCAGGCAAAATGTAATGCAGCTTCTGTTTTCCTTGAAAATACAGATTAGCTTTTCCTAAAGAAATTTGCTTCTCGTATATGGATATCTGGGTTCTCAAGGAACAGGCTGTCAAGTGAGTCCTTCTCTCGCCTTCTTATGGAGAAATGCAACCCACAGGGAAATGAAATGCAGAAATCTTCTTGTGTGTTTGATTAGAATGCCATGAAAAAAAAAAAAAAAGAAAAGAAAAAATTGAAGTCCTTGATTACATCCACAGATTTTCCCCATTTAGTAGATGTGTCAAAAATGCTTTGAGCTTGTAAATACAGTCCTTTTCAGACTGTGATCCACGACTCGTGCTCTGGCATTCTTACTGAGGATGTGAGAAGTCCAGCTTCAGCTCTTTCTTTTAGAGGTGTCCACCCCTGCATGAAGCCTCCGTCTCTGTGAAAGTGCTTTAGTTTCCAGGGTATATTCTGAAATGAGAGTGCTCTGCAGAACATCACTGGAAGCTTTTTACGTGGAATTGTAGTGTGGAATTTGTAACAACAAACAGCAAGAGAGAAGAGGCCCTAATGGTGGTTTGAATTATAGCTCTGATTCCAAAAGGATTCATGAATATGTCTGTATATGTGTATGTGTATACTCAGCATGAATAGTCCCTCGCAAAAGAAGTCCCTCTAGTAGATGACCCAGCTGCTGACAACCAAGCACACCAACAGTACTGCAGTACAAGCAGGCAGCTCTGTCCCACCCCCAGGCCATGCAAGGCAAACGCCTTGCTCCCTAAGAGCACATCTTCCTTCCTTCCTTCTTCTTTGTGCAGCAGGGAAGTTCCAGGATCTGAGACTCTGACTCATCATTCTGATTGTCAGGATAAACTTACTAAATAGTTCTCTGCAAACGTAGTTTAGCATGAAGTCTAGTAAGATGCTGTGGAATTCAATCCTTGCTGTGGATGCAAGGAATTCCTTGCGGCAAGAATACCTAAAAACAATTTGATATTTTAAAGTGATGACAATACATATGTAAACATGTTAATGAAATACATATAGGAGCGGTTTCTTTGTGCAAAGGGTTCTGGCTCTGCTTACACCTGAGGAAGTCTTTGCTTTACACTTGGAGGTAGAGAGACTTGCAAAATAGTCACAGAAGTGCTATCTGTGGAACATGTGTTGTGCAGGAGCCATTTATTGCTTATTGTGTAGGGTGACTGCTTCAGAGCTGTTTCTACATGGAAGTTTCAATTTTCTACCCTCAGCTTTCACCTGGGGACATGTGAATATAATCTCAGCTTTGGCAGTATAAGTATTTTTATATGCTGTCACTAGGAAACTGTGGTAAGAGAGTCAGATATAATCTAGCATGAATATAGATTGGTAACTATTCAATTTACAAACATGATTAGGAACATATTTAAATGTAAAATAGAGGCCAAGAAGAGCAGCAGTTGTGAACTCCTCCCTAGGAAGTTTAATCTAAAATTTTTGAGTACTTAAAGAATTTCTTCCGAGCCAGCACCTCTTAAATAATTACTGCATGGGTATTTTCACTACTACAGGTATTAGTGTCTAGACAATTACCTCAGTTTCCAGACAGTTACCAGCACAAGAAGGACACATTTGTCAAAACTGAAATATTTTCTCTCTTCAGGCAGTTCGGAGAGCCTTGTGGTAGGAGACCTGCATTTTGGTGCTGAGGAGGCATGCTTTGCATATCTTCTGGGTCACTGACCTGTGGATAAAATTTGGATCATTATCATAGTGTTGATGCTGCCAATGATCTTTCTGCAAATGCAGCTATTGGTCTTCATGACTTAAACAGGAATTAAAAATAAAGAGGTTCTGGCAGAGAGCAGGAGAAATCTTCTAGTTGTTGGGGAACGCTGCGGGCAGCGCTCTCCGAGATGGGTTGGCTATGCTTAAGATAGTTGGCGTTAAATTGGTTGTTTCTTAAGCTGTATAAGTTTTATTGGTAAAAGAAAAATTATTCTAAGGTGGGGGGGGGGAGGAAATGAAAAGGAAGGTGTCGCAGGGAACATTCTGGAAGCCTCCCGAAGCCTCGGCAGCCTGTATAGTTGAATGTGGCCCTACCTTCAGCCAATGGTGTCCTGGGAACTTCTGGGTAAACCAACCAGAGGCGAGGGTGGGCTTTCCCTCATCCAATCATTTTCCCTCTGTTCAGTTCTGAAGTTATAAATGTTCTGCTTGTTTGAGAATAAATGGTTCTTGCTCTGTTACGACTGGTTCTTGTCTCTCTGATCCTCCTGGGTGCTGACTGTGTGAGTGAGTGGTGGAGTGATTGCGAGCAGAACCCCCCTTGCCCTCCCCCGGCCGTCTCCCCTCTTCCCAATATCCTGTTCCTGATCTGATGGGCCCAACGAGACCACTTCATGGCACCCCCATGTTCGACAGTGAGGCAGCGGTGAGCGTCTTCGGCTGTCGCGGCTTACAGGAGCCGGCCCCATTCCGGTGTATTGCCGGGGGGAGTAGTTTGGTAAGTCAGGAGCTACACCGACAGTGGGGCAACTGCCTGCATCTAGTACAGGTCAGAACGTGTCTCAATGACCTCCAGAAATGAAGATCGAGGAGAGTTAATACAGCAGGCCCTAAAACAGGACACATAATGTACCCGGTCTTCCATGTTCGTGATCACCTGGTAATTACTGTGAAATAGATACCCATGGTTAAGTACTTCTAACATGTCAAATAGCATACAAGACGTGTAAATAACAAAACATTTAACATCTAAGTGAGGCATCTAACCAAAACGTATTTTTCTTAATATTGTTCAGGTTGGGAGGGATTTAAAAGAAGAGGTAGACTGAGGAAGAGCAAAGTGAAAAGCACTGGGAATTACATGTTCTTTATCCATGGAAATTTTATCCAGGAAATTTTGGCATAGAAATTGAACATGACTAAAAAGTAAAACATCTCTCCTCATAAGTGATGCTATTGGGAAACAGTGTGATGTGGAAAATGTTTACAGTGCATGTGAGCATGTTATGTCTGTTCTGGGAAAAGAGAGAGGCTTTCTCTCTCCAAGACTGCCGAGAAAGCGTGCTTCACCTGTATCCGAGTGACTTGAAATTGAAACAAAACGACTCAGTTAAAAGTGACACCATCACAAATTGCCAGTGTGTAAATTCCTATTGTTAGGTCTCAGTTGGAAGAGTATTATATTTTAATTACATTCAGTATATGAGCCAGGTTTAGCGAGGCCAAAGAAACATAAAACCCATAAAATCCTAGGACAAAGCTATTTAAACAGAACAATTTCCAAAGTCAATTATATCTAATAGCCAATGAGTGCAATGGCTTTCTGTTTCTCAGTGTTAACCAGTAAATACCTCCTGCCCCTTTTTTTTTTTTACTAAAGTGGGAAATATTTGAAAGAATGAGTGTTAATAAAGACTATTTTGCTACAGTAAATATTGTATTAATTAATCTTCATAGAATACTTCATTATGCAATGCAAACTAATTAAATCATAGAAGTCCCTTTCAGTCTTGTTCTATATATTTTTATAAAAAAAAAACTTAAAACTGTAACTTTTTTTTAACAACAATACTTTTGCTAATAATACTTATTGACAGTAATTGCTAACAGCACTAAAATGAAGTTCTAACAGCTTCCATATCCCTTTGATTTATATTTTTTCTCAGAAATTTTTGCAATGTTTATATAAGTCCTCAACTTGTCTATCCATTTTTGTTGGGTGGTCACTTCTACTTGACAGAAACAAGATCAACATATTGTAATAACTAAAAACAGATAAGAAAAACCTAGAAAGAACACGTAAGATCTTTGCTGTTGTGCTTTTTGTTCCCTCTTTTCTCCTTCTTAATAGCAGTGAAAAGGTTTAGCTGTCTTAATGCATTGTTTTTGAAACTCAATTGATTCAAAATACTCAAAATATTGTTCACTTGTTTGCTTTGTGATTTGTTACCATATGGAACTTGCTGCCGTAGGAGAATATTGAGTCAGCTACTAAGCCTTAGCTGCAAAAAGGACTGGATAAATAATTTGTGTTTTCAAAATGAAGTCTTTTGGCCTTTGATTTCAAAGTAGGGTATTAAGATTTAAAGTAGTAGTTTTATTTGCTGTTTTAAATAAGAAAATATGAAAAGCTTGTAAAAAAGTGATGTTTTACATAAAAGCGATTTTTCGTCCTCAGATAGTAAGAATTTGGATGACAAAACAAAAGTATAATTACATTCTGTTTCATAGCATGACATTTTTGTCAGGAGTAAGTTATTATATTATTACCAGTCATATTCACATCTTCATAATCCTTAGTGTGGAAGTTGTAGAAGAGACTAGCAGAGTAAACCCAAGCATACAACTGAGAATTTATGGGGGTCATTAAGAAAACTTTGACCTCATGTGATATGATTGAATTAATTCTGAAATGAGCACTCTATGTTGCAAAATGTAACCCTTTTAATATGCACTATTTTACTTTTGGAACCTCAGTGAATGAAGACAGATTCTGGATACAGTGGTCTGACTTTGTGGTCCCTTTTATTTAAAGTAAAATCAAGAACACATCCCCATGTGTGTTATTCTGGTAGTGTCTAGACGTAAGTTAGAGCCAAGTTTTCCTTTCTTTTATTCTACCTGGAATGAGCAGTTTTGCTAATTTTTAAATAAATAAGGAGAAGTGGCAGGTTATCAGATAACACTTTTCCCCAGAAATTCTGTGTCTTGAGTAGGTGACCTTGTGTCATTGCCATCACCAAGGCAAAGACATTCATATAAAATTTTTATCTTAGATTAAAAAAGCAAACCCAAATAGGTCCTAGGAATGACCTCCCCTGGAAAAGGACATTTCCTGAGGGAATTAGTGATTGCAGTCAGTCACTGGCCTGGAGCAAACCTTCCAGCATTCAGATCTGCCAGCCAGGCATCAGCTTCCAGGTAAAACCTGACTCTTTGATCAGCATTTCTCAGTTTTAACTCTGCATATTCTCTTCATCTCTTCTGTATATATATGTGTGTGTGTATATTTTTTTTTTCTGACAGAATTTGCAGTGCATTCTATCTATAAATTAGGAGGGAAAATACATATTTTTTTTTTATCTTTTTGAGTTTTAAGCCATACAACAGTTTCCATTAGGTTATCAACTTTTTAAGTTAATTTTGCTGGCTCTGAATATTGTTACTAGTAGCTTTGCACTGTGTTTGTGTCTAAAGCCTGAATTGAACTTACCAGTTGCCTTTTTTCAGGTGTATTACAAAGATTATAGTCATATATAGAAAAAAAAATACTTATATTTTTCTCTGTTTATAGTTTATAGCTAAGAAAAAGATTCTCTGTCAAGACAGTACCCCTACCTGTAACTAAATTTAAAGCACACAGTTTAGGTTTGCTGAAGTAGAAGTCTCAGGATTTGACTGTATAGCTTTCATCCACATATTTTAAAGATAAGCATGTACTCATGTGCCATCCTGAATGGGTAAAGGTTGAAGATCCTATTCATAGGCTAGACAGCCTCAACTCAGGAAAAAAAAAAAATGAGAAAAATTTTTCTCAGGAAAAATTTTTTGAGAAAAATTTTTCCTGAGAAAAATGAGTCATAGTGGCACCTGCTTTTTAGGATATCCTTCCCGACATAAGCCACCTCTCCCTTGCCCTACATCAAATTATTCATCTGGCTATCACAGTCACCTTTTCAATCATGAGGTGAACCTGAATGGCAGGGTTTTTCAAGCTTTTTTTTTGTTTAAAAAAGGAAGGTCTTTGATCGATGTCCTATTCTGATTTTTTATGAATAAATACAAATGACATACACAGATAACAAGAGGAAGATTCCTAAGTGTCAGTGTGGGTAAATATTTACCTTCTGCTTTAGCCTGAATGAGCTTAAGGGACTCACTGAAGAATCATACTGAAAATCTGTGGTAGATACAGGGAATGAACTCAAATTCTGTGAATCTGAGGAAAGATCCTATCTATACTCACATCAGTTCCTCTATCTGTAAAATAAGAATATGCAAAGAGGTATCGCTACAAGCAGATCCTTTGAGATGCTGTCCATCTCAGCTGTCACACATGCAGTATTTTTTGGTGAAGCTGGAGATTTTTAAATCAGTGGTGGTTTCTCAACTGGCAGAGTCAAATCTGAGCCTACCCTCTAAAAAGTGAGTGTATCTTTACCACCATGAATTGCTACTTCCAACAGTATGAGATACTGTTAGATATAACTACAACAGACAGATCAGTTCTACACTTTTATGACTTTTTTTAATGTATTATGTATTTAGCATCCATGCTAAGTCAACAAAGGTATCAATTTCTAGGATTCTGTATTAGGATGGTACATATGTATTAGGATTCTGGCTGTATTTACACATTTATTACATATTTACACATTTGTAATGTGTATACATTCGTAAATGTGTAATATACACATTACACATTTTTTACATATTATAAAAATGCTGCTTTAAAATGATGTTTCATGAATGGCAGGATCAGCAGGTCTGTGCATCTTGCACAGGTCTGTGGCAGGTCCATAATCAGATTCTTTCACTTATCATCTCTTAAATCAAGTTCTGATTAAATCTTGGGTTTTGCCCCAGTCTAAATGTTTTCCCCGTGTTATTTCCAGGAAGTGTCCTTTGTTTTCTTGGATTGAAATTAGCAATCTCATTGGACTGAGTCTCACTCAGTCGTCAAGAGAGCAGACCCAATGTCCTTGGTAAAATTAAGCAAATGCTCAATATGTGATGTGTCACGAGGTGTCAGCACTCCAACCTGTAATCTAAAGTCAGCTGGACTCTGGGTTTTGTAGGCTATTAGCGCAAACCACTCATCAGAATTTTGGCTTTAGAAAGTGAAATAAATACCAACTACCTGTGAAATGTTATTGAAAGCCACTTCATTTGGAAATGATGAATATTTATATAAAGGCTTTTTGAGCCTTAGTCAGTGAATCCCTTTTCATTTTCAGCACATATTCTTTCTCTGAAAGTTATTGAATATGTTTTCAATCATTTTAAAGTTCTTGCAGAAAAGTTTTCCAACGCCTAATTAAAAAAAGATAATATATTAACTGAAAGGTTGCTTAATAACACCTCTTTTCATTAACGTAGTTTCTTGTGCACTTGAAAAATAGAATTTTAATTTCTCTTGTATATTTTTTCCTATTCACACGCAATAAGTAAAAGAACCTTATTTTTTAAATGTCTACTACATTAAAATGTATTAAGAATATTAGTTTCATTAATTGATAGATTTCTGTCCTGTTTTAGCAAGAAAATAAGATTTTAAAAAAAGCATAATAGACATAGGCAGCATCAGCCATGTGACCTTCCTTTCTGTCAAATTGCTAGAGTTGCCTATCAGGTGCAGAACACAAAAAGTAGCTTTCCATCCATCATTAGGTTAATCTTCTATGTATAATAAGCCCTATGTAACAGTACCCCACAATTTTAGATTCTGTTTCTACTGACTGACTTCATCTTCATTGCAGTAATGCAGAATAACTTCAGAGAATTCATACTCAGATTCATACACAAAATATAAAAACACTGGTGAACATTTTGATTTTGGGTAACGTTGGCAATATTTTTTTCTATGAGAATAGAAAACAGGGAGCAAGAATGGTAGGTAGACTTTTTTTCAGCATTGGATGATATAACAAAACTCTCAGTGGCTTCATCAAGATACGATTTTATCCCATGTTTTCCTGTGTATATACACTTTGTTTAGCATAGCCTGGTCACTGTTGAAAATAGTATTATCCTTGAAATGCATCTTGGTTTCACAGTCCAAAACAATCGTACTCAACTAGTTACTCTACTTACATTATTTTGTCTTTTCCTCACCAAATCATTCGTTTTCCAGGTGTGTTAACTGTCTGGAAAAAATGACACAAAATTGTCGCCATGGTATCAGTCAAAGATAATTGTAGATCAGTCCAAAAAATAAAATTTTCTCATTTGTTAAGCTTAGAAAACTTAATTTTACATTTTTTGTAAATTAAGCTCTTTGAGAGTACGAATACCAGTTACTTTCCTGGGAAGTTAATTCAAACTGCACAGAATGAATTGTTTCTTAGCTAACAGATATAGTATTTCATCAAAATGAGAGCTGTGGCGTCCTTTAAAATAGAACATATTGTCAGACATGTTGTAGGATTTGTTTTTATAAATGGCTTAGAATTTACTGATAAAAAAAGGCAAAGAGTAAGGCTTAATCAAGAAGTGCCAATTTATCAGAAATGAATTTTTGACAGGAGCATTTATGAGGTTCGGGCTAATCTGAGATAGCTGCTCTTTCTCATTCTGAGAAAAGGGTTCATATTGCACTTTCAAAGATTACCAAATCCTACTGAAGATCACAGCTGACTTCCAGACTTCTTATCCTTCTGTACTAATGGCAGAGGGAGCCTAAGTGCCTAAATGCAGTTCATCTTTAATGATGAATTTCAGCTGAAATTAACAACAGTATGACTTTGTAAATGTGTTCTGTAGAAGATTTCTTCTGCAAAGAAAAAATCAGATGCATTTCATTGCAATGTGTTAACCTACAATTTTTGGTAGGAGGTATTGATCTTTTTAAAAAATGTATAAGTTAATAAGAACTGTCTTCTGAATAGTTCAGTTCTGTCCGGGTACAAGAGAAGACAATTTGACAGCACTGTATATGCAGACCTCCCTAGGGTCCTCCTGATCTTCTCTGCCCTCTAAAATTGCTTACAAAACCCCACCCCTAATCAATCAATAAGCAGATTGATTTGTTCCCATTTCTTCCCATATGTGAAATGGTCTTTCCAGAGAAAAACTTGTAGCAATTCAATAACAGGATTAATTTCATCAGTATCTGCTCTTAAAAAGGTGATAAAATACCACCACTTTAAGGGTAAAACAAAAATTTCAGATAATAAAACTGGAACTGTGCAGTGAAAGTACTAATGATCAAAAGCTAGGCAGAATTTTACTCCTAGGGCCTCATTAGTGCCGTAGCATCCTTTGCAAAAAGAGGGTCATTATTTCATTGTGTGAAATCTTGTCCAAGTCAATAGCTACTGAAAATAAATGCCTGGTGTACATAGCAATGAAGAGACCTCAACATGTCTCTTTTTTCCCAGTTAGTTCAGCCATATCTCCAGAGAAACTTATGGAGTTCCCCTGTATGATGATACTGTGATGATGAATCTCACCTTAAATTTTTTTTTCTTCCTCCTGGAGAACCTTTGATCTTTCCGTGTCATTCTGAGTTTCCAAACTGTCTTTCCCCTGAGGTGACTCTTGTTGCTCATGCAAGCAGCCTGTGCGCTGGCTTGCCTTGCAGGGGACAGACGGAGAAGCTCTCTGCCTGCTGTTTCCGTACACACAAACACTCTGCCTTTTAAAAACCTTTCTGATCTAGGATCAAAGCGAAACCGTTTTGTCTCTTCTCTGTCTGCAGAGAGGAGAAGGAGATAGATCTTTCCTCTCCCCTTTCACAGAATGCTAGCTCAGTTGCAGAAGGATGGAATATGCTGCTGGGTTGCTAACATATTCTATACTGGAATATGCTACGGGTTATAGAAATCAGTCTTATTGTAACCTGCTACACAGGCAAATAGAAAAAGGAAAAGGGAAGCAAAAATAGAGTAAAATAGGAATTGGAAAGTCCTCCATATTCCTTTCAGACTTCTTTCTGGCATAAATGTATCATGTTTATCCTTAAACTCATAATCTAGCTCTAGTTTGGAAAAAAAAATTGTAACTTCAAAATTGCTCACATTATACTGCTTATTTTTTGTTCTAAAAATATTGCATACTTCATCATTTTTTTTTTCTTAAAAGGGAACAAAATTTGTAATAAAACTGAAATGAATTGCACTTAACCTCTTGTTACCTAATGTTAGATTATTTGAGTAAACAACCTGTTAAGGAGAATCACAAGCCCTCCTTTAACATTGATATCCAAATGACCACATCAGCTACTGAATCACTAAGTGTATTCCTTAGAGTGAGAGGTATACTTGGACACAGTATTTGGATCTTCCCTTTCTAGTAGGCTTTTAATCTCCTCTACAGAGAGAATGTCATCTATAAAGATGTTGGTTTGGCATGTTATAAAACAGGGAGAGAATCTTAGCTTTGAATCAGTGCTTGAATCATGAAACTTTTCTTACTCCAAGTAGGGTGATTTGAGCTTGGGCCCACATGTGCTCAACTGTGCAAGGTTTAGTTTTGTTTAGTTTTCTAAACTCTATTACTTAAGTCCTATTTTGATCTCATCACTTGCCTTGGTGAATGTGATATGTAGGTTGCAATTTGCTGGGCATTACTGCAGTAAAGGTCAGCGGCTGCCTCTGCCCTCCCTCCCACTGTTTTTCACTATTACTTTGTGCTCTCTGATGTGCCAGAACCTGGATGTCTGCTAAATTTTCCTTTTGTTGAAAGAAATTAGTGCTTAAGCTGCCCCTTGTAGAGTGAGGAAGCTACAGGATGTACAGGTTACCCCAGGTAAGATGTCTGAGCAATACCTAACCTTCATGGTGTATTAAGGGTGGGCCATCCTACTCTTCAACCATAACTTTGTGTTCCCCTGGATCCCCTTCTGCCTACTCTGACGTTTCTCTAGCCAAGCAGTGAACTAACTGAGGAATGACAATGACATTGCAATGACAGAAATTTAAGGCAGAATGGAAGAAAAGAGTCTTCTACTGGTTTAACTCCAGGAGCAGACTCCCTGTGAGGTTGCATGAGTGTGGTAGGAGGAAAACTGTGTGTTTGGGACCTGGCAGTGAGGGAAATCAGGCTGTTCCTCTGACTGAAGCTGTCTGGTGGATAGTAGTGTTGGTTTAACTGTGTTGTCCAGCTAAACCTTCATCTGAGTTCTCCTTGGACAGACTCAGAATACCAGCACTTGGGTACAGCTTGGTAAAGCTGTGCAGGAGCTGAAGGAAAATGGAAACTGGTAGACAGGTCGAAGTTACAAATGCAAATGTAATCTTATGGGAGGGATGGAGCTTCTTAGGTACAGATATGTTAGAAGACACAGAACTGGAAATTATCGTCAAGTCAAAAAATAAGAAAATAAATCCACAACCTGCCTTTTTTTTTTTTTTTTCCCCTACTGTGTTGGGAAAAATGGAACCTGGTCTGCTTTCTTTGTAAATAAACATCGTCCTATCAAAGAGCACCTGTACGTTGTATCATTCATTTTGTCTAATGCAAGCAAGCTAATTGCTTAGACCAAAGTGTTTAAAGAATACTGTAATTGTCTGGAAAAAATAGACTGAATTGGTCATCTGCCTTTTCAGTATTGTTATACAGTTTATTTTTGAGGCAGTATATTTTAGCAGGGAAAAGCTTGCTGCAGAAGGACTGCAAATCAGTGATGAACACTTACTGTTACCAAGGGAGACCTTATCATTATGGCAATTATAAATCATGTTAAACAAAAGCAGCAGTAATTATGGTTTTATTTGTGGGAATCAAGACATACAGTTATGAAGAAAAATTAGAAGGATTGGGTTGTTCATAATGGATGACATCCAGTTCATAATATATGTGGATAAAAAATAGTTATTATACTTCATTGTCATCCAAGCCATCACTTATCAATCTGGAACTAAAGACACAGGTAAACATAGCATCTGTCCAGCTGTGCACAGCTGTAGAGAGTTATCAAAACCCAGCTGCAGTATAGTGGGTCTCTGAAATCTTTCAGGAAGCAATCCCTGTATTGACATCTCTTTTGACAACTGCCTAATCTCTTACAAGTTGTTGGTAAATGCTGCTTTACATCATCTTGTCACAGATTGTCGGGGGGAAAAGAAAGCATATTTTTCAAAGTCTAGTACAGTTTATCCTCAACATCTCCCATGCAGATACTGTGCTCCCTCTTAGATCACAGAAAAACAGGCAATGGGGAGACTTCACTGGTATTTTAAGCCCAGAGATTTAATCTTATCTAAATAAATCTAACCTGCAACCTTTTCAATTTATCCCACCCTTGACATATAGAAACCAAAAAGAATTCTAATGGTACTTACCTTCTTTCATTTTTAATATAGTTGTTATATATCACAAAATATGGTTATATGCCCATGACCTTGAATGTTCCTAAATGGCATTTGGATTTGAATTTTTTTTATGGTTCATTATATATTATTATGTTTTTATATTGTATATTATTATGTTATGTTATATTATGATGTATATTATTATCTGGTTCCCAGTTTTTGACAATTAAACTTAATGGTTTTGTACATTTAGGATTTTGTTAATTCCTGCCTAGTTCCTAACTTCTCCAAGCACCCAGGGGCTTACTGTATTAACATCTTGCCCCAAACTAACTTCCCCCTTTTCTCCATAGGTACCTGTCATCCTTTTGTGTCAGCCCCTCTCATTTAGTTATATGACCAAGTTAGAACAGTTGTTCACAACCATTCTTATTGTCACTGTACTTTTCTGCTTCACTGTTTCAGACCTGAAGAGGGTTTTCTCTGCATGAAAAATCTGCCTGTCTTTTCTGTCCAAAGCCGAGTATCTCCTCTTCTTACAAAACCTTACCGTGCTTACAGGTAAGAGCCTGATAGTTAAAGGAAAGAAAACAGCTTATGATATCCTATATCACATTTCTCATAAAAGTTATTTTTCCCTTAGCTGTTTTGCCTTGATATTTCTCATCCAAATGTACTTCTCTATTGCAGGAGTTGAATACAGTCCTACCTATCATATTTCAATTTGTACTGATTCTAATATGCACTAAAATGTCAAATCCTACTATTTTTTTCTTTTCAGGGTGTTCCTGGGGGAAAAAAATTGTAAATACACTCTTATTAGATACTTGCAAAGAAAAATTTATGAAGTGATAAAACCTCCTGAGAAAAAAAATTACCCATTGTATTAGCTAATAATTTAATAATTCTGACATACTGCACATGATATACAAGAAATCAGTGGTAGAAATTGGTCCCTTTTCTCCATCTGATCTCATCACTAGATGAATGGTACTGCTGGTGATGTTTATGATTAACAACGGCTCTTAGGGCAGACCATAAGCACAAACAAGACATTGATACTGTTGCTGTAGATCCAGAACTTGCCTCTGACTCTATCACATTGGCAGAGCCTTGTGACAACAGAAAGGCAATGGCAGGAGTGCAGACTTATATTCAACCCCAGAGACTGCACGGAGCCAGCGGTTCATTTGCTTGTATTGGTACTCAACATTTTAAGACAATAATCAGATTCAGCACTAATTCAGGCATGCTGACAGACATGGGAGTGGCTGGAGTCAGAAACAGAAACGTGTCCTTTGCACCCTTGGAGTTAATCGAATCAGTGTTTGGAATTTTAAGAGCTTTAAAACTAAGTTGTTAATAACTCTTCTGGCCTAAAAATGTCATTTAAAGTCTTGGAAGGAGAACAAAATAGCCTCCTAAGCCTCAACGTTATGAATCAGTTCTTTTAAAGTGATCTTTTTTTTCTCTCAAGTGTCTACCCGTTTGTTTGTTTTTACAGCTTCTTAATGATACAGTACAGAGAAAAAGAACACGATTGGGCAAGTCTTAGTGAGACCATTACTAAAATCCCTTTATAGGAAGTATAAGTTTGTAAGAAGAACCTGAACTCATTAAAGAGAAGTGGGAAACTGGTACTATCCTACTGATTTTCTGCATCATAGGTTTCGTCACTGGAGAAAGACCCAAACCAGAGCTCCAACCCCAGCTTTTTTCAACCTGTGAGACCAGTGAGTCTAAAACCGTATCAGGGTACATGCTCTGTGCTCTATATAAGCTGCATGTCTCAGAGAGAGTGTTCTGTAAATGCTGAGAGTCAAATTCACGGTGAAAACTGTTGTAACTGGCCAAATATCAATAACAAACTGCAGCTTAAGTTAATGTCAAATTTGATGCATCCTGTATTTGTGCCTAAGCAGCTCCAATGAGTTATCATTTGGCTTGGCTCAGTAACTTCTTGTACACTTGTGTGAAAGTATAAATCTCATTTTGGTGCACTTTATAGAGAAATAGCCCACAGCATTAAAATGTCAGAGTGATAGGAGGATTTGTCTAAGCTAATGGGGAAAAACTTCCATATTTTTTCTAATAAGGGTTGTCTTTTTTTCAAAGCTGAATGATTTTTATGAGTTTCAGTTCAGAATCTTGTGTTCCATTTCTCAGTGATGTAATTATTCTGTGGAGAAAAAAATCCTGACAAACCTCAGTCTCTAAAATGATTGCCTTTAGGGAGAACATAATATTTATATTATTCAAGATTTCAGGAACTTTCCCAGTTGTACCATGTAAAATGTTCTTAGATGTCTTATCCTTAAGAGAGAGACTTTATAGCATTACAATTGCTTGAGGGATAATTGCTTTTTTTGATATAGATGCAGCACTTGTTACATAAGAATGGAATTTGCTATTGCATTTCCCAATTAATTTTTCTGTTCCTAAGATTGTTAGCTTTGTTTTTCCAAGTACAAACAACAAAACCAGCACTTTTTCAAGCAGCTCAACACAACTGTTCCTTTATCCTTAATGTTTTTTTTAAAGCAATGTTTTTAATGTCAAAATGTATCTCAGACAGTATAATAACAGCAATATGCTTTATTTTGCTCCAGAAAAATACATTAAATGCTTCCTGTTGCAAATCTGTTGACTTGGATGTATGCAAGAAGTCCCACATACACTCACATGTTTCTGCAAGAGAAATTTGATCAAAAGAAAACTTTTCCTAAGTAGAGTTTTTGTTTGTTTGCTTGATTTTTTGTTTGATTTCTTTTTTCAATTGGGAATCCTTTTCTGTGGAAAGCTGATTTCTTTTTCTGTTGCAGCAGTCTGAGTTTCCAGTCTCTGCAAACCTGAGACAGAAAGAATAGAACATCTCTGGACATATTCCTGGACTTGAAATGTTGCCTAAATGAGTTTGAATATTTTTTTCACATATGTCCAGGATTTCTAAGTCTGTAATCACCACGGTAATTCTAGCCCAGATGCCCCACCTGAAGACCCCAGAGGTCTGCACAGACCTGCATCAGCTCATTGGTGTGAGGCAAATGCACTACAGGTAAGTTTCAAATGTCCCGAGAGTGGATAAAGGATCACCAAAAGATGATACAAGCACAGTAGGTCCAGCACTTCCCAGTATAGGTCATCCCACTTGGCTATGATGCTCAGGTTGTCCTTCTGAGAGCTTTCTTTAAGCTGTATTGATCCCAGTGGGCTTTCTGCTTCCAGCAGGCTTTTCTCATGCAATCTAGTTCTCAGGATTGTGCTAAAGAAGCAAGGAAAAATCTTACCCGCTAAAAGAAAATTGTGAAGATGTGCGAGGAGGAACCAAGATAGATACAGAAAGGCAAACCAGACAAATGTATTTCATTCCTGTTATCTGAGGAGTCCAAAGGTGAAGTCTACAGGGAGAAACAATAAACCATCTGTCTTTTCACTACAGAGTCCTGTGAGAACACATTTAAGTTCCCAACAATTCTCTCTTCTAATTTCTAAAAATAATGATGATTGCAATGGACCACTCTCTCATCTTTTCATTCAACATTTTAGCCTAGATTCTGATATGTCAGATTTTATCCCCTTGATATGTAGTCCCACTCTGCTCCCCTTTATTTTTTTAGGTAAGTTTGAACATGATCTTTGGATTGTTTTAAAAATACTTGTGAGAGTCAAGGAACAAAACAGAACTCAGTAAAAATGTAAACCCATAGCCTACTGCAAAGTTCTTAATGCTGCTTGATCATTTTGCTTTCTTATAACTGGATAATATTTTGACTCATTTGAAACTCTTGGCTTTGTGCAAAGCCAGGATATTTTGTTCTGTCTGGGTTATTAGTTCGCAGGGGGAACAAGTTGGAAGACAATCAAATTGAACCTTTTATCTTTTGTTTCAATATGTTCAAGCATTTTTAAAATAATTCCCTTGCAGTTAAAAAAAGAGAGAAATATGTTTCCTCAGCTGATTTTAACAGCTGCAATTAAAACCGTAAGCTGTAGTTATTTTGCAGGAACAGCAAGTGATCTGTTTAGTCCACAGGTGAGGCTGTTACAGAAAGGTTTAATCCCCATCAGAAGAATTTGCAGACTATGTCTCCTCTCACATTCCAGAAGAAAGTGGCTGGGTAATATGATGAGGTCTTTTCATCTGTTATTTTCTTCAGTAACTGAATGAAATTAAGGACCCATTGACTGACTCCATCTCCTCTCTTGTCTGAAAACTCCTTTTTCCTGCTTACAAAATAAATCCTGCTTTCTGGAGAAGAGGGAGGTACATCTTGATGGCCTTGAGTTTATTGCTTACGCTCTTGGGATGACAGGAGTGTGAAGAAGAATGGGTAGGTTTAGATCAGGTGTGTGTTTCCTGATTCCTTGTGATAATCACCACCATTTTGTTCAGTTTAGAATTTTGGAAGATAGTCTTTTAGCTGGGTGTTTTTATATTCCTCCTAGGTATCTGAAAGCTTAAAAGATGACTGTCTAAAACCTTTATATGCTCTGGATCACAACCAGAATAGCTCAACTCTTTTCAGCCACCATGCATTTTTAAGGTGGTAAGGCCTGGTAGTTGAGTAACAGCAAGGTGAAAAGTATGAAGCCTTCTGATTCCAGCTTCCTAAAGGTTTTGTTTATTATAATGAAGACCAAGGGGAAAATTATATTTACAAATTAGGAAACAAATTTAAAAATATTCATTTGACATCTGTTATGCTAATCTTCCAAGCACCAAGTCTCTAAAGTGTCCTACGTGAATACATTAAGCCATATATTGGCCTTTCCTAATTTTCATAACTCCAGCAAATTACCTCCACAGTTAGTTACTGGCAGATTGTTTCTACAAAGTGAAATGCATTTTGATGATTTATGTCAGAATAAAACATCGTAGGGAATTGCATGTTTCAGCTTGTCTAAATGGACAGAATTGTAGGATATTAGGCCACAGGAATTAAAAATAGTACACAAATCACTATGCCTAAGTCCTTTTAAAATGCCAAATGGTCTTATAATGCTCAGGTTAAGTACATCTAAAACTGAAATGAGAATACACCCATAACTAATCGTAATAATGTATGTTTCACAACACTGATTATTCAGTTGCTTAGAGATGCTCTACTAGTTTTAGATCAAATTCTACTCTAGATGTGGGTTTTGCATATTGTCTGCTTCAGGAGTTTTAATTAGGTGTAATAAATAAATAAAAATGCCATTTATAGATCTAGGTCTAGATCTGATTTCTGATTTTGAATTCCTCCTTTCCTCCACCTTCAGTTATTTAACATTTTGGTTTAAGCTAAGAAGCTTGAACATTTACAGACTTTGGGGGGAAAAAAGGATAAGGTTGATTGCATCACCAACCTGCACAGATTTTCTCTGCTAAGAGACAGACAAAAGTAGAGGCTATGGATAAGATTTTATTTGAGCTGAAATGAATATTGTACTTAATGAGCTAAATAAAATATTAAACCATATCAGAGAAATCAAGATGGAGTGATTGTGAAATCATGTAGGCTATACTCAATAGAAATGGAGATAAAGGATGTCTAATCAAATATTAATGAATGGAGAATTTCATATTATGTTTAGAACACAGAAGAATTCTGTCTGTTGATTCTTTCCCACACAGGGTTTTTATTTCACCCGGGATTAGATATTATGCTGAACTGTTGTATAATGTATTCTGGCATTTAGATTCACATTTCCAAGAGGTTAATGTTTCTATAATGTTTTTCAGAGTGAAAGGTCCTTTTGCCTTGGCATTCTTACTAATGTTGACAGGCAGCTAAAAGATATCTTCAAAAGGAGGAGAATGAAGCTTGTGAAAGTATCATGTCAATGTTTGGAAGAATGACTATTTTATCACTAACATGGCCTACACTGTATGAAACTGGGTGCTCAGTACTCTTCACTCAGAAGCATCATAAGAAACATCTCTTTTCTCAGTTAAAGCAGCCCCCTGCTGAAAACTAACCAAAATGTGCTGCCTGCAAACATCAGCCATGAGGAAGCCTAGTCAAGAGACTGCCTACAGGCAGAAATAGAAAATAACCTAGAAACTCTTTTGATTATTCTAAAGTTACTATGAATGAGTTTTATACCTCTCTGAGGTTACGCCTAGGAGCCTAAATTCCTTGAGAGCATCCTTTTCATTTAACAACCTCTTCATTCAGAACACAGAGGCAACAGCATATATGCATCAACAATTATAAACCAGATTTTTCAAGGCATTCCAGTCCTGAAGCTAAAAGCCATTAGGTTGATAGAACAGAATATGCACACTTTGGTTGCATATTCTTGTCATTCCAGACAGGTTTATATTTTTTTATGAAATGTAGCCGGCTTTTATGGAGTGAGCCTTAGTCTGCACCAACTATTATCAGCTTTTGTTTTTAGGTTTCTGAGTAGCTGCTTTCCTTGTTCACTCAGATACTTATTTTGTGCAAATAATAGCACAAATTCAGGCACCAGGAGGGGCAGCATTAATTGGATAAAGTCTACTATACAGATTATGAAACCTGACCATCCACCAGATCCACAACTCCCAAGAGCAGTAAAAATGTCAAGAAAGTGAGTGTACAGAGACCCTTTCAACAATCATCCCTCAGGGAAAAGAAATTGCCTGAATTCCTTAGAGAATCTACAACTTTCTCTCTCATGATCAGTCTTCTGATGCTTTAAAAACTTTAGGTGCAGCATTACCTAGTAACTATCTCAATAATGCTGAAGGCCACACAGTGGTCTTGAGAAATGGTGATTACTTAGGGAGTGCTATGAACAATATTAATATCTAGGAGCTTGGTATTTCAGATTTCTTTCTGCCTACCTCTAAGTATGGAAGAACATGCAATTTTAAAATGGTCTATAAAATCTTTTACTGCAGAGATTTCGTTATGTTAATTCTCTTCTCAGTGTCATAAAATTTAATATTCATGTGCGCTCTTCATGTTTCACAAATGCACTGTGTATTTGTACAATAAATGCATTCTACAGGCTCAATCACAGTAAACAGAACAGTATATATATAAAAAAATCCAGACACGGCAAGTCATAACACATCTGCATTAATTTCATTAGCCTGATTAACAAGGGTGTGCTTTGATGTGCGACAAGGGTGAAGGGAGCCTGTTGGTTCTGTGGGATAATCTGGCATCATCCAGCATTTAACAAATCAGTGTTTTTTGAAGCCTCATACAAAGAAGTCACAAAGCTTCTTTTTTCTTTCCTTTTATGAATATGTCAAAGGGAGAAGTCATCTAGCCACAGTACTGCAAAGCTAAATACAATACAAATAGCTGGTGGCACAGGAAAGAATCTGGGCACTCTTCTTCACAGTCTGATCCTGAGCCGTTCTTGTCAACGGCTGGAGAGGTGCTGAGGATCCATAAGGGCAGCCCTTGGGGTTTTTGCAAAAGTTGGAGGTTAATTCCTATATTCTTAGCAAAGTCCCAGAGTAGAAACTACTTTGTGTGACTCCCCAGTTTGTTTTATCTCCTGTTACCTGAAGGATGTTCCTGGGCCTATTTACTACCTGCTCCTCCTTGAGGCTACTGCCTGTGCAGAGCAAAGCGATGATCTAGATCAACATTCAGACTCAATGAGTATTTTCAGGAAGCCTGGGATGAAAATTCCTGACTTTTTTTCACTACTGTTCAAATTTTGGTATGTGTTTTGGCATTTCTATAGCTCAGAACATTTGCTCAAGGACAAAACCTGCATGAAAAGGAGTGGGTGCTGAAAGCGCTGCTCTTCACAGGCAGATCCACATCTCTCATTTCAGGGTAAAGTTCCTCATGTCTGTGCCCTCACCCATTACACTCTTGTTTCTGGACTTCCCAAAATCCCTGCTTTTCTAGCCATGACAGAGCCACCAGTCTTTGACAAACTTGTTAACTGAACAGTTCTGTACTTAAACTGGACAGCGTTATTCACATATTCAATACTTAATTGTTTGCAGAACTAGAACTGGAAAATGTTCTGTTGTCTCTAGTCTCTGAATACAGGAAGTAAAAATAGAAGTGTGAATAGTCCAAACTTCTATTTTTTCTTTCTACAAAGAAACTGAAATGAAAATGAGAGAAGATTGAGTTAGCAGAAATCTTTTTTTAGGGTTAAATTTTGATATCCGTTTGCCAGAGCTTATTCACAAGTCCCTGCTTACATAAAGCAAGGATACTCTGAGGAATGCAAAAACAGGATCTCAATCCCTAAATTTCTGTTTTGGTTGTAAGCCATTTTTCATCTTTAGCTCCAAATGTTTCCGAGAGCAGTTTATAGTTTGTGCTATAAACACCCCCATATGCTATACATCTGGGTGGCCTTTTACCACAGAGGAAAGTTGAACAGCCCAAAAGGCATTGTAATGCAGTGATATAAGCCCAGACCACCTTTATTTTACTTCTCATATTCTTCCCTTTCCTCTTTTTCATTTTGGTGAAATTGCTTCAATGTATTATTGTCTTTACATTCTTAAATATATATTTAGAAAAACAATTTGTAGCCTTTTGGCAAATGTGTAGCTTTAGATTATTTAAAGCTGTATTTTGTATGCCTGATAGGAAATGACCTAGTGGACAACTGTCCTTTTAGCAGGTGAACTCCAGGAACTCCTGACTCTCAATTTTCAGAAGGTTTTTAGGTGACATTGTTATCTCCAATAGTATTTGCATATTGCAAATGAATCTGAGCAAGTGAAGCTGAAAATATTCACCCATGCGCTTGCTTGCACATAAGCACTTGCACACTTTAGGTAAAAGTAGTGTGCTGAAATGTACTATATTTCAGCAAAAACTGGATACAGCAGCTTTACCAGCTCTCTTTGTCATTTTCAGGTTGGCCTTGTGTGCAATAAGAAACCGTTTGTATGTTTGTTTGGGGAAGAAGCAGAGAAGAGCAAGCTGTTGATTTTGAGATCTCTATTTGAAAATGTCTATGTGTATGCGTATGATTGTTAAGCTCAGACATGTATCACAGACATGGCTCTTCTATATTAGATCCAGCTCACACTGTCATCACAACCAAAGCCTGCTGGCTGGGATGAGTTGCTATTTCTTGGTCGTGAATTAATATTTCATCCCTAGCCTTTGTGTCTCATATTTGACCAATGTTAATGTGCTACCCTTCCTCTCAGCACTTGTGTATAGTTGCAGTTTAATACCTGCTTAGAGCCTGCAACCCCAAACCCCATTTGTAGGACTGTCCAGAGGAAAAAGAGCATTGATTTGTCTGGTGCTCTAAGGAGATCAGCTGCCTGTTGCAGATGACTTTTTTCTTTTTTTTTTCTTTTCTATACAACAAAGGGATAGAAGTCACTTTGATTTAATTTATTTCCTTAAAAAAAAGACAAAAAAAACCCTTGTGCTTATGATAGACTAAATGAACTGCAATGAAAAAAGCTATATGGTCAATATTAGCTTCAGTGAACATGAATCCTGAGGCTTTAGCACTATCAAGTCTTGGGAATGTATATGGGAGGAATACACAGAGAATCAAAAAGTTGGTAGTTCTTTTCCCCCGTACCTGTACACTCCACCTTGAATGCTGCTGTGAAAACTTGCTCCCCTGTGGAGTAGCAGCGGACTGTAAGTCATTCCAGATGCCCTCTAAAGCTGCGGGACACCTGCACAGATGGGCCATGGGCTTCTAGTGGATTGGAGGTTCATGCGATGCTGGAATCTTGCTTACCTCCAGCAAAGCACAACAGTGTTAGATAATACAGGACTGTAAAATATCCTTCTTTGTGGTATTTTGCATACTAACTTATAGAATTAGTTTGGACCAAAACAGATCCTAGGTTGGCATCTATTACTTTCTGTTATTCAGGAGAAGAGAAAAAAATAATTTAGGATAAATTTAAGATGTTAAATCTGAATATCAGCTTGTCGCAATCTGCAGGAGTAAGAGAGCAGTTTGGGTTCTTTGACAGAGTTTTTTTCTTGGGGAAAGTAATTTGTTTTTATCAAAATTATCAAAATAACTCTAAAACTAGTAGTTAATTGCTGTCAGCACTACTACTTACCTGCAAATCCATTCTAGTCAAAGCAAGTGGCAGTAGTTCCTTCCTTAGTTAGAGAGAGAAGAAAATCAATAGCAATTCCTTTTTTTTGACAAACTCTAGCTGATTTCTACATGTTCTGGCAAAATGCATTTTGCTCCATGTGGTTTATTTGTATACAAGAAGTTGCCTAGTATATTAAGTCTAGGTTGCCTTCAGTGTCAAATTGTTAAAACAAGTAATTCTGATCTCTGTGCAAATTTCAAGCTCTTTCCTGTTGTTGTTGTTGTTATTATTTTTCTTATCTTTTACCTGAAGAAAGTCTGGCTAAGAGTTTTCTTTTGGGTGCAACGAGAGTTAGTATAAATTCATAAAGCAATCTCACATTTTTGAGCCAGTACCTGTGGAAGCTAATAAAAAGACATCTGTTGAATTTGATGGGGCCTGGACCAATGCCTTACCTCAGTGGGATTTGGACAGCATATTATGTTAATATTATTTATTACATTCCTTTTTAAAAATGGTTTTGTTGGAAGAGATGCTAATGCACCTGTTAGCAAGGCTAAAGACCGTGTACAAATGAAAGTCTGGGACTAACTCAGATATGTGATTTAATTTAGTGAAGGGATGAAATAAAGGAAAATGCAATCTCAGTCTTAAATACCTGTTTCTATTCAAGGTTTTTATAACAATCAAGTCAAAACACCACAAATGTATTGTAAAGCAAGGAGATATTGTTAACTCTGTTTAATAATAGCAAATAATTCAGCACAGAACAGCTGAATAGGTTAATTGTGATTATACTGTTGGTATGGGATTTGCATCTCCTAACAGCAGTCAGCTAAATGTTCTCTGTATTCAACAGTCATCTTCAGAGTGTGCTCGGTTCTAATTATTTTAGAGAAGGATGAATCAACCCCTACAGCCACCTTCTTCCTTCTATTGACTGTTGAGAAGTTTGGCATCTAGTTTAGAGGAGACATACACTTTTTGATAGAGAAAATAAGGTGATATGAATTTCATTGTTAGTCCTTAACAAAGATAAGAATAGAAACTGGGAATGCTGACATTCAAGTCTGGCATATGTATTAGCCACTAAGCTATTCTTTCTGTCTAAGGAATATTATCTGTTTTATTTTTTCATGAGCCCCCATATATATTTTGTTCTACTTAATTGGAGATCTCTACCCCGGACATTTCAAAAAGCTAGCTTCTGTGATTTAGTAGTGATAATATTGAATTGGCTGAACAAAAATATGTGTAGAATCGATTTGTAATTGATGGATCAGTACTATTCAAAAAATGCTCATTTGTCCTTCCTAAAATAAAAAAAAAAAGTTCAATTTCCTGTCTTATTAAAGCAACTTCATGAGCACTGAAGAAATATTTATACAAAACATGACACTGTTTGTCAGTTCTGCAGCAAAACATAGCAGCAATATCAAATGCAATAACAACAATAACATAACTTGTCTCTGCATTGCAAGATTTAGTGGAAACTAAACAACCCTGTTCAAGGCAAGGCGTAATTTCAAAATTTTGTGTTTGTCCCCTCAACTATATCACCAATGGCTCCTACTTTGTGATTTACTTCATTCAGTTTCAGTCTGTATACAACTTATAATCCTGTTTTGGTTTTGCTACAGAATTCATTAGAATTGTAATACTTTTGATGTGTTTGGAGCTTTATATTGTTAGCTGGCTAGACTACCCTTAGAGTCTAATAATTAGTTGCAGCTACATAAACGCTTACCTTATCATTGCAAATTGTTTCTTCATTTTGACTTTTCTGTTCTTAGAAAAAATCTGCTGCTGGAATAACCCTTCTATGGCACTTCAGCTTTCTTGAAGTAATCTGGTAACTGTTTTTCTGATTTATTTACCTTCACTTTTCATGATCAGAAATGACTGGTTCTTTCTGAGCATCAGTAAGTTAAACCTGTCTAGGGTGATCACAGTAGAAAATGCTGGATTCATCAAGTTTCTTTGAAAAAAGCAGCTTAAAGATAATTTCTTAATGTTTCCTGAAAGCCTTCCTTATTTACATCTTGTATACCTTTTTCTTTTTTTAATTCTAATAAAAATACCTCCTTACAATCGCCCTTATGTTATCCTTTCAGAGCTTAAAACCGGATACATGTGAAAATATATTATTGTTTGAGCTCTCCCTGCACACTGTAGGCCTCATGTTTATATATCTCATTTCTCCCTGCCTCTTTGCTTCTCCACTTTCTCAGTCAGGCAAATAAATAAGCCTTTTAAAATGCAAATATTGATATTTAAAATAATAGAGTCTTTTGTGTAAGCGAAATGGTGAGGCCTGAAAGGAAACAGCAATTTGCAACTTTGGAATCTCTTTCTGTGGGAGCTCCAGGCTTGAAATAAGCCAGGGTTATGAGGAGAAAGAGTGATGGGAGCAGGAAAGTGGCAAAGACCACCCGATTATTTCCATCTATCACTTTCTGGACTGACAGAGATAAGTAACACCTGCGTTCCGCTAACTGTGTGCACATTCCGTGTTATTAAGCACAAAATTTTTTTTTCTAAGCATCTTGCATCTGACATGCTTATATAATAGGTGGAGTGATTTTCACATACAAAATTTGTGAATGACTTCGGGATCTTTTCAGGACCTGAGTACCTCACATGTGAAAGGACACGTTTTGGAGTCTGCAAAATGGTTGTTGCTTAACCAGTCCTCTTATCTGAAACACTGATTTCCTTTTGTCAGGCTTCCTTGTCAAACACGTTTTGAATTGTGACTGGATCTCAAATCAGCCAGAGCTCGGAAGTGAATTTTTCCCTTAAAATAGGAACGTCAGAAACAGCAAATGGAGTTTGAGTTTGAACACTCCATTTTAATAGAAGACAATAATAAAAAACATCATAGTGATTCTTCTGAGGAAAACACAAAACTAAGTTCAGGGCTCAGGTCTTCAGGAAGAGACAGATGTAAGGAAGAGACAGATGTAAATAGAACATTTGAGGATTAATCTTTCCCTTCCTTCCCATCTGTGTCCTTCCGTGTGGGCCCTTTCTTTAGTCCTGGCCTTGCTCCACTTAACTTTCAGTAACTTCATGACTACAGTAAAGCTCATGAGGCCTCTCTTGAGTCCTGAAAAAAGTTCCTTTTCTACATGCTGGCCAAACTTTTCTGCCTCCCATACTTAGGGGTGTCCTAGTGCTGCTGAGCCTGCCAGACTCCTGTCTCCTCTCCCTGTGCTGCCCCGTCATCCCAAAGCTTCTCCTGCCTGAGCTCGGTCCTTTGGTCTCAAGAAAGGAGCAATCCCAGGGGATCCCCTGATGCATGTTCAGCAGCTCAAAACGAGAGGAACTCAAAGTCTCCCTCTTCTCTGCAGCTTCCTAAACCAAAGTAATAGTAACTACACTGGAAACATATAATTTCCAGCACGGCCAGTAATTTCATTTCAAAACAAGTTCCAAAATTCGGTCTTTTTGGCAACAGGTATGTTTTCATTTTGATATGGATAATTAGCATTGATATAGAGCAGACCTCAATTACAACTGGTTTTTTTCAACACTATTTTAGTCAGGAGAAATGACATTCTTTATAGGATCTCCAATGCATTTTTTAATATTAATCTTTTCATGATGTTGATGCTAGAGTGGCATGACAGTTATACATTTTCTTTGACTTTATTATGATGGATGTGTTACTAAGACTTTGTAAATTGCATAAACTTCCCAACCACATAAAGAAGCAGAACTCAGGAGGGTTATTGTCCAAGATCCATATTGTGTCTAGACCAAACATAGTAATAAAAAACAACAGAGAATAAAAATTAACCTGAATGGAGTTCAATTTGCAGTAAACCCAGATTAAATTGGGACAAATCACTACAGTTAAAAAAAAAGGAAGGAAAGAGAACAAAGTGCAATCTTAAATTATATTTCCTGCAGTCTGCAGTTGAAGCTCTTAAAGCTGAAGCCCACTCTGCAGTTAGAAAATTAACCACAGCAGGTGATAGCTTTTGGTGAAGCATAAACAAGGAATGCAAAACCAGTGTAGTAGTAGTACAGGTTATCTTGCTTTTCAGAGGCCAGGAGGGAGTCCCTTGCTACTTTGGACATATAACTCAGCTGCGGACTTGTTTCAAGATACTAGAAATTGAACACAGTTAGAGATAAACTGAAATGGGAAGCATGGGTAGTCAGTTTGATATCGGTATCTCCTAACTGCCTGTTTGGTTTGTTTCAGGTAAATGTTCCAGGCTAAACATACTCCTTTCTCCAAGATCAGGGTGGCTGAGACCAGTCTTTTTGTGTGCATTAACACAACATTTGATATATTGTTCTTTGCATCACAAATAGGAATTTTCATAAGAAGCAGAATCATCAATTTTAAAAAAAATATTCAAAACATAGTTTTCTTTAATTTCACTTGGAAGTAGGCACACGTAAAATCCTATTGTGACTTTACCTGGCTACGGGCATTTCCAAAGACCAATACACTTATACACGTCCCTGCTTTCCGTACCCCGACTAGATTTGAGTTAGCCAGGACATGTACGTGTTTGCAGAGAGAGACTGCGTGCTGGCAGCAGGAGAGCTGCTTCCACGTGTCCAAGTTAGCTAGAGCCTCTGCTGTCTGCGCTTCCGTGATTAACTGCTCGGGATCCAGGAGCAGTTAGGCTGCCTGATGGTGAATGTAATGTATACGTACGCTTTGATTTTCAATGGAATGTTTATTTCTCAAGGAGCTTTCAAATTCTACTTGTCAATGACTGTTTTTAACCTTTTCAGGCAGCATTTCTCTTCTTAAGTTTTATTGCATCTTATTGCTGTTTTTAAGAGAATTTATAGCTAGGCAAAATTCCCTCATTTACTGATTATGATTGTCTAATAAGCCCGACTTTAGAACCTCAGTTTTGTCTAATCACTGAATTATGCAATCGGTTGATACTTGGCTTATTCCTCTAAGCACAGGAAGTTAATGGAACAGTCTCAGGACATGCGGAACTAATGTGTATAAGGAGATTATGTACTTAATCCATATGCACTTAGACTTTTAGTAGAGTCCCTGCTATACACACCACGGGTAGCAATGAGCTTCATCACTTAGAAAATTAAAAATGAAAGCTGAGTCTTTCAAGCACGGAGAAAGGTAAAGGGATCTTTTACACTTGTCTTTCTTTACTTCTTTTGTACATCTAATTCGCTGCACAGGAAATTACCTTTCTTCTCCACAGCTAATAATAGCTGAGAGATATTTGTGTTTACCAAGAACAAGCCTAAGTGACAGGAGCACTTCTCTTTGGGGCTCGCTGGTGGATATTCAAGGAGCACAGAGGTGCCCTGGTACTTCTGGAAGTTTTGCGATCATCTTAACATTTAGGCAGCAGTGCCCTCTCTTCTCCCCCTCTTCAAAGCATTTGGGCATGTGTCAGGGTGATGCTGAAGCGGTCCATCAGAGGAGCACAGCATGCAGTTCTCACCGTGCCAGCTTCAACCTGCCAGCCATGATTTCTCACCTCCTGTAGAGAAAGGCTGGGGTTTGCACTGACTCTGATTTCTCTGAGCCAGGTTGTCATCTGGTAGAAATCAGAATAGCTTCATTAAATCACTGGCACAATCCCAAGTTACTTCAGCTGACAATCTTTCCACACGCCAAAGTATTTAGGAGCTGGGCTTATAACTGTCCTTCCAGGAAACACAATGGTGAAAAGAACTGAGGGGGGGAAAAAAAAAGTTTTCTGTGTGCAAAACTTTGCTGTATTTCCTTTTAAACCACAAATGGGAGCAGCCGCTTGTGGATGAGGGCTGGAAATATCAAAAGCCCATTGAAATGAACTAACTGATTTCAGGCCTAGATTGCATTTAGTTAGATTCTGCTGGTGTTGCTGACAAGTTATTTAAGATGCTCCTCCTTTATGGTTATTTTAATGTCCTCAGAGTGCTTAAATATATAAACATTCTCTCATAGCTCATAACTCTTTCTCTTTTTAACCCTCTCTTCCCCATCTCCTGCCCTGTCTTTCCTGTCTTCAGCGATCATATATTGTAAGCCAAATAAAATTCTCAACTGCTTTTTATTTAGATCTATAAGAACATGCATGACTATATATATATATATGTATATATATTTTTATTTGTTCATTTATACCTTTGATTTTAGGTTTGGCAGGCGTATTATATACTTAATTTTAAGCCATTGGAAGAATGCAAACAACATGAATGAGTATCTTCTCAGTCTGTTTATAAATTGGATAGAGGTCCCCTGTGTCATAAGATCTTCTAGAAATGAGCTCCAGAAGACAGACACAACTATTTTTATATTGCATTTCACAGCATGAGACAGTTTTAATCTATAAATCTGAAATATCCAAATGACCCTGGGCTGCTCATTTTAGATTAAGGTGATAATGATCCCTTTTCTATGCAGCAGTGATATTCCATCCTTCATCACTGTGTGCATCATAACCTTAAAGGGGCCACAGGAAATAGTTAAGGAAATATGTAAAAAAAGACTGACATTACTAAATGAACACGTTTAGTGAAGTGAGATTAGTGCTGACATGAAAGCTCTAATCAACTGTAAGATTAGCTATAGAGAACCAGATTTCTCCTGTGGTCTCCTCTGCCAGCGACCCTTGATTCCAGCTGGAGATGTAGTGTGCAGAATTCATCATGTGCTCAGTAGTCAAACTGCTGGCACCACACCGCCACAAACACCATCTGAAAGCTGACAAGTGAGAACAGAAGGAGATGCCTGCCTGTGCAATTTATGCTGAAGCGTCTTGACACATCACCTGAGAGGTGTGGAAACATCTACCATTGCTCGTATGTGGACTGATGCATTTTTCCCTCATATACAAGAGCTGTGTCTGGCCTGGGGAGTATTGACTGTGTTCTGATTGCAGCTGATGGCCATTTTCAAACGTACCTTGGCAACTGGTGTGCTTGGCAGCTCATATGGCCTCTAGGTACATGTCTACCTGTGCACATCTTGTTTCCTGTTCATAGGAGCGTATTAAGCCACCAGTGGGTGGGTGGGCACATAGAATAGGGGGCCGTGGTTGGTGTCTTCTGAGAAGACTCAGACTGCACTTACAAATTCTGGTTTTAATACAGGTCTTTCAGTGGAAACTGGCTTTGAGAGCATCTCAGGCTGTGTCCCTACATGTAGTGCAGATAGATACGTGTTTTAAGGTAGAGAGTCAGTGTAGACCCTAATCTTGTCAATATGTTCACTGACATTTTATCAGGACTCTATGGAAAGGCAGAGATCTATGAACTCTATGGATATGGACTTGCAGAAGCAAAAGAATTTTTAAGTCCATCTCAATCATTTAAAATCAGCCATTTTGAAAGAAATGCCTGAAAACAAACACAAAGTGTATTTTTGATATGAAGAACTTAAATGAAAAAGATACTTGTCATTTTCCAGGAAGTAATAAGAAAAGCCAAGGGGTTTAAGGAGCTTCTAATGATTAATTTCAGTTGAGAGACAAAAAAAATATATATATATATAAAAAACTCCTGAAATAACAAGACAAAACGTGAGTATCACAGCAGAAGTATCATGCAAGATAATATCTCATAGTCCAATAGTACCCTTATGCAGACTGGGGAAACCATAATGTTTCTGAATTAATAGATTAAGAATTTACACAATAAAAGAGAAGCAGAATTCAAAAAAAAGAATTATTATATATGAGTTCTTGCATCACTTGAACTATAGCCTTCTTTTTCACTTACGCTGGAGATGTCTTAGGAGTTCTTCTCTATGGAAAGCATGGAGAATCTGGAATCCATGCCAGTCCAAGAGTTTCCCCTAAGGTCTGGGATTCACTGGCCACTAACATATAAAACTGTCTAAACCTGTAACTGAAGTGATGTGATATTGGACTGTAATCTAAATTATCAATTTCCTGCATCTTTAAGGCTCCTTTTCTGTGCAGGGCACCATGCCATCTCTAAGAGGCTATTTGGTATGAATGTACCAACCCACATCTCATTCAGATCTGTTCTGCTATTTTCCTGTGTGACAGAATTCATTGCAAAACCACTAGCTGATGTGTACTGTATTTCTTGTCATCTAAAATAAACCTCCACCTCTCCATCCTTAAGAGATTTTAAATCTCAAATTCTCACCCAGGAGTAAACAACTTGAAATTATCTCAAATCTACTGTGGGGCAAAAGTGTGCAGTCAGCAGGACAGCAACAACCTTTCATTGAGGAGCAGGACTCCATAAATCACTTCAGGCTCCATCAAGATTAGACAGAGCACTTGAGCAGTGAGAATAACAGACTTCTCTGTACAGAAGCTCAGGTCCAGTTTCCTCAGTAAATGTGAGGTAATTTCCTCTGGGTTACCTTGTGCTCTTTGTGCCATAGCTTTACAAAACAGGAAGAATCTGCAGCTGAAAAAAATTATGGCTTCCAAGCATCTTGAATCTAAAATTTTTTACTCTTCATTCTTTCTCAAAAATCAATGTTTTTTCAAGTTTCAAATAATAATACAGTTGTTGTAGGTAATAACATGGCAAAGAAAAGAGGTTATTTCTGCTATAAAAGCAATTTGTAACCTTTTCTGAATGGCAGCAATATCAATGTGGCTTGTAGTAGGAAGCAAAAAGGGATCCAGTACCCATGTAGTGCAGATGTGGGCCTGGTAAGCTGCTACTCATTCCTGATGGGAAGATGCAGTTTGGCTATATAACAACTACACACTGTGCTCACTTGCATGCATTCTAATCTACAGCAGAGCAGTGTTTGCAAGCTTCTTTTGTGCTATGGAAATTTAGCTACCTCCAGAAACAAGGCATAGCAGTTTAAATGTGCAAAAATAATTTATGACAGAATGGAATATATCAATTTGAACTGTATGAGCAATCTGGAATGAGAGAACATTTTACTAGCATTGACCGAGAGACTGAATTAATGTTCTTGTTCTCCCTTAAAGTGCTACGGACATTTAGTTGACCAAAAGTTATCTCAACTGCCAAATCCTGTTTAAAATAATATTTCCCAGGACCAGAGCATGGAAAGATGCTACTGTGTTGGAGAGAAGTACCGCTTTGGAATAATCAATGACTAACATCACTTTGATCACTGTTTTTTAAGTAAAATAGGTATTTACTTTTCCTAAATTAACTGTAAGATGAGACAAGTTCCATAATCTTTGTGGTCATGATAGTTGACAACTGCTCTGTTAACAGGTTTTCTTTGTAAAATTTCTGCAGATCGATCACTTCCCTAGTGGATGGGTTCTCTGATAATTTGGTGTTTGCTTTTCTCTGTTGCGGCATGTACTGGAGCTCCTAGAGAAGATGCATTGCTGCATTCCTGAGCTGCCGAGTGCACGTTGCTAAGTGCCATGTGCTTCCCTCATAGCCTCCTGCCCACTGCTGTGCTCAGCTGGCTCATTTGTTATGCTGGCACAGGTGGCTTCATGCCCAGGAAAAGAAATCTTCCAGGACAGTTTAAGCTAATAAGCATCTCCTAGAGATGCCACCCTCTACTCCTTAACCCACTCTAGCCTTCTGCTGGTGTGTCCTGTTCTCTCTGGTTCCTTATTTTCCATCGTGTGTTTCTGGTTTTTATTCACGGCCAGTTCTTTTCCCTTACTGCCAACTCCTAGGCTCTTGTCTCCAGACCACTACTCTTGCTTCTCATTTGCCTTTTTTTTTTTTTCCTGAGTGTGTTCTCTTCCTCTCTCACAAAATCTTTACTCTTTCCATACTATGAAAATTTTGGACCACTTTTCTGGTTAAAAGTCAAAAAGAGGCAGTGAAGTGTTCCCTCCAGATTAATAATATTCCTTCCAGTCCACTTGGATAAAAAGAATGAAACGTGTTCGTATACTCTGCTAACTAAGGAGTGAGACAAGGAGCTGGGAATGGTATCAATTTCTTGCACATTGAGTGTGGGTGCAGGAGAGGAAAGAATTAGGTTTGTTCTCTGCCTAGTCCTCAAGGCAGCTCCAAATGCAGCCCAGTTCATTTAAGGCATATATTTTTAGTGTGATGAGGGAGGACTACGTATTTACAGGAGAGATTATATCTAAAATATCTTACTGTCTTTTCTAAATGTGCCTGAAACATTGGAGGAGCCATCAAGAACATCAGAAATATTAGTGAGAGGACATTGATAATACAAAGCAATACTTTTTCTCTTGTATTTTTTCCTCCCCTCTAGGACTAGTTCTTCAGTGGAACCTCTATCTTTTGCAAGAATTTGTACATGATTTACAAGATAGCTGAGTGCAAAAAAAGGCTCCATTTCAAATGCATTTTTTTTTATTTTAGCGTAGCAAGCTTCAATAATAGCATAGCATTATGCTTAGATCTGAGTGCAGACATCTAGATATTTTGCAGTATTGGCGTAAAGATATTAACTATATGGGATCTTCTTGGTTGCTATATGAGTAAATAGGCAAGCCCTATAGTATTCATACTCTTCTAGAGTTTTCCTTCAACAGTTGGAAAAAGCTTTGAAGAGAAGGAGATTTTCAAAATAGCATTTGATTAATTTCCCTGAAGAGTTCATCTGTTGGAAAAAAGCATTCCAAAGCTACTTTAAAGTTAGTATGACTGTTTATACAGTATATGAAACAGGAGAGAGACCTACGGGAACACCTGATGTTTGTCTAATTTGATAAGACTTGTCCATGTAGCTCCCCTTCTCCCGGGAGTCATTTACAACCTGTTGATCACAGATGCTGCTTCTCAGTCAGACTGTGTCAGCTTGCAGCCAGTTTCCCATTCCCTCTTCAACAACCATTGCTTTTTGACAGATTGGCACCTCCTCCTTAGCTTTGCCAGCAAGGTAGGCTAAGGAAGGTTATATTCAATATTCTCAACTTTCAGGTGGCTACTTCGGTCTTTCTGTCCTTGTTCTCCTTGTCATGAGAACATTTGAGAGATTCCTATCTTGTTCTAATACAGGAAAGAAATAAATATCTATGTCAGTACTACTCTATATTTCTTTTAATAGAGGTTTGTGTTTCTAGAATGCTGCAAGAGTACATAAATGATCTAGGAGTGATTGTTCTTTGAAGGTGCTGTATATGGGCCTAACTTGAAATATTACTATTACTTCTTTATGAAGCCTGAAAATCTTGTGGAACAGGTCCTCACTTTACTAAGCATGGTGCAAACATAAACTTCAGAGTTCACCTATACTGGTTTTGCAGAAATATAACACTAGGATTTAGGTGAAATTATTACAGTACAAGGCTCATAGATAATGAAAATTTTACATGTTTCAGGATGCAAGGCCTGATAAACTTTTAAATCATCAAATTTTTTTGTTTATTTGACCTTATAATTATTCACTAAGTGTGAAGATATTGCTGCAGTCTATTTTTATCAGTTTGCACCCATTTCTGTTAAAATAGGAATGTATCTGAGAAACACAACCCTCATTTTAATTATATGCCTTTATATCACATATTGTGCACTAACTTATTTCCAAGGTTACGTTTATATTACTGCAACTGATACTGCTAGGCAAAAACTTGCATTGCTGCCTTAAGAGCCCTGTCTTAGATTTTATTCTTCTGAGTATATTAGAAAGAAAAAAACACAATAACCTTCACTGGATCCATGATTGTAAAATGACTGGATTTATTTCACAGGATACCCCGTTATACTTTGGTAATAGCTTTAATGACTTCTGGAAAAAAATACCATGTTTCACTTGAATTGAAATATTTTTGGATGCTGAACATATGAGCTGTTATATACTTCACTGATATTTAAAAGGGAAAATAAACCCTTTCTGTAGAAGGAAGCCAAGTAATAAGACTGCTTTGTTCTTCTTAGAAACTTTTGACAATAAATATCACATACTGAATGAAAAACATGATAAACAAAAGCATGAACTAAACACAGGCAATCTCTGATTCTTCTGATGATGTAATATAGTCTTATGAATATTTATGTCCAAACTGAGAAAGACTAAAACGATGTGTTATACTAATAAGTACTGCTCTTTCAATTTATGTAAAAAGACTTTCTAAATGAACCGCAGAAGGTAGAAAACTCATAGAAAAATCATAGAAAGACATTTTGGAAAAGGTTCTGAAGAGTCATCTATTTCATCACCTTACATCAAGCCTTACACCAAGTCTTAAGCAACCCTTTTGAAATGTCTTCTCATATATCTCCTCATAAATCCTGATTCTATAGCTAGATCCACATGTCTATGTGCCTTTCCTATCGGACTGATATCTTTGACACTACTGGGAGCTGCAGGTGTTCATCCCCTGTGTTTCATATGCAAGAAGTGGTCGTTCTGTGGCAATCTTTACTAAATGGTGGCCACATCTTTATTATTTGTCTATCTCTTATTTGATCTACTCATGGGAGGCCCACAAACACCAAACGTGAAAGTTTTATCTGCCAAAACATCTAATCTTCTGTCTTAACATCTCTTGCTTTGACATTCAGACAAACTCTATATATACATGGATGTTTTTCAGCTTGCTGTGAAATAAAGCTTTTTCTGAAGTGGAATTTGTAGGAAACAAGGCATTTCAATATTGTATAACAGCTGAGGAACAAATGAAGCATCTCCATGACCTATTCCTCCATTCACAGTGTAAAATCACCAAAGCCAAGACTTTGTAATCTCTTTCGGTGTATTAGCTAGAACTGTGCTTTGTTTTTCAATGGGTTCTTTTGAGTTTACTTGTTGATAAAAAAAAAAAGGTGATTTTGCTTAGTTTTTTGATTTCTTCAGAACTTTTTCATGGGATTCTTAATTAATCTGAGCCTGGTCTCATTAACTTGCTAAGAAAAGATAATGAGCTATCTTTTGCTTTAGGAAGGCAATAGTAAAGTGTAAAGAAAGTTGAAGATTGCCGCTGCAGGAATTCTTTTAGTGTGAGGGACAAATTCTGATGTCTCAGTGATTAATAGACATAATTAGTTTACAAAGCCTGGGAAACAAGGTTATCTGATTTTGTGATTTACTCTACACTATCGCGGGCCAGAATCAATGAGATAATGATCATCTTTTGCCTCTGTGTGGGGCTGAAGAAGGGGCAGAAAAGAAGATATTTATGGCTTTTCCTTCTGGTCACCTGCTATGTGATGGCTGAGATTTTTTAACTTTGGCCTTAGATGCTGATGAGTGACTTAGTGTACCTATGACTCATTGATTTTTGAAAAGTAGCTGGAAGACAATCTTCCAAAGTAAACTCTATCACTTGTAGTAAGATAGTGCATTGTTATCAGCCCTCAGGGTCAGTTTTATGATTTGTAAAAGATATATTTATGCACAAACAAGGATTGCATGGCTCATATTTTTTGGAGAGACTTTGCAGAATGCCAATATAACTTTAAAATTACTGCTGAAACAGGACTCCCTGTTGCTGGCACTATAGACCTTCTCCAAACATCTACCCTGAGATTCTGAGAAGGTGTAAGAGGAAGCAACTCTCATTTAAAATTAAAGGGTCAGCAGAAACAGATATAGTAAAAGAATTTTAAGTTTATGGTTCAACATCTGAGAGATCACTGTCTTAGGAATGAAGACTAGAAAGGGTATCCTGCATCACTAAATCCAGCCCTGGCTGTCCAGGGTATCCTGGTTAATGGAACTGATCTGAGAACTGTTCATATTTTTTTGTTAGATTTTATTTGTGTCTGAAAAAGGCATTATTCACTATATATGCCAAGTTGTAATCTATTTGATACAGATCCAAGATTTGATGCAGTGAGGCAGAGGGCTGAAAAAATATCTAGTAAAAGCGAGACACTAAATTTTCCTAGAGAATATCAAAATCTTCTACAACTTCTAGAGTGTCAATATCTAAGGATCATCTTCAGGTCAGTTGATACAAAGAAAAGGAACAGGTGTTACATTTAACTCTCATATCAAACTCCATACATCCCCCAAATGTTCAAACTATATGGTCTGCATTACCTAACCCTATTTACATGGCAAGTACCATGCCTCTGTGCGATCTAAGTCATGAGAGCTTTTTCTTTGATACTTTCCTATCCAGCTGAGTATCCTGAGATTTAATAGCTCTGAGATGCTTCAATTCCTAAAGGAAATTATTTTTTAAAACACATGACTCAAGAAAATACTCAGATTTATATACACTGCATATAAACAGTGGTTTATATACTTGATGATGTGGTTTGAAATTCTGACCAGAATTAAGAAAGCTATCAAATATCCTTTTGAAAGAAAGCTTTGCAAACCAAAGTCTTCAAGGATAGGACCTTTGTCAGGTAGGGTCAGATTCAGATTGCTCAGATTCAGGTACAGGTGAAGCATTCATTCTAAAGAGCTGTATTGTCCACTAATGAAGCATTCCCCTCCCTCAATGTAAGCAGCTGTCATGGGAAGCTTTTTCTAACAATCTTGAAGACTCTTTAATGTACTTTGTAGAACAATCTTTGCAATGGTGAGAAATTTCCTCTGAATTATTCACTTGACAGCTGGAGATGCAGCTGTTATAAACAGTTCTTTAGAAAGAAAAGGAATTAAAGTTGTTAGGGAGCAAAATAATAATAAACCAAGGAAACAGGGAAAATGAAAAGAGTTTGTAGGAGTGAAAAAAGCTTTCACAGTGGAAATGTGCTATGAAGAGTGTCCAGCAAAGGCACGTCTTCTCTCTCTCCTTTTTTGTTTTCCCTTCTGTAACTTGTGCACATCCAAACGAGGGAAAGGAAAGCAAAAGCAATTTATGCAGCCCAATATCAGACTGTGCTTTCCTGACGAGGTCCATCACCCTCAGAAGCTGCGAGTGTTTGGGAAGGTGGTGATACTTGCAAATCAGTTAGCGACAGAAGCAACACCAAGCAATTCGCCTTC
Organism: Eudromia elegans; assembly: GCA_003342815.1. Classification (NCBI taxonomy): domain Eukaryota; kingdom Metazoa; phylum Chordata; class Aves; order Tinamiformes; family Tinamidae; genus Eudromia; species Eudromia elegans. The sequence goes on along the minus strand of PTEX01000256.1, from coordinate 806,192 downwards.
TTTTTTAATCAGGAAGGAAACAAGCCACCAGAATACATTTAAGGTGTTTTTTTTTTTAAGTACTGCACCAAATTAACAAAACACTGCCTGATTGTTATCTATGTTTCATATGATATCATTCACTTGTAGGCTTGGTTATTAATATTATAAGTCTACTTCAGAAACCAACCAAGGACTGGCAGGCTTGGAGTTTAGGAATTGTACATTTAAGTAACAAAGTAGACAGATAGTCTCAGTTCCAGAAATCTGTCTATGAGGCAGATTGTGGTAGATATATCAAACATGCCCATGGATAAAAAAGCAGATGGAAGAGAAAGAGCCAATGATAAAAGACAGAGACATTAGTAAAACAAAGCTCCAGCAAGGCAGCCCAGCACAAGTCTTGGTAAATCCCATATTGTGATTCATATCCATAGGTAGTTGCAGCGAGCAAGTGACAAGGGCATTACTTGGGACAGGTCTTACATAGTAACATATAAAGCTTAGATCTTGGTAACAAAATGAGAAGGACCAAATGGTTTAAGTTTTCAAAATAATAAAGAAAATCTTACATGATTGTAAAGAATTGTGATGAAAGCATGTTGCTGCCGGGATGTGGATGACAGGATGAAAGTCCTTTTAAGAATTCCCTCTAATCCTGCTGAGGCCAGACACTCTGAATGATATCTAAACTTCTAGCAGAGGTTGAAGTTTACACTCGAAAGAGGGAGAGATTAAGTGTATATGATCAGTTAAGCATTTTAATTTTTTTTTGCTCCATGAACACCTAGTAATTTTATATACTGATGGGCTTTCACAAAATAAACTTAATACATGGGTGACAGACTCCCCCCAGCTCATTGCTCCAAAAATCTGCGCTGTGCACAAAAGATGAGAGGGAAACCTAGGTATGATGCAGGAGTAACCCAGAAACTATCAAAAAAATATGATTGGAGAATATATCTGTGGGCAGCCTCTCCACTGTTTTAGGGAAGAACACTGACATATGTGTATCTCAGCAGCTCACACAGCGAGCCTGGGATTTAGAGCAGCCCTGGCTCGGGTGGTAGTTTGTGTTGGAGCAGAAGAGGAAACGAGTAGGCAGCCAAAACCTGGCTGTTGAGCCAGGAAAACCAGCTAAACCCTCCAGTAGCCTGCACCTAGCTGTAATGACCTGGATATTTGCACAGAGTACCAATAAAGTGTTCAAGGAGAAGCTGCCCACTGGCAGTCATCAACTTTCAGCAGTAAATGAAAAGAGCTCTATCTCTATACAGGCTCACGGTGATATTGCTGTCTGCCATCTGTCTCTCTAACAGCCTTCATGGCAAGAGTTGTGCAGAAAGAGGGGACTGTTTCCCCAGCCAAACAATCGTCTATAATAGATAAGCTTAGAGGGAAAAATTGGACAACTAGTCTCCACGCGTGAAACTTAGTCCTTTAATCCCATTGCTTTCATTATTGCCATGACTTCCTGTAAGAAGACCAACAAATCATACAACATTGTGAAGAGTGAGAAGCAGATGACTGTCAGTCTCTACCTTTCCAAATAAGACAAGCAAACAAGGACCTACTCAGTGAGAGGTTTCTCTTGCCCTGCATTTCCCATGGTGGAGTCCCAGGGTGCTCCATTCCCCAGGGCTTGTGCTAGGATCCAGCTTTACTCACCTTGTCTTCAGGTATGTGATTTTGACTGCATTTTCCAATTAAATGGCATGGTCTAATTGCTACCTGAAGGAATATCAAATAATTGCTATATGGCTCATTTAGTCGTATGCATTTCGTAAAGTCCATTGCCTCTATATTTTCTCCTTCAATCCTTGCTCATTGCTCTAGTTTAATCTTATCATTTCTTTTTTTTAAAAAAATGGTTGTTTCTCAAAGCAACTGATCCTTGATTCATTTACATTCCTGATGTCCTCATGACCAAAGGGATTTTATGGTATTTACTTATCCAGCTGCTAGATGGAGGGACCCATGGTGTTCCTTGAACATATGGTTCTATTCCCACTGAGGTAATCAGCCAAGCTCTCATTCACTTTAGTGATGTTGAATTTTATCCCAAAGACATAGCTTAACTTTTCAGACCAACAGAGAATGATCATCAACCCAAAGAGTCTAAGTCTGAATAATTTGAAAGTATAGCACAGAACTACTTTTGAAATAAGAGCAAATGAAATAAATAGGCTTCAGGACTAGGGCTTCCCCAGGAGTGTGCTATATTACATGGATTTTTAAAATCTAACGTTCTTACCAGTCTTGCTGAAGGCAACTGGGAGTCTGTATATGACTTCCCTGAAGAGGAAGAGAAGGAGTTTTGGTTAAAAGCCTTTCTCTCTCTCTCTGTAATGGGCCTTTAGAGAATAAAATTTATTTTCTTGAACTTCAACTATCTTTGAGAAAACATCAGTCACATCTTGTTCTAAAATTGGATCAGTAGAGGAAAATTTGCAAAATAAGCAGTTCCCTAGGAATACGAACTTGTGCTTCTGGCAAACATTTACTAGTGAGCCTCCTATTCAGAGCTTTGAAGCTGGAGGATCCCTTCTAGTTTCCTTACATTTTAGTATCATTATAAAGCATTTTTTACAAGAAATAGAGATAAACACAAGCAGTGCCCTGGGAAAAACATGGAGCTCACAGTCTACTATTCACTGATGCTGGTGATGGTCTGGGCCCAACTAAAGCCCAACTGGAGTCAAAAGCTTAGACACAGAGCAAATGGGTCATCCTGGAAAAACAAAGAGATCACTTTGGGAAAACAATGGAAGTGCTTGTTATCTCACACCTGTCCCCACTCCTCCCTTTAAAGGAGGTGTGGGATGAATCTATCCCAGATGTGTGGAGCTAAGTAAGTAGTCTACCAGCAAGCTGGAGAAGGGCGACTGTTGGGCAAAGACAGAGAAACAGTTCCCACATGTTCCTCGCCCTCTCTGTCGGCGTATCCTCAGGCCAGCTCCTCATTTTGAACAGATTAGCACCCTGGCCTCTCTTTCCTGTCTGGCACTTTGGTGCTTTTTAAGACTATCCCCTCCGTCTCAGTTGCGGTGGGGCCAGCTGCAGTCTGTGACCTTCTGGTTCTGCACAGGTTGCTGCTTTTGGAAACAGCTCATGCTTTGGCATCAGTTCATCTTGCTCCCTTCTGGCTTGCTCATAGGCCTAGGAGTCTGGCAAATCTCCTTCATAACTCACACCTCTGACTGTAGTGACTATAACAGATGCAAGTTTTACTTTTTCTGCCACTCTCAACTACTGAATTGGGTTTAATCGTGATTCTGTGTAAGCTTGAACAAATTTTTCTCAAGCATTTTGTGTACATCATGTTGCTGAAGCTCTCAAGGCAGCACATTAGAAGGGAGTTTTCTTTGCAGGGAAAACCCAATGCTCTGAATTCATATTTGATGCGTGATCCCATCCTTGGAATCGGCTGAATCAACTTGGAATATTTTTACTTGTTAGGCCAGATATTTTTATTAGGATTCTCCTTACTGCAACGTTCCTGGTAACGGTGAATTTGATTTTAGTGTTAACTCTAATGTCCTGGATAAGGTTTAACTGCTTTACCAAGCAGATCTGTACCAAGCAGAAATCTCCCTTTCTTTCAGGATGGCTATGCTATTACTTATCTTCCTGCCCTAACTTGTAGTTTTGCTATCTTTTAAAGAGCTCTCCACCTCAGTTATGACTACATTTCAGCAACACATAAAGCAGTCCTCATCTGAAGCCTGTAAATCTGATCGTGATTATCTTGTCATTCTCTTGCCATCAAGGCAAGTAAATAAATATAAGGCACTATTATCCTTCACCCTTGCCTGAACCTTCCTGGCAGCTGGAGTGCAGGCAGCGATCGAAGGACTCAGCAGGTGCTGCGGGAGAACATATGGTGAGCTGTGTAAAGACAGGCTCCCACGTGGTGCTTTCTAGTGGAACTGTTTGAGTTACTTGCATAGATTATTTTTATATGCATAAATAATGAAGAGAAATTATCTCAGCAGGAAGGCGATGTATTCACAAAGACAAAAATAGCTAACATGGCTGCTGAGCCCATCTTAAAATCTGTTTCTAGGGCCACTTGCTCTTCTTCACAACATGCCCCACAGCTGGAATTCTCCTAATTCCTGGGTGCCTAGCCCAGGTGCCTAGCGTGCGTAGCTGCCTGAAGGGAAAGAAAATGACAAAGCGACTTGGAGACATAGGGGAAGCTACTTGTATAGGGGACTTCAGAAACAGGACAAAAATGGGGAAGGGAAAGAAAGAGAAGGGCTCATGATAATTTCTGATTTCAAAACTATAAATACAAGCATTGATTCTGTCATATTTAACCATGATGCTGCCAGAAAGTTTATTAATTATGTAGGTATACCAGATCCAACACAGAAATATTGCAAGCTGCACCATGGGAAGCCTGCAACACAAATCCTTGCTGCTCAACCGTAGAAGCTTTAGTACAGAGGCATCTCATTCAAACCCAGTCAGATATCTAAACCATGTAAAGGATACATGAAATCTTGAAGATGTCTGTGTGCCTGAAAAAACTTTTGTTTTCTTTTTTTTCCCCACCTTTCCCCCCAGTTTTACTGTGGGAAAATACTGTCTTTGCCTACACAGCTTGCCTGGCTTGCACCACACAGAACTGGTCAAGGTAATTTATGTGCAGCTTTGATCAGTGCTGTTAGAGCACAGAGCTGTGCAGCAGCAGTCGCATCGCAAGTGATGAACAAGGCAGCAGAAGGCACACTGCTGGGTGGCAAGCGCTGCAACATTTTCCCTGATCGTTCCTCAACTGGTGCAAATCATCACAGGGCTGCTTAGATCTACAGAATTGTATTGATTTGCATTTGCTGCTATTTTAAATTGCTTGCAAAGTTTTTGAGAGGAAGGAGGCTGGGAAAAATTTAAGATGTTAACTCATCAAATAGTAACATCATAATTTTCCCAAGTTAAAACTCCCAGTGGAAATGCTATATGGGAAACTTAAGAGCAAACAACAGCACAAAAGAGCTTTTTTTTTTTTTCCTGTGGAAGATGTTATGCCTGTTAGAATAACTCAATTAACTGTTTAGAGCCATTAAAAAGTCTACACAAGATTGTAATGAGAACTGCTCCATGAGACATTCTAGAGTTGGAGCAGAATTCCAGAAATCTAATACGGCTCCTGTCTGTGCTGCAAAATGCAATTTATTTAAGCAATTAGTGGTAAGGGATACTACAAATTAGATCAGTCTGACAGCAACAGAAAGTTGATGCTTCTCTTCCACTGCCTCTTCCCACTTGTGTTTTCAAAATAGACTTTGAAATCAGGCATACTTGCAATAAAGAGGTTATAATAACACGAGTTTGAATTCAGCTATTGCAGCACAAAGCTGTTTGTATTCAGTGTTTCAACATTGTCATAATGAACAGAACAACTTTCAAGACTATTTTTGCCCCATATCCTGTTGATTTTAGCAAAAGTATAGTTACTGTTTTTTTCTTTTCTTCTCCTTTTTTTTTCTTTTTTTTTAAAGAAACGGGCACTGACAGCTAACCTTGTTAGGAAAAGATAACTTTCATAAAGATGTAGAAAATCTTTGTACCCTGTCTTTGGAACTGCAATGATACTTTGAATGTATATTTCATTTACTAGCAGGCTCTTCTTCCCTCTCACCCTGGACCTGCTATGCTTTAATCCAAATGCTGCAGGGATGATGATACTTTTGGGGGGTTTTTAGATGGGCGTGTGCCTCTTTTGCTATTGAATATTGCAGTTCCACAAACAGTTTAGGTTGATAAAGCCTGAAACTGCTTTCCTGCCTTTTGTCTGAACCTGGGCGCCCTGTCTTACTTCTGCACCCTCCCTGCAACTCCCTTCTGATCCTCTGGTGTAAGTATTTGTGGTCATGAAATGAACTAGAGCAAGTTAGATCAAGTAATTACTAATCTTTTTTCTTTTCCTCCCTCTCCCCCCAAGGATCTCTTCTTCCTTCCACCTCCCTCACTGCCACATATTCCTGACTTCCACTGCCATGGGCTGAGACCAAGTGTGTGAGGTTCAGCAAGGCCAAGCGCCAGGTTCAGCACTTCGATCACAATCCCCCATGCAGCACTACAGGCTTGGGGCAGAGTGGTTGGAGGGCCGTGTAGCAGAAAAGGATCTGGGGATGCGGCTGAACATGAGCCAGCAGTGTGCCCAGGTGGCCAAGAAGGCCAACAGCCTCCTGGCTTGTATCAGTGACAGGGCAGCCAGCAGGACCAGGGCAGTGGTCGTTCCTCTGTACTCAGTGCTGGTGAGGCCCCACCTTGAATGCTGTGTTCACTTTTGGGCCCCTCGCTACAAGAAAGACATTGAGGTGCTGGAGCGTGTCCAAAGAAGGGCAATGAAGCTGGGGAAGGGGCTGGAGCACAGACCCTGCGAGGAGCAGCTGAGTGAGCTGGGCTTATGTAAACTGGAGAAGAGCAGACTCAGGGGAGACCTTAGGCTACCTACAACTACCTGAAAGGAGGTTGTAGTGAGGCAGGGGTTGATCTCTTCTCCAAAATAACTACCAATAGGACAAGAGAATATGGCCTCAAGTTGCATCAGGGGAGGTTCAGGTTAGACATTAGGAAGAAATTCTACACAGAAAGAATGGTGAAGCTTTGGAATAGGCTGCCCAGGGAATGATGGAGTCACCAGCCCTTGTAATATTCAAGAAATATGTAGATGAGATGCTTAGGGACATGGTTTACCAGGCACGGTGGTGATGAGTTTAAGGTTGAACTCAGTGATCTTAAAGGTCTTTTCCAACCGTAATGATTCTACGATTCAATGATTCTGTTGATCACTGTGCTGGCACAGTGGAGAGAGGAGATGTGGGAATGAGCATTGGAAAGAACCAGGCAGACCTTACCCTTTCGGCAGCAGCAGAGATAGCTTATATCAGCTTTTAGAACTACATTTGAAATTAATTGCAGTAAGTCACATGAAATACAGTTATAATGTGCAACCTAATGTATCATTGCCACCATTAGGGACAGATTCTGTTGCATCCTGCCACTTCAGTCCTCTGCCCTTTCCACGCCTCTTCCTTGAGCTGACTTACCAGCCACTGCCATGAGCTGGTTCAAAATCCTAAACTGGCAGTCACCTATGCTATCAGGAAAAAGAAAAGGGATTTCTGCTGACTGCAGAGCTGAATTGGCTCAGAAAAGTGCCTGACAAGCACCAGAACTGGTATAAATGAGGGGATAGGATCATGTAGTCAAGAGAACGATCATGTCCTCCATTTCTAACAATGGTGAGCTGCTACATTGGCTTAAAAATAATGGGCACAAATAAACTATTATATTAAACATTCCCAGGAACATTCCAAGACATTGAGGCCAACTGGCACACAGCAGCCCACTGACCATGCTAGCAAACTCTCGTAAACTCCAAAGCAGGCTGGCTACGTGTAGACTGCCTATTGGGGAAGGTCCCTGGAATGAGCCGTCCTTGGGAAACAGTTAAGTATAACCTGCCAAAATTGTAGCAGGGAATGTTTTAATAGTTTTCTAGCAGGGTTGAGTTCCAATGCCTGGGAATGTTCCCAGGTGCCTTATGTGTAGTCTGTGGGTCTAACTCTACAGTAATCTACATCTCTAAGCACTAGAGATTTGCCCGATATCTCAATGTACCCCTGCTTGGTTCAACATACTCTCCTGTGGTGGTAGAATGGATTGGATTTGAAGGCTTATGCCTAACTCCAGAAGATGATTAAAGGACTCAAAGAAACCTCTTTTGGGCCACCTGTGTATCCTCTTCTGAATTGTTTTCATATCTAGTATAGGTTGCTGTCTGTAGGAAGACATTTTCAGAAGAGAGTGACCTTCTAGATGCTTAATTCATGATCTTATTCCCCGTACAGGACCCTAAGTCTCATCTACTTCAAGTGTCAGTGTCTTCATGTGTTTTCAGGTGGCAGAGGAATTTTTAAAAGAAATTTTTCTGACAGGACCAGACTAAGCATCATTTTTCTCAAATGTTTTCTCCTCTGTTAGATGCAAATCTGCTTGGGATGTAAGCTCTCCTATACTGGTATAAATGCGACAACTGGGTAACTGCTACCAATTAGTGTGCAAACCCAACACACTTGTATGGTGATGGAGATGGAAAGGTTGAGGCTTTCAAAAGGGACTGAAGAGACTGGTGTTATCCACTGACATGTCTGAATCCACTGTATTCATCCTGTGTGAGAAAGACAAAGGGTAACTATCTATTACTACCTCCCCACTTAGGGACTTGCAGTACTGCCAGCTCTCATCACTTCAGTATGAGTCTCACACAGGAGTCCTGCCAGGAGCAGAGTAGAGCACACGAGGGGCCAGGCTCTGCACAGCCCTGAGCTGCTTGTGGGTTCAGAGTTGTCGTCTCTGGGCAGTCTAGCAAAGACTTCGGCAGATTCAGTGCAGTCTCCCAGGGGATCAGAACATCATTGCATCCCATTATTTCTAACTAGGTTATCTTCTTCCTCCCTCCCAGACTCCCTCCTCCCTGTCATAGTTTTAAAGGTTTCATTTCTGCCTCCCCCCTCTTTTTTTTTCTTTTTTTTTCTTTTTGATAGAGAGGATCTGTCATTGGAAACAAGAATCAGGAGTTGTCATCCTTTCAATTTCAGTGACTGACATGGCTGTCAAGTTCTCTTATGAACTGGGTGACCTATCTTGACTCAGACCTTGGCTGTGTATTTTCAGGGTCTAATGAGGAGCTGTTATGTTGTACTTCTAAAAATCTCACATTTAATACTGTGGGTTAAAGTAGATATGTGCTGGCTGAAACTTATCTCGGTTTTGCTGCAGTGAGTGATCTTATTACTTTGTCTTTCAGACTGTTAAAGAAAAAAACACAGGTGATAGGAGCTTCCAATAATTTAAAAAACACCACCCATCTCTCCCTTCTGGTGCTGCATTGATTTTTTCATTGACAATCTAGACCAGTAAAGCAAATTTGGACAGTTCTGCCTCTTTATTACTGTGTATATCTTTCCTGTATATCTTTACTTATGAGGAGCTATCTTTCAAAATGAAGTCTAAGAGCATTTTGACTTTCAATATGTGACTAATGGGCAAAGTACATAGGTAGCAAGTGGGTACAAAACCTAATTTCCTAAATGAGAAAAAGTGATGATGGGTTACAAACTGAAATCATCTGATTCCATGAGGCACAGAATATATTTAACTTTATTTCTGTTGTAGTTTCAAATGATTTTTTCATATCTTTTTCATTTGGCTTAAGATCTTAGCTGAGATATGCTGATGTCAACAGCAGTCCTTTCTTCATGCCCTGAAGACAGGCTGTAAGGAAGTAAAGCTACCGTTTCATTTTTCATTGGACACAGGAATTCTTCTTGACAGCCTCATTTCCCTTCTTAAATATCCCTTTTGCTGAATTCAATTCTCACTATAAAACATTATTCACATGCCTTGTGTAATATTGTTTCTCAGTGTCTTGCTGCAATGAGGCCATAGTTAGTAACAACCCAGTTCTGGTAACAACCATAGTTTTCTTTTATGGTTTATTGTGAATCAGAATACTGGTCAGCACCAAACTACCATAATAAAATTTGTGACTGCAATAACTGAGGAAAGAAAGATAGTTTATTCATTTCATGATGTTGCAGATATTCTGGACGGGCAGAGCAGAGATCCTGATATTTTTCACATTGCAAATGTAATGTTCCACTGCCACAAGAAAAAATGTGAATTAAAAGCCTCCAAGACTGCATATAAGGCTCCTTTGCAGGGATATACAGTAGAATTCAAAAGGACATTGCAGCCAGTTTTCAACAGAATCAATATAACGTCATCACAAAAATAAAAACCTTCTGTCTAGGATAAGCAGCCGTCTATGAGACAGAAAAGATTTCAGAGAATGTAATGGACCAGACAAGGTCTCTCTGCTTCTCAGGTTTTTGTCTGGCTGGTGCAATTTATACAACAAAACATCCAGTAGATCAGAATAGGATCTACATCATCACTACGGACAGCATATAATAGAATTGAACCTAAATCACAATGCCAGGTTCATCTCTAGAAGAAGATGAATTTAAATTTCTATCTTTTTGATAATATGCAAAACCAATTTTGGCTCTGATTTTATTAGAATTTTTGACCTCACATGCCAAACTAAATTCCCATCTGAGCTACTAGAAGCCTGTTTTCCTGATTCCAGCGCATATGGTAAAAACTATTTTTTCCTTCTTTTTTTCTTTGTTTTAATTTTTTCTTTTCCTAAACTCCTATGATGTGGTGGTCTAGGGAGCTGCTGTGTTTCTGCCCAAGAATGGCTAGATTCCAAGTTTGGGAGAAATTATTTACATGGACTGATCCACTGATGATACCACAATCTTCCCTTTTGGTTCATTTTGTTATTTATTAGGAATGGAGCCCTTAGACTGTGATTGACACATGACTAAATAAAAATATGACAGAAATTTTAAAAATAAAATTATTAGGATTGTGCAGAACATGCCATAAGAGCTCCTTATTTAAAAGCTGGTCTCCGTGTTCAACTTGAAACTTTTTATATCTGTTAAAACACAAAAGAAGCAAAACAAAAACATAAAATACTTCTCCTGCAACTTTCCACTTTCATACTCTCTGCCCTGGGTTGTGCAATCCGTGCTTTCACCTGCCATTTCCCAGATTCTTGGATAATACTGACTTATGCAGCAGTGCTGGCTACAGGCCCTGTCCCTGCCCTGCTATTGCACGATGCCTTTTCTACTCTCTCCCTTTCCTGATCATTAGGGGTAGTGAACAGCATCCTCATTCTGAGGAAATCTACTTTATGTATGAAGTCCTGTTCCTGCAAAGGCTCTGGATTGTGCTGGAAAGCGGGAGGCAGATGCTGGTTGTATCTCAGGTTATTCAAATGTATTCACAGTCTTTGAGAAAGGACTCTGGGCCATCACTGAGTATTAATAAAGAGACAGAAAGAAAACATTTGTAATGAACAGGAAAATGGATTCTTTACTGTTGTCTCTAGGGACAGAGAAAACCATGTGCTGCCTCCTGACTTTCACAGATCAGGCTGAGTATCAACAGTCTATGATGCCCAGTTCCCCACAGTGTCCTCTCTTGAGCTATATATTCAAAAAATAGTCAAAAAACCCAGGAAACAGCTCACACTGAAGACATCAGCTAACATCGCAGCCTGCCATGCTTACCTCCCTAGTCTGTTTTTTCCATCACACAGAATTTTTATTTCTATTTGCTTTCTCAAAGCTAGGTGCAGACCATAAACACAGCCCAAAGGCACGACTTGGAACATTTGCATATTTCTTTTAAATATTCTCACAAAAAGAGTTTGCTAAGAGGGATGTACTAAACATATGGATTTTTTCTTTTTGGAGTGAAAAACCAAAGATAAATCATGGAAAGCAAATGATGAGTTTGTGAATACGAATATTAGTCCTGGAAACCTAATTTAAAGACTTAATTCCATTATAATGAAGGAACGGAAGCAGACAATAGCCTCTAGAGTTAGTAAAAAGCAGCCAACTCTTCAAGAGCGCTGTAAAGTGAGCACCTATAAATAAGCAAGAAGACAAGAATTAGTCAAAGTATGCAGTGAGTAGTCCCACACAATAGCTGCATTTGAAAAAAAATCAAAGGTTTCTGAGAAAACTGGGATAGAAAATGATCCACATTTATCAAATAAATTACCATTAAGCATTACCTTCTCAATTCACCTTCCTCAGCAAAATCGCCTGCCCTAGCTCTTCTCATCTAATAGTGTCCCTCATGCACTCTTCCTAGCTGACCTTCCTCAGCAGGAAATGCAGCAAACTTCTGCAAGTAATGTTTTTAAGAAAAGGGGTAAAAAATAGCTTGTCCGATTGAAGCCATCTGGGGAATTATAGGTAGTAAGGCTGTAGTTTTCCAATCTGGAATGTCGCCAGAATACCAGTGCTTTCATCTCCCTCCTGGCAACATGACAAATGAAGGAGGCCAAGAGCAGAGAAGAGATAAAGCAAACAAAGATGTAGGATATTGGAACCTTGTCCTTGTACGTAGTGAAGCAGTTGCACATAGGCATGATCCCCCTGTTTCGTGCCACTTTACTTCAGCTGCAAATGAGCTGGAACATTAAGAGGTGAATGTTATCATTTTGCCTGTGTATATCATGACTAGTTAAGAAAGGCCCAGGCAGTTAAATGAACAGAGTTTAATGGATGTAATCTCTGTATATTGAGCAGAGCAAGACAGAGCCCTCATTTTGGCTTTCATGAAGTTACCTTGAAATTCAGGTGTGCATCATGGAAAGGGATACAAGAGCACACTGTCTGCTTCTCTTCAAGACAGTGGCACATGGCACCGAGAGGGGGAAGAGGGCTGCTCAGCAAATAGCAAGCTGCTGGTGGAGAGCAGTGGCAGGTTTCACCATCTCATGAGACAGGGGTCTCACATGCAGTGTGCTGCCTGTGTAATCAGCAGGGATCTCACTAGAGGAACTTAATGGGTCTGATATTGTAAAGATGACTTTTAATTTTCTTGCTCGTTGATAAGTGATGCATATGAGTCACGTTAATGTTATATTGACATTACAAGGAATTCAGACAGTCCAGAAGCCCTGTAACATACTGAAGCTTTCAGAGTTCCTGTGCCAAAAATTGTATAAAGAAAAAGGGAGTTTTGATGAAATGCAGTATGTATTTTGGAGCTTAAATTTAATTGAGGTGAAAGGGAAGGTCTGTCAAACTTAACTGAAGCCATTTTCATAATCTAGAAGAAGATATTGGTGATTTTGTAGGCTGATCCAGAAACATCCATACAAAATGCTCAATATTCTTGAAAGTATCTTTTTATGAACAGGAAGGCTGATCCCCTGTGTGAGACATTGTGTGAACTATCTAGACAAGTATTTGTTTTGGAATGGTTTCAGGCTTCCTCTGTGGGGTAGGGGCTCTAGCCAAGGGGATCTAGGCAAAGGGGTTCTTTGCTAAGATAATCATTTGCAAGCTTTCCCAAGTCACCTAATCATCAAGGATGATATTCTCCTCACCTTACTGTAGATTTACCTTTTAAACTGCAAGGTGTACAAAATATAAGTAGGACAGCATGAATAAACTAGAGAAAGGAAATTGAAATGTTTTAAGGAGAGGAAAATGCACAATATATCAGTTTCCAGGCATGATATTATGCTTGTATATGTGTGTGTGTGTGTGTGTATAAGTACATATTTATGTAAACACACAACAGATGATAGTACTGTTATTTCCTCTTTTCTGGTACCATTGAGTGACCTAAAGGTTTTGACTAGTGAAAACTGAATTGAGAAGTTAAATTGAAATCCTTGTACATGGGCTATTTATTTTCTCGGAGGGAACTGAAACATATTTTTTAGCAAAAGAGATTGAAGATAGTGACCTGTATCCTCTCCTTGGGTAGAGCCACAGCCACCCTACTCTCTGGGCATATCCACGTGTTGCACGTGGAACCTGCTGCAGTGACCTGATTCAAATAGGCTGGAATATCCACTTCCTTTGCAACAAACAAAGTTTTTGGTGACAAAAGCCAGACACATTAGTGTATCCTCCTTATGTCTGAACCAGCAAGGCTAAGCTGATGGCAAATCTAGTCAATTCAAGGGCAATTTCACATTAATGTTTTCGGGTCCAGAACTAATGCAGATGTCGCTTGCACTGGGACATCCTTTGATAGATATGTCCAGTCTTTCCTGATCAACTGCTGAAGGATCCTGTTGCAATATGTATAAGAATAGAAGAAAGAACAATATAAAAATTGCATTTCTACCTGATCCTCCCTTTTAGTAGTTTCAATTTATTTCTCTGCAAAGCCACATGCCCCAGCACAGCCATTTAGTCTTCTCAGGAAGAGCTGTCACTGACATATACTTTTTTTTCTGGAGCTTCACTCATATATTGTTGTTTTTCATGCCAGAGATAACATTTATCAGCAGCTTCATTCATAATAAGTTAGCTTGGAGGCTCTTGACTGCAGTTCTCACTTCTGCCTTTTTGTCAGAGGGACCCCTGATTGGCATATTTCTGCTTTTACCTAACGGATTTATCGGTGATACCATCAATCTTACTCAGGCTGGCTGACAGCTTGAAATTAGACTCACTTTCTTGACAGCTTCTGCAGCCAGTCTTCAGCAGAGTGAAGCTCCAGACCATTTCAAGTGGCCAGCAATCTCGATCCCAAAAAACAACTTCCAAGTCCTGGACCTGAAAGTCATAAAAACAGTTATCAGGCTATTAGAAATCTTATTGTATGGCAAACTTATGGGGAAGGCATTTCTAGCGAGGCATCAGCTATTTAAAGTCAGATGCAACTATATTTCTTACCTTTTAACTAAACTGTTAGCTTGTATGAGATTTTAATATATTAATTATTAATAATGGTGATTATCCTTGTGTCCAAGATTTAGAAAAAATCATTTAGGCTGTAAAACCCATCCAACTGCCACTTTTCCCTGTATGTGTAGAAACTAGTATTTCATTCTAAATAGCTCGGGGGAGGTAGCTCCAAATACTGCTTTTCTTAAGAAGATGGCCTTTTAGCAGCCATTAGAGGAAGCTTTCACTGTAGTCTCTTGATTATAAAGACAGAAAAAGCAAATAATAACTTTCAGCTTGGTAGAATTTACAAGATACTGATTGGACTAGATAGCTGATTAGTTTTCAGACCTCAGAAACTTCCTTAGCTGAATCTGCAAGAGGACTTTAACAGCCTTTTCCAAAAGATACTTTTCAGACCATGTGTAATTTTATACAGGAACCTATGATGTGGCTCATTCTTTTTTTTTCCTATCCCTTCTACTACATATGAAAGCCTGACTACAGTAAAGAAAATCATATCCATGAATCTGTAAAAGATGTTGGTGTTAGTGGTAACTGTACACATGAATGCTATGTATCTACATAAAGATAACCTCCTCATAGAATTATGATTTGATTTATAACATAGTGTAATAACATGGCAGTGACTACTTTCAGTAGTCTCTACATGATAGACCAGCTGGACAGAGTCCACAGAACAGTTAGTCAGAGATCTAGGAAACAAGAGAGAATTGGGTCTATTTAGAATGGAGGAAAAAAAGACCAAAGGAAGATATGATAGATATGTTTCAAACTTGTTTGATCTGAGACTGCAGATTCTTCAAGTATGTAACAAGATGATAACACAGAAGGGACTAAATTCATTTCTATGTCTGTGCAGCTGGAGATGAAATATTTAGAAAAAAAAATGCCTAACAGTAAGGAAAATTAAGAACTAGAATGTATTTCTTAAGGAGACTGGAATCAAAAAGTTGGAGATCATTGGGAACAAGTTAAACAAACTTCTGCTGAGAATTTTTGGATATAATCAACCACTCTTTGGGCCAAAGAGACGAGATATCTTCTATGTCCTTCCCTCACCCAAATGTTCTTTGAATGATCTTCTGATTTCTTTAACAGACTGATTTGAACAAGAAGTAACTACGAGCATGAACACTTAGGCTTCTTTGGTTGATAAGTGAGAAACATTTCAAGCTCATATGCTGCCTATTAAAATAAATACATCAGTACAAATCTTCCTGTGGATCCACAACAGTAGAAAGGTTCCTTAATCTGCTGAAATATATTCTATTACCTTGGAGGAAATGTTATGATGAGATAGCTATATTTGCATCATTACACCTGAATCCATGCTGGGAGCAAAGGTGTTGCTACATGGCATAGTTAAAACCATGCATAGCTTGTACATATAAACTTAGAGATTTCTTTTGTACTACCTATGCTCTGTAGTAAAAGTTGGCCTAAGGAATGACTGAGGTTTGCCAATCCAGGCCATGGCTGAAGTGAAACAGGACCACTGCAGACTACCCCAGAGAGTATAAAGCAATAATCCAGCCTTCAAACGTGAGATACTTGGTAAGGGGTCATATTTTAGCCTAGCACTGAATATAGAAACTTTTTGTATAATAGTTTTTAAAAATAGATGTAATGAAAAATATTCTCCTGTTCATAGATTATTTTTCAAAGTCTGTGTAAAACTTAAATTGGTAGATAAAGGGTTGAGAGAAAATCATTCAAGCAGATCTAGCCTTAACTATGGAAAAACTTGGATCCATTTAAAAACAAAGACATAAAATTGCTGGAAGGAAAAGGGAAATAATACATCTGCAAAAGAATTCAATGTATATTTTGCCTTGAGAACAGTCTTATTAGCAGATAAATTTTAAAATAAAATTTTATTGGAAAATGCTTTTGATTCCAAATGGAAACCAATACGGAGTTACCAAAAGGAAATGTCTGGTTTGGCTATATCTGAATTCTCACACACTTAAATGTGAATGACAAACCAAAAGTCAGATGCTTCTGCTTTAGCACAGGAAGTGAATATCACAGTATCGGTCCCTGCTGTTAATGTTCACTCAGATTTCGTGCTGCATGGCCAATGGGCCAAAACCATATTGTTCCTTACTCTGTGTGTTTCACAAGAAATGTGGTGTTCCCAAAACATGGCTGAGATTAAATTCTGTGCCTGGAGCAGGAAACATGTCTAGGAAAGAACATGGAGTTAAGTTCATGGAAAGAACATGGAGTTAAGGCCTGTGAACAATCCAGAATGGCCTTTAATGTTTGGAGCCAAATTGTGATTTTCAAAGGGATACATGATACTGGAGTTCATTCCCATTTTAATAGAATATTCTGCAGCTCGTACCTGCAATGAAAAGCCACCACTGACCTCAGTGGGTAGGATCAAGCCTATGGAAGGCTATGGAACTTCGAATCCAAGCTGTTAGGTTCAGCAAGGTAGTATTTGGTGTGAACACAGTTGGAACATGTCTGCATGGAAAGAAAATCTGAGACTTCTTATGCTCTTGACTAGACACAACTGACATCAATGATCTCACAGTTTAATCTTTCTAGGTAAAAAGTGTAATCAGAGGATTCAGCGTCTGAGCAGAAAGACTAGCTGAAGAAGTTAATCAGAGAAGGAGAGCAATCATAGTGCAAGGCAGTGTGGAAATTTTAGGCTGAAAAGGAATAGGCTGAATAGGGAACATCTTGGGAGAGACTCAGATGGTGGACTGAATCATCCAGAATTGCTGTTTTATTCTCCACTGATTATAAGGAGAGAGTAGGCTCCTGATGTGAATATTTCAGCTAAGAAACGGCAGTGAAATGAGATGACTCCAGGCCCTTGTGTTCGGGCAAGTAGCATTCAGTGTGGCCATAGGTGGAACATTTTATTTCTTAAAGTAAACAAGTTAACTATCATCATTTGTTGTGGTTCCTAAATACTAAAGTGACAGGTTTAGAAAAAAAAGCTTAATACAGATAGATAGGCCTATTTAGGCATTAGCAGAAGTAAGATCTGGGCGAATAATTTGAGGTAAAATGTTTATTGGAGGATTTTTGTCTTTTTCTCTCTTCTGAATTATCCATGAACTTATCATTGTTCTAGAAGGTGTTTATCACCGTCATCATCTGGGTCTTTGATCTGTACGCAACTGCAGATATGGTTAGAAATGTCAAATGTGCTGCGACCTTTTTTAATTCCTTCCCAGATCATTAAAGGATCATTGGAGGAGTGATTAAGATCTTTAAGTAACAAAACAGATTAAAACTCTGAAGGCACCACCCAAAGTAACAAGTAAATGTCCAGACTTGGACATTTTGAGAAATACGGTGGCAAAGGGATGTGTTAGCAAAGAATGCATGTATCTGAAAGGAAAGCAATCAGACAAAGAAAAGTGTGGTCTTGTGGCAGAACAGAAGTAGCATCTGCCACACGTTAGTAGAGGGCAGTCTTTGAAGCTGTGAGCAAGAAGAGTATACGCTCTTTTACTTATATTTGAGAGCACAGGACTGTGACTTCTGTTGTCTATTTTTCATGTGAATTGGAATGACTTTGGTGACTTAGTAGAGTCACAAAATTTATTGCTTAGAACAAGAAGGACAATATTTTCTCAGGTGCAACTTCTGTAATTATTGCTCTTAGGTTCTATAAGGAATCAAACTGTTCAAAGAATTTCCCTCTCTTTTAGCTATTTCATAAATTATATGACAAGCTGTTTCCAGAGGTCAGATTATTTTTAATTGTAATCAAATTTCGAGTGATTTTAGAACTTGTTTCCTGGTGCAAATAAACAGGATTTTTACATTCTGATTTGCATTCTGTGGACATTTGTCTTTTTTTAAAATTCCTTGTTTGCATGGACAGTTCTGCCAGTAAACTCATTTGCTAGAATATTTACAAGAGACAAATGCAACAGGGTCATGAATAGCGTCCAAACAAGTTTACTTAAAAATGAAAACAAATAACAGCAAATGCTTGGCCTTGTTTTCCCTGTGCTGATGAAGTTGTTAAATGAGAACAAGGTTAATACTGATCAATGCAGCAACTGCTGGATTCAGCCCTCTCATCTTGATGTGTTGTTGTTTATCTGCTTTATCACTGCCCTTTGTTTATGGCCCTTCTGTCAGTTTCCACTTCATATGAAAGTGCTTCTATCCAGAGAAATGGAAATGAATCTTTTCAGTAAGATTTTTTGAACCACAGAAATGAATGACAGTCTTTAAGATCTTGAGAATATATTACTATACATGTATTTCATTCCCTTGATTTGTTAATTATAAGTTTTTTTGACGGATATTTCTTGTGTAGTGATTTAAAAAAAATATAGAGATCTACATGAAGCATTTTGCTATTGTACCAGTCCCATAGCATGTTTACATTCCTGTAACTCAGCCTCAAACTGCTGAAGAATTTGTATACAGTTTTATCTGTTTAATCATTATAAAACCTGAATTAGTCCTGAATTAAAACCTGACGATAAATGTTTGGATTCAGAGATTGGGATTGATTTCTTTTTATTCCTTTATCTGAATGTAGTAGTTTTAGTTAATCTTTAATATGTATGATGATGAAAGTAGGAACTGAAAAACTGATGTGTTTATGAAAAACAAATTGGATACTAGTCTGGGAGTTAACCAAATTAATATATGGGCTGAATAAGAGAAGTAGATAGAGATGTAGGAAGAATTTACTCTGCTCAGAAAGGCCATTTTTTATTATTTTATTTTATTTATTTTTACTAGTTTGTTTTAAAGAACAAGCTGTAGTCATCACTGTAATACACTTCTATGCAGGTGGAAAATTATCATACCTGCCCCCTTACCATCCTCTGGAATGAAGTAAAGTTCTTTCTGAGAATCCCTGTGAGCTGGTGAGTTCACCCACAGCTACCATTTCTCTTCCTTTCACATTCCGTAGCAGAATGCCTAAGCTTCTCCACCAGCTTATCTCAGCGTGATTTACTCTTTTTCATTCTTGTTAGCAGGCAGTGTATGGGCATAAGCATACTTTTCAAATAATCTGGTTTCAGGTTTCTGCCTCCAGCTGTGCCCAGGCACCTCCTAAGTGTCTCTCGCCAAGCTCACATTGTTGTGTCAGCTTTTAAAACGTCTAGCATGTCACATATGGGCAGAACACATGACAGGGTTTCTCTCTGTAAAGAGAACGTCTTAAAAGGATCGCTTTTTGCATTTAGGCTATCATCTTCTTCCAATGTCAAGTTCCCCCCAGTCTGACCTCTGAGAAGAAGTGTCCTGTCCCATCTTTTCTGACTCATTTAATGTCTGAAGTGGGATCTTCTTGCAAATGATGGTAAAGCTCTATGATAAGATGCTGTATTTTTAGATGTTATTAAGCTCTGATTTTTCTTCTACTAAACTAAACAAAAGGATCAAATTAATAACAAAGTTTGGCTGTGAATATAAATTTGAAACAAACCTTAGAGCTCACTTTTTTTTTTCTTATTTCTCCAGCTGTTTCTGTGCATTTTTTTAAAAAACAGTTATTTCTTTTTAATCATACAAGCCTAGATTGGTCTGTTCTCATAAAAGCCACAGGATAGCTTTACTCAGGTCAATAATACTCTCACGTTTTCTCTTTAAGCTGAAATCCTGCAGGCGAAGTATTGTTTAACATATCTAATTCCCAATTAAGAATGCTTTGGCAGAGTATTTTACATCAGCCTTTTTCCACAAAGGAGTGAAAAGATACTCAGAGAAAAAGCCAAATGTTTCAAAAGAGCACAACCAACAGGGCATTAAGAAGTCTCTGCTACCCATTTTTAAGGCACCAGAGCTGTAAGTTTTTAAGCTGATTACAGTAGCCCAGTGCTGCTACTATCCAGAAAGCCAAATTTACTTAGAATCAAGAGGCAAAAACAGGTATCTTCCACTTTACCCAACAGGACATCTGAGTCAGTCTTTGAAGGAAGTCTGATCTGTTCCCACTTGTCTGCTTTTCCAGCCTTCAGGACTCACATGAACAGGATTTAATTTCCAGACAACATCTCACTCTGAATGGACTTGAGTTTTGTCTCCCTTTCTGTGGGTGAGAAAGCAGAGTCACATGTCTGTTCAAATAGGAGAAAAAACAAAAATCATGTTTTTCATTATGTTGGCAATGTATTGGTTGTCTTTTTGGTTCCAGGCTGAGCAAGTATGGACCATCTCTCCTCCAGACTGCAGGTAGCAACATCTGATAGGCTCCATTGTCTCTTACATTAGAATGAGCAGTTAATCCTGCTGTGCACAACTGAAATCCTTGCTCACTGCCTTCCAAGCTTCAGTGTTTTGTGGAACAGTAATTAATGTTTGTTTGGGGAAGCAGACTGGGAATTGTGGAGTTCCTCATGTGAGTCTTTATTAGTATCATCACTCACCCATTGTAATGAAGCAAAAATGATTCTTCTTGGAAATTGTTCCCAGTGAGATCACAATTATTAAATACCATCATTGCTTATAATAATTAAACTTTTATTATCTGGGTTCCAACCCTGTCAGTTTGGATTCCCCAGAGAGCCCGTTGTTTGTTAGCCAAAAGCTTTGAGGGAAGACGTGTTGTGAATAATGTCATTTTCAAAATAGATATGGTGCTAAAGAAACAGCGGGTCTTCTAATTGGAAGTGATGAATTTCCTAGTGATGGACAGGCAGTGCAGACATTAATTTAAAAGATACAAGGAAAGTGGGTCCCTTTGTGATATGGAAATCTTTACCCTAACAGTGCTGAGTGTAATGAGATGGGCCAGGTTAGCTAAGGCAGTGGTGGCTGGAAAATCAGCTAACGAATTCATGCACTAAATGAGTGCAAAAAAATGAGCAAAGCAGGTTAATGTGGACCTTAATCATAGAAAGGCAAAGAAAGAGCCTGAATACTAAGAGAAGATGGTTTTACAGGAACTAGAGGAGATTGAATAAGGCTACTAACTCAGTAAGGATCTGTGTCTAACTTTTGCTTGGGATTCTAAAAATCATTAGTCTTATTTGCACTAGAGATTGTTGGAAAAAGCTGCTCAGCATGCCATATTCAAGAAGTAGTCTTTTATAGATCCCCAGAATGAGAATAGCAAAGGATGCTGCCATCAAAAGGAAGTTGTGAGGACTTAGCAGAGGAGCCTGGTTTAAGAAGAAACTAAGAAAAAGACAGATATGCTCTGTGGGAAATGTATGGTGTCTGTTTACACTAGAGCAAAGTCTAGGTCCACTGAAACCTTTATTGAAGCCAGTGTTGATCTAGAGCCTGACCTACATGCCCTTTCAACTTCAGACAGGGTGTATCCATCTTCAGTGAGTCCCAAGGCCACGCAAACCACCAGACTCTCTCTCTCCTTCTCTCTCATTTTAGTTTATTAGCTGAAACAGAAAGAGTAACGGTAGCAGAGGAAGAGAAAGCCTTTTAAAGGAAGTTTTCTGAATCCAAATCAGCTTAAAATTGGCATTAAGGGGCACTAATTCCAGGTGTCTGTAATATCAACAGTTTTTGATATTAAAGTTTGTAGTATCAACAGTGCCTGGTAAGGTACTGCCTACATCACCACTGCCACAGTGACTTAAAAATTGCTTTAATTGCTTCCAAATGACCTTTGCCTTGAACAGTTTCCAAAAAAGAAGCCAAAGAATCAGAAAATGCAGTGTTAGGTTTTTATTATTCTATAAGACTTACATGTTTGAAGCATATGTTTAAAGGGAACTTGAACTACCTAGGAGGTCTATTCTCTTTTGTGTATCAATAAAGAACCTCCATGGAGGTGTCAGTAGAGCTGTTTTCAGCAGAACAGATTTTCCTTAAAAGTACTTTTAGATGAGTAGTGGTGGGGAGACAAGAACAGAAATTGTCTCCTCTTTCTTTCCCAAATGGCATATAATATTGTAAGACTACTAAAATTTCAGCCTGATTATTGCAAACTAAAGAAAAAAATCTCTCCAAGACCAGTAAATGACTTTTTAAAGCTTTTGGAGAGCCAGCATTTAGTTTCATTCTTTGCTTATGGTGAAAGAACTGGATTTAAGTCTGACTTCATGTGGGAGACAAGACATCTGATTAAGCATCTTGGTCTAAAAACATTCAATTATTCTGCTATTAAAATTTTACTATTGTATAACTAAATCAAAGAAATAAAAAAAAATCAAAGAGTCATTAAAATAGAAATCAAGTTCTAGGAGTGAATTTTCATGGTTCAGGGTAGATCTTTGTAGCAAGCAAACAGCAAGGAGAGACTGAGAGCTAGAAAATTTTGCAGCTTTATTTCTAAATATGAGAAACTTACTGGGGAACATAGAAGCATTTGAAGTTAATTAAAATAATTAATAACACAATTAATGTTATTTTGAATATGTCTATTGCTAAACGTTAATTATCTTGTAGCCACTAGAACAACATAATGATAGCATCATTCTTAGTGATTAGTGTAATACTATATGCCTTTGCTAGAATTTGAATGTTGTCAAATGAAGATAAATGGCGTGCCAGACAATGTATTTATTCAACAAAAGAAGGTCTGTATTATTTGGTTTGGGAGGTCTTGAGAATGAAATCTGTTGCTGAAGAAGTTCAACTTCAAACTTGATAGATGATGTGGAAAAAGGGATCTTCAATATTAGGAATACTGGTATCTTAGTTTTCTGTCTACTGTACCATTTCCATTTCTAATCTTTACTTTAGGAAGGAAGCAAACCTGTATGAAAATGTTGTATGTCTTCACATCTTGCTTCTTTCACAGAGGGTCTTAGAATTAGATTAAGCCTCATAGTCATGATGTGTGGACATGTCTACCTGCAGCAAAGGGCTCATCTGCAAGAAGGTGACTGCCAAGCTCTCTTGGCATCCAGTATGCTCATATGGGACTGTGCAGAACACCAAGAGTTATCACCTTTGTTCCTGGCCTTCGTTCCCAGATGAACCACATTGTGCTAAATACCTCAGCCTGGAAGAACCCAAGGTGGCAGTTAACCTCGTGGTTGTAATCAGTAACATCTTTTCTCTTAGCTGAGAGAATACTAGTGCTACAAGTTTTGATGAAGATAAATGCAAATAACAGCCAAAACCCTGAATTAGTTAGCCTTGCTGTCAGATCACACTCTTGGCACCAGCTGCCTCACACTCAGGACAGACCCACAGGTTGGAAACAGAACAATGTCAGACCCTGACAGTTTATAGGTATGTGTTCATTTCTGTGTAAAAAGTTAAAAAAAAAGGATAAGTGAAATTAGTATGAGTAAAATCAGCTCCTGTAAGAACTGTGGGATTTACTACTGTTTCTATCCATAGATGCCTGCCTGAAGGAGTCATTTACCAAGTGGTTTGGAAATGTAAACCTCCTCTATGCTTTAGTTTGTATCACATTCATTCCCATTGGTGCTTCTTTTTGCCAGCTGCTCCTTAGGCTTGTCCCTTGTCCCTCTCATTCCCTCATCCATCTGGTAGCAACAGTACGCAGCAAAATGACAGTGAAAATAGTGAAGCTCTAGAGCTTTACCCATGACTCATGAGAAATGTAGACCTCACTCAGAAGTTCTCTACCTTTTGTGACTCATGTACTTCTTCCTCTCCACGGGATGCATTTAGGATCCCGTTGGAAGCAATTAGATATGAAATATCAACATATATTTATTAAATAGGCACTGTTTTCATTGTTCCCTCAAGTGTGATTTAGCAGCAATACAAAGTCAAGACTTGATGTAATGTATATCCTCTCATTGTTCAAACAAAAAGAAAATAAACACACACCGTGCAGATTGTATATTGCTGCTGAGTTCCTCTGGCAGCGGCAAGATAATGAGGGACAGCGTGATAATCTGACAGGAGGTATTGCCCTTTGATGGGCATGGAGTTGTACATGACACTGAGGTTTTTTTGTTTTTAACTCCAGCCATCTCCATTGAGAATGTGCAGATCTGACCATCTGAGAAATTGCTGCATGGAGAATTCCCACCCTCTACATCCACTTCCAGGGTTTTACTATAACTTCTCTGTCAAACATCAGCCATTCCTGTCAGTCGTAGCTTCTAGGGGTAATGATGAGCAGAGACTGGAACTGATAATTCAGCTGGATATAGAGGCAAATTTGATGTTTTGTCATGTATTTGCAAAGTGGCACAAACCTTTGCTCTACACTGTGTGACATGAAACAAAGTGGTGAGACATTTGCAAAAAATCAGAAATATGTATGAGGGAGTAGCTGGGTTTTGTTGCAAATGAATGAACGTGCTTACACACCCACACAGGCACATCCACACACGCGCACACACACACATACGTATGTATTCAGAGAATCAGAGCTGACTGTGCTGAGAATGTTTGGAAGACTGACAAATCAGGCCAATTTTAAAATTTAAGGCTAAAATTTACTGAATTTATTCTTTAATAGCACACTTTGTGCTAATGGTCAGATTTCGCACTATATTAATCATCATTATGTATGCAGAACTGTTAGCACTTATATTCTGAATTAGCTGTGAATATGCAGTACGAGGGAGTTGAAGCCGTACAGTTAGCACGGGTGGTTGTGGTCCTGTCTGGTCCGCAGTTACAGAGGAAGGTGCTCGGGGATGAGAGCTGGTCCGCAAGAGCAGTAAAAACTGAAGTGAGTTTGTTTTCTTCCTTCTCATTGCCTTTTCCTCAGCTGATGTTTTAATACTGTTGCCCACCTCCAAAAAAGGGCAGCAGCTTCTGCTCCTGATACCGTTTATCTTGTTTTCCTTTGTGCTGCTAGTCATCATTGTCTGTTCTGGAGGATATTCTGACCGTTTGCAGTTTCTTGTATTTATCTTGCAGCCTGTCTGGGAACTTCTTGTAACTTGGAAGGCTCCGCGTGCAATGACATCCATCTCTGTCCCTTTGGTCATCATGTTGCTCAAATATTTGTGTAAAATGTTTGTACACTCTGCCCGAGTGTATAATCGCAATGTTACAGGATACTTACATGTTGTTATGCTCCCTTAGTTCCCTTATATTTGGGTTCAAGGCGAGCTAATATTAATTATATCCTGACTACCCTATACATAGTTTATGGGAGTCACGTGGATCTGCTTTGGCTACAGCCAAAGACTTCATTTTCTTCTAATTTTCATTTTAGACTTCATTTTCTTCTAATTTTCATTAATTTCATGCCAGTGTACGTCTGTTGACTTCAGCTGAGTTACGTATGATTTTCCGACTGCTCACAACTTGAACTTTTACTTACATAATTTTGGCATGCCCTAAGTTTCCCATTGACAGATCTAGTACTGTTGGCTTTGGCTACCCAATAGTAGAATAAAAGAAGTTACTATTTAAAATCATGCTTTATTCATCCGTATTTAAGGTTGCAGTAGAAGTTAAATAGATAGTTGTTTAATTATATAGTCAAGCGATATAATCATATTAGATTCCTGCAGATTTGATCATTTTCTCCATGCTTTAGTAACTCAAAAAGTCCATGCTCAAAATGTCATTTATTTTGGGTGGAGTGCCTTACCATAAGAAGGAACACACTGGAGCTGTTACATCAGCTGTTAAATTTCAACAACCATCATTTCTTCTTTATATTATTTCTCCTTGGTAGCAGCATTCATTTTGTGTATCAGCCATTTTGAATTTTCCTCTTACATGCTTTTGCCATAATTTTGTATTTCTTCATAACTTGACCTGATTTTCACTGCATGTCTCTCGTTCTTGTGTTCAGGTCAATGAAGAACTTGTGATTTTCCCGGGTGATTCTATTATAGCTTCAGTGTCCCACTTGCAATTGTGGTTTCCATTTTTTTTTTTCGTTAGAGAACTGCCAGCTTTACTTATCTCTTTTTCTTACTGATCAATCTCCTTGAAGAGCTTATTTACCAGTCGTGGTCATTTATTTTACTGTTATTTATCTCATTTTTAAAAAAAATCAAATACTTTAATTTCATTGCCAGTCTAAGCTCCCTTCTAACAATGGTATTTTCATCCAATTCCTTCCTACTCATTTGAGGGGAACACGCAAAACATTTTCTTTTCTACCAGCTAAATCCATTGCTATCAGTGGATTCTAAAAGCTTGCTGTATAGTGTGATTTCAGTTTCCTGAAATTGTCTGTACAGATAATATTCATGATTGAGGGTTTTTTTTTTTTTTTTTTTTTTTTTTAAAATCTCAAGATGAATCTTCTAATTGTTTTATTTGCATAACCTTGGTTTGCCTTTGTAATATTAAATCTGTATTATAATAGGAATCTACAGGTTTTAATATTTTCATCATCACTCTGTTTCATTCATCAGAAGTAATTCTCTTTCTAGGGTTGCCTTGGAGCAAATATGTGTATTACTGATCATCATGCCTTATTTCCCCGCCTTTGTTTGAACAAGCCTTTTCACTTCGTATTAATTTTCTGGTCATATGGATTATCCCATCAAATGAATGATAATCTTTGACATAAACTAAGACTTTTATCCAATTATGTTTATCTTTCATATTTTATACATATTTTTCATATCTTAGGAAATTTTAGGTGTCTAAGAGGTTCACTAACTTCTTCCACTACCTTCTTTCTTGTCCCTTTTCTGATGCTACTGTGACCAGCACTTCTCCTTTTTCCCTCTGTCCCTGATATTCTTTGATACAAATTGGATATTTACTTCCTGATGATCCCACCGTAGGAAAAATGAAAAATTAAAAAAAAAATAGAGGAAAAACATGTAATGGTAATTATGTATGTCCTGCCTCCATGCATATATTGAAGGCATTTACAGATATTCAGTATCATTGCCTGAGCAGTACAGATGGCTTGCTCATAGGCAATTTGGTTCTAGCTTCTGATTTACCCTTTACACATTACACTGTATAGAGAAGAGTGGTTACATAGGATGGCATGATGGAGAGACAAGATACAGAAAGAGGATTCTCCATCCTGGTTGACTCATTGATGACTTTGCTTCAACATTGCTGGCTGCCAGAGAGCTGTCAGAACTCATGGACTTTCAGTGACACCTTTCCAGGCTCAAATTTATGTAGCAGTCAAATCTGGTTTAGGTAGAGTTGTCCCAGTGACTGATACCCATATTTACTTTTGACTGCTAATGTAGAGATTATCAAGACAAGAAGGGATGGAACTATAGAATATCCCACATAACTGTGATGGGAGAAAAAACTCTTCCAGGTTATTTACATACATTATATTATGTATTCCCTTTCAACAAAACTGAGCATATTTTGATAGACAAGCTGAGAACTGAAATCAAATCTGATTTTGGTAAATGAATCCATATGTTAGTTCTGGGGTAAGCAGATGCAGAAGTGCCAAGCTGTGATTACACAGATTTTTAAGACAGCGTGTTTTTACTTCGTTCCTTTGGACGCTGATGTTATGAGTCAGAAGAGTGAGAAGAAAAAGGTCAAAAATAGCTACCATATGGGCTCACACCGTAACATATTTATATTGCACAACTAAATGATACATAGAGAAAGTGAAGGACACGTTCTCAAACCTATATGTCAAGATTAACTAAGAAGGGCCGAACAAATTACCAGTTAATATTTTCCCTTCTGTTGAAAACTGTTCTTTAAATGTGAATGTTTGTGTACTTTTTTTCACAGAATCACAGAATTGTGGTTGAGGTTGGAAGGGACCCCTAGAGATCATCTTGTCCAATTCCCCTGCTCCAGCAGGGACCCCTGGAGCACGTGGCACAGGGTGGCATCCAGGTGGGTTTGGAAGCTCTCCAGAGAAGGAGACTCCACAACCTCTCTGGGCAGCCTGTTCCAGGGCCCTGTCACCCTCACAGGAAAGAAGTTCTTCCTCACATGGATGTGGGACCTCCTGTGTTTCCACTTATGCCCCTTACCCCTTGTCTTCACCACTGAGAAGAGTTTCTCCCCCTCCTCCCAACAATCATTCCTCAGGTACTTATGCATATTGATTAGATCCCCTCTCAGTCTTCTCTTCTCCAGGCTAAACAGGCCCAGCTCGTTTTTAGTATCCAGAAGTGATATTCATATTCAAATATTATTCACTGACTGAAATGAGAACTTCTGGTTTCATGTAAGTACCAGTGAACAATCTTCACCTGCTACACAAGCAAGCTGGAAAACAAATATATCTGGGATCTATAATATCTAGGCACTTTTAAATTTCAGCCCTTTTTAAAGTGCAGTTGGAGCATGACTCTATTTACTGTCCTTTGATGAAAGTGTACTTTAAGGTGACGTGGACAATGATAAGCATTTATTATTTTAGAAAGTTAAATAGCAGAAAGAATTTTTACAAATATATTAGAAAAATATTGTGTAACTTGTTTTGTCTAAAGTGCTTTTACTGGTCATCCCACTGACCAGATTCTCAGATATTTAAATGATACAAAGCTTGTTTCTTATCATTTTGGCAGCTCTCTCCTGAAATAAGGTCTGAAGTGACTGCCTGTGGAATTGTATACTGTAACTTGTCTATAATAACAGAGGTAATAATTCAAAATCTAAGACAGCTCGTGGGAAGCATAAATCCAGTGTTGTTCATTGACCTCCCAAGATTTTTAGATGATTGTGTCCAGACTAAACAGAACATTGCATAGAAGCATGCAACTGCAGAGTGAAACAATAATATAATATTGGGAATAATTAGCGTTTGATGATAAAATCTTCTCAGGAATTGAATGCTCTGATTGTAGTCTTTTTTTTTTTTTTTTTTCAAAAAAAATCTAAAGAAACAAAGAAATAGC
The DNA here is from genome assembly GCA_003342815.1 of Eudromia elegans. Classification (NCBI taxonomy): domain Eukaryota; kingdom Metazoa; phylum Chordata; class Aves; order Tinamiformes; family Tinamidae; genus Eudromia; species Eudromia elegans. The sequence goes on along the minus strand of PTEX01000256.1, from coordinate 777,238 downwards.
TCTTCTTTCCAAACCTGTCTTTCATAATGAGTAAGAATGGTGCATTAGTCAGAAATGTAATCAATTTTGTAGAATGGTAAGAAATCTAACAGTATAGCTGGCAGTAATATATCACTTTTTCCTTATACTTTTTTACTGGAAAAAGTAGATACTACTGGGCTATTCTCTAGATTTTCAAAGGTGATGTGGCAGCCCATGGACTGAGTTGGCTTCTGCAGGCAAGGCTCGGATGTAGCGTTTTCAGACATGTCTGACTCATCTAAAAGCAAGGGACAAAATTCTAATTTCTGTAGTTCATCTGCCAAAGTATAATTCTCTAACTGTGTAATTGAGTTAATGTGTTTGAGCAGATATTTTATATTTTGCCTTTACCTCAGGAAAATAATCATGTATCTAATGAGCCTCATAATAAGTAATTTGCAGGTAACTAAACCTGGGACCTTAGACAACAGAGCAGAGGCTTCTGTCGCTTTATTTGAAAGAGTAGTGTGCCACATTAGGTGGAGGCAGCAGAAGGGTGTTTTTCTCTGTTATTTACTTGCCTATTAGATGAATGCAAAACACACTGAACTGGTGGGTGGATATTTTCAAAAGCGTTCAACATTGACTTTAATGGGAGAAGATGCAGATAAATGCTAAGCCATTTTAAAGTGTACTTAAAATGTACCTTTTTGTGCCTGTACTGATGTACTTTTCATTAGGGCTTTTTACACATGTATTCATGCTTAGGCACCACTGTCTATGTATGCAAAAGGGTCTGCATTGGCAGACACAAACTAAACAAAAGGAAGACTGTAACTTTGTAAGAGTTACAACTCTCATGACTCTAGTCAATATTAAATGCATATTATTTCCATCTACTCACATGTGCTCTTACTTCCTAGGATATCTTAAATAGAATCAGACGAATTATTTACTCAAAATAAATAATATGATATATGTAGTCTTTTCATTTTCTTGTAGGATAATTCACAAAGAGAAATGAGTTGCCAATTTGTAATAGGGATGGAAAATATTTTTTGATAGGCTTGTAAAAGAATTCAACTTCTCATGTAAGCATAAACAACGACTGGTCACTTTTGGCACATCCTATAGGGGATATTTCTTGATTGACACAAGGAAAGGTAATAAAAGAGGCATGAATGATGAAGCATGAATAAAGAACAATCGTGCTTTCTGATAGGATTTTTTTGATGAATTATATGTGTTAAAATTTAGGAAACTTTCAGAATTTGCAAACATTTTTTATGAATAAGCCATCAGAATATACATTAACCTGGAATGTTATAACTCAATGAATAATAGTAAATAGAAATTGTCATTTATTTCTCCAAACTATAGCCAGTAGCAGCAAGACTCCAGGTTGTGGAAGGAGAGCAAATAGCTTATTTGAACAATGTCAATAAGCTTTAAACTCCACTATAGTCTTTGAAAGAGCAGTAAGTTGCAATAAATACTAAAGGACTGCTTGATCACAGCCAAAGAAATTACAGACAAGCATTGAAGTCAGTATGGATTTATGAAGGGGAAATCATTCTTGACCCACTTGATATCCTTTCGCATTGAGATGGCTGCCTTTGTGGATGAGAAAAGAGTAGTGAATGTTGTTCACCCTGACTTTAGCAAGGCTTTTGACATTATGTCCCAACGTGTTCTCATAGACAAGCTAGTTAAGTATGGCTCGATTAGGTGATTGGTGAGGCGTATTGAAACTGGCTGAACTGCTGGGCTCAGAGGGTTGTGGTCAGTGGCACGACATCCAGCTGGAGGCCAGTCACTATTGGTGTCCCCCAGGGACTGAAAATGGAGACAATACAGTTTAACTTGACGAATGGACAGGGTGACAGGAGGGAATGTACCTTCAGCAGGTTTGCAGACAATACAAAACTGTGAGTAGCGGCTGATACAGGAGATGTTTTATTCAAAGAAAATAAACTAAATTTGAAGTGGCAGGTATTTGCACAGCAAATTTAATTTTAAGAATCACACTCATTCAGCAAGAGTAACAAGGGCAGGTAGAAAAGGTAATCAGGAGACGAAAGAAAGCAATGCCATTGTATAAACAGAAATGAAATAGATGTCCTTAATTAATTGTATTGTCCTCATATACTTTAAAGCCTTCCTTGCAAAAACAGGCAGACAACATGGGAAGTCATGCCCTGGGCAGAAATAGCTAATTTAGATGTCTTTTTCAAAATTTAACATTTAAAGGAGTAGAAGCTACACCTGATTTCCGAAAGCTTTGAGATTGTTAACCTTATAAATAATGGAGAAAGCATGTTCTGTTTATTTATGCAGACTTAAAACTTTATACAGTCCATTCTATTAGATTGTCCAGCTTGCTGCAAGACATAAATTGCTTCTTGTTATTTCCTGCTCTATCTAGTCATCTAAACATTTAGTCATCAAGAGCTTCATGTTTCCTTCTAGATAATCAACAAAATATTGCATAACATATGGCTTTGTAACAACGTCTACTGAAGTCCACTGGGGATACATTTGATATGTATTGTCTATCAACCTGATGTTTTTAGCTGTGTGACTTAGCTACTTATTAATCCACTGACTGTGTGCTCTGCCAGTATTGGATAGCAGGAGATTTTGAATCAGAATTCCGTGCTGTACGATGCCGAACACTTACAGAATTATATAACATACATCTCTGCATTTATGTTCATTAGCCAAATAAGAAATTAACTTCCCCAGTAAATCCTTATTTTTTATCAGTTTTATCAGTCCCTTGTGACAGGGGCAGAGCATTCACACTTCCCCTTTTCAAAGATTCCTCACTTGCTCACTTCCTCACTAGTTTGTCTGCAAAATGATCCTCAAATTTATTTACCAAAGCCGTTTGAATGCTAAGTTACTGATTGTTGGTTCAGAAATAGAAGAGGAAGTGAAGTGCTTTGAATAAATTATTTCTCAGCTCTGCATACAAAGTATAAAGATGTTTTGTGCTTCTGAAGAGTGAACATGTAACAAGGGCGCTCAGTGATATGAAGTAGTATTCAGGTTCTGTCTTTCATCAATACTGCAGATCCTGGACTATAAGAGGAATTTAACACGGATAGTTAAAATAAAAAGTCCCTATACCTTCCTTGAGACACTGAGAAAATCGTAGTGTCCTAGTGTTTTTTGACCTTCAGAGGTGCACAAGTGTAGATCAAGAGGCAGGAAAAGCTGCATACAGTTTCATCATCCCTGGCAGAGACGACCTCCGAATTATTATTGAGACAGAGGCCTAAATCTCTTTTCAGGACTCTTTTGTGGAGAGGGAGAGATAAAAATTTCACCAGAGCAATTCAGAGCAGGTCCAAGCTAGCACAGAGCAGGGGTCTGTACCAGGGCACTAGTCCCTCAGGCTGCCCTTAATGCTCTGTTTGACGTTTTCCGATGCTCATCTGGATAATGCTGTCTGGAGATCTCAATACAGAAATGTGGTGGTATGTCAGGGCTTGCAAGAGTTACTTGTAAGGAAGTACATCACTCCATACATTCTTTTCTGAACATAAATTGTACATCTACTTTCTGAAACTGGTGGGAGAGATGTTTTCTTAAGGCAGTACTATGCATAGAGGAAAGAGACTATCTGGAATACCAAAGTATTTCTGTTTTGATTTGATTTAGATTTTAAGCCATGCAAGGTGGTTTGATTAATGTGTTCATCTATGGACATCCCTGAATATGTAACACAAGCATAAATTCTCTAGAGGAATAGGAAAGATGAGTTTGCTTATTGAAGTGCTTAGCCTTATGGTGATGAAGTCTGTATAATAATCTAAGAATATTGCTATATAAAAATGAACACTTGACATGATCTGCAGGGAGCTCCAACAAATTCGCCTGCCCAGCAATGTCACCTAGGCAGGCTATAAAAACCAACACTCTGAGGGCACTCCTTTAGCACCCCTGATAATATGCTAAGTGATGTCTAACAAGGAAGAATCCAGGGTTGTATAAAAGGCAACTTCACAGATTTACAGGCAGGGCTTTATTAACACTGAACATCTCTAGCTCTTAGTAACTGACCTAAACTGTCTGGAAACTTTTTATCCAGAGCACCTGGATAAAGAAGAAAACCCAACAAATTCCAGTTTCTTCTGTAAGCATCTTTCAGTACCTTTATGCTGACAACTCCATTCCTAAATTGTGTTGCAATTCAGTATAGTTTGTGTTTAGATCTCAGCATATTTCAATGTTTTTCTTCAAGAATAATGTTTGTGAGCAATTTATGTTTTTTTCACGTTCAGTGGCTTCATAATCCTTGATCTGTGATTTGTGATAAATTTCCTTGGCAATGGAAATTGTATTTAATTTAGCCAAATGTTTATGTTTCTTTCTTTTTTTTCCCCCTTTCTCCTTTTTTTTTTTTTTTCCCCATTTACTGGTATTTTTTATAGATAATTTCACAAAAGTGATAGACTATAAATTTTACATGCAGGTACCAAATTTGGCAAATTTACAACTGAACTGTCTGATTTCTGTGGTAATCTCTTCACTCACTGTGAAAGGGCATGCATCCACAATGAAATTGGGCTTCTGCTTAAAAAAAGCAAGTAAAATCCTGCGGTAAGCATGGGCAGGAGGTGATGGAAACCCAGTCTAAACTGCATGATAATGATAACTATGACTTTCCTAGGATTTAGTTGTTTTTAATATACTTTTTAGCAGACTTTTTCTTTCTTCCAAAAGTACAAATTACTATCTCTTGCAGCTAACTTGGCCCATGGCATGGTCAGACACATACAGAGCAGTACAAAACTACTATGTGTACTTTGATGGAAAAAACAGTCTCAGAAAGCCAAAGGTGCTATCATAGCCCTGTTATCATATTAAGCTGAAGCCTTGGGTCTTGAGATGCCATTTAAGCATGCTTAATCCTGTAACAAATAAAACAGGACTCATGCAAATGCTAAAAAAAGTGCTTTCATTAAGTTTCACAAGAGAAAAAGAATCAAAACAGGTTAACTAGAAATGGAAATGAAAGTTTTTTGTTTGTTCTGTTTTGAAGAACAAGTGTATTTAATGCTATCAGAGACCATTTTGCTAGAGCTAGGTAATTCTTAAAGCCTCTTATTTTGCCAAACAGTTCTTCCAAGTAGAGAGTTAGTCTTGCTTTCATTTCTGAATGACAAATGTGATTGTTTTTCCCCAGCTTCATCTAAATAAAGAGGAAAAAAGGGAGAGAAAAAAACAAGAGAACAATAGTTGAGGAAATTCATACTGGAGCAGATAATCTTAGAGCGAAATTGCGTCAGTCAAAAAAGGATGTACCAAAAACTGCTACCATGAACCATAGGTCTTTTATCCAGGCTGACAGTCTGAAATTTATCTGGGTGGGCTACTCAGGACCCTGTAATTCTACTAGTCATTCTCATCATAACCAGAGTTGAACTCCAAATTTTTTTTGTTCTGATGCCAGACAACCAACACTAGTTCTCAGATTCAGACCAAATTTTAATACTGGATGTGGTCTGTATGGTTTATTTTAGTATTTAACATAATCATAAAGTCCAGGAACTTGAATTTTGGAATCAATAGATGCACCTTAGCATGAGAAAAATTGGCAATTGTAGATACAACATACTTTCTTTCAAAAGCAAAGAACTTATCTGATTTTTTTAAAATGTGAAATAATTTTTTTCCTGATGGAAATTCCATCTGTTTATGTGCACAGATCATTATATCATGGATGCAGGCTGGAATTCTCCTTTGCACTTGTAATGAATACCAGAATGCATTTAATGATAAATTCTAAACCTACATAATGGCCAAAATGTCTTTGCACTTACTTACACAGGGGTTTTTTTGTCCCCGTCTGGGTTGGCAGGCACACCAGTTTTCTATGTATGCAAACATAAGATGTTGCTCTTGATGAAGAAAATAGTCACCATTCCTTTTACTAGACCAGCAAACACAGAAGGTGGTGTCTGCAGAATTTATTCTTGTTTTTGTTAAATAACCAAATATTTTGGCTTGCATTTAATATTTCTCAGCAGAGATCCTACAAAAACCCACATACAAGTCTACTCAACCTCAGTTTTACAACAAACCTTAGATTGCAGTGGTGATTTTCAGGTGTTCCTGCTGTTTGTCTCATTGAAACAGCAACACCTTGTACAACACTGCCACTTTTACCTGTGGTTGCTTGTGGATTCCCAGCAGAAGGTGCTACCTGCTTAGTCACCACCCTCACTCTCGGCAGTACCCCAGATTATCCCTGGAGATGGTTCTATAAGCTGCTCACCCTTGTGCAGTTTGTGTAATCAAATGCTCTTTTTTTTTTTTTTTTTTTTTTTTTTACTGATTTCACCAGTATATCCTGGCTACAGATGGCAAGGACTGCACCTATAAAAGAGGAATTCTCCCTTTCTTTCATAGACCTGTACTTAAATGTATACTATAGTATACAAGTACTCTTGCTACTGTAAATATAGATATACAGCAGACAGGAAGAAAAATAATCATTTGGAGCAATACATTTATATAGTTTGGAAATTTAAAGTGCACATCTGGTACAGATGAACAGCAATAAGGAAGTTATTACAAGGAGAAAAGGAAAGAAAGAATGTTAAAATCAATTGCATTAAATGAATTTTTCAAACAGACAAAGTTATGGCCCTCTGAGCCTGGGGAAGTGGTTTGCTTAAAGCACAGGGGAGGTTGGAGAGCGCCAAAGCCAAAGAATCTGCTTGGATCAAGACCTCGGTTAGTGAACATGATGAAAAGGTCATTCATGAACCACTGCATTCCAAATGCAGACAGATTTGTGGCAACATTATCTGGAAACCTCCAAAACAACCTGAATGCAACACAGCTTCATTTTGGAGAAAAGAACCGGAGAAGGAGAGGGTGGGCGTATGTATATGTTGTGAGAAAACCGTGTAAAATCTTTCCCACCATCAGGCCACAGAATTCTGTGTATTCTGGTCTTTTGCTTGAAATACTCTGGTTTATTATTACTTGAAAGGTCTGTTTGCTTCTCTTGGATGTGCTCTTTTTTGTGGAATTCTTGGCTATTTCATTCCTTTGGAGTGTAAAAGGAAGGTGAAGTTTCCTGATGCTATTGGCCAAACAAAGGAAAAAGAAAAGTTCAAAGCAAAACTATTCTGATGTTGACAGCAACTACTGTACGGTTCAGCTTAGATGAGTGTCCCAAAGGTTTGCAGATTAGCAACAACAACACTAACAGCAATAACATGCAGCTGCTTTCTTTTGCAGACAAAATCAAGCTTTTATTACAGAATTACTTAAATTGTTGGCTTGCATGTTCAATTGCATGAGACACAAATGTATACAGTGGATTTGCGGTTGCAGTTCAAATATGAGAATTCAGGAGGTAAATTTGGTGGTTGTTCATTGCACATGTGTGAGTTTATTCTTTCATAATATTACCTTTTGTTTTTAGAGTCCTAAAAAGAGTACAAACAGCAAATATCAAATACCTTCTCAAAGAAATGGGAATTTAGAATGACCTTGGAGCATCAGTCCAGGCAGAGTGTCACAAGAAATATGTTAAATGATGTCGATAACAAACCACAGCAAAAAACTATTCACTTGGAAAATACCTATTCATGGTGTGGTGTGAAGCTCTGGGGAAAGTGGCAGGTGATCATAAAATGAAAAGCTATATTGTACTGTATTAGCGGAAGAGGACTGAATTAAGGTTGAAAGGACATTCAAATTCTGACATTTCATGTATTATGGAACACATTTCATTGATTTTGTAGGGATTTTTCTACCCTTTTTTTATTTAAGCAAATGAATCGCTTGAATTTCCATCCCTCCCTTACTCAAATACCACCCTGTGTATATTGATCTGAAGCACAGAAAAGCAAAAGAGCAAAACTGCAGCTGGAAGCAGAGGGAAACAGATGCTTTTTCCTCTTAGGAAAATTGTGCCAATTAGAAGAAAATATTCACAACAAATAGGACTGAGAAGTTGAAATGTCACATTTTTCAAAGGCTAAAAGTTAAATGAATGATTCCTATTCAACCGAAGCTAAACAAGTCTTCTATATAATTTTGAAATGTTTCATTTAATTTCTGAACATTTTAGTCTCTTTTTAATTATACTTAGCTTGCGTTTTCGAATGAAAGCATGTTACATGTCATAAAACTGAGATTTATAATTTTGAGAAAGTCAGCACAAGCTTTACCATTTTGAAGCTTCTTCCCCAAGCCTCTTGCTTTGTGGGAACCCTCTGAAACCAAGTTCTGTTCCAATAGAAGATATGAGCATTTCTCAAAAAGACAAAACAAAACAGAAGGGTCCAACTAGATCCCTCACATATCTAGCATGGACCTCTTCCATTCCTTCTGCTACCCCTTCTTTTCTACAATGTGAATTTTCTCACCTCTGAGACCCACTATGAGTATGGCTGTTGCTAAAATTGAGAACTACTGAGGCACTGAGCAGTTACAAGGACTTTTGCTCTTCTGAATCTGAAATCTTTTTTCTACCCCAGCTCCTCCATCAATCTCCCTTTCTTCACCTTTCCACCAACTTGTGGTCCATTTAAGAAATCCCAGCTCGTATAGTCTAACTGAGTTACTCCCCTTTTTATTTGCTTTTCATGAACACCAGTGGGAGAGAAAATAAGGATAAAGAGAATAAAGAGAAACAGGTTTTTTAATTCCAAATCCAGCACCTTATATCATAACAACTTCTAAAAGTATGGAAGAACAGAAATAGGGGAAGTTCTACTCATGCCTGAAAGAGGCTTAGCTGGTCTCTGAAAATATGCACTTGTCCCTACTCTCTGTAGCGATATGGGGGATTTGTGAAGTGATGGAGCATACTGAGTGCAGATGAAAATGTAAAGAAATGTTGCCACCACAATTTTGGCAATTTCAAATTGATCTAGGATGGTGGACAGTTACGGTAGATTTCCTGGCAAAAGATATATCTCTACCACAGCCATGTCTGTATCTCTGCCTCTTGAAATGCCAAGATTTAAGACTTTTCAGAAAGGCCCAGAGTCTGTTGGAATTTTATGTCAGTCTCTATGGAGCAATTCATTGTAGATACACTGTGTAAACTACAGACTGAAAGTGCTATGCAGCTGATTTATGAAAAACTAATGTATTAATCTGTAATTTCTGTGTAAATGAATGAATTTAAACCAACTTACATAACACATGCAGGCCACCTAATCTTTTGTTGTGCTTATTAACTTCAGTATAGCACTGATGTTAATACCAATTTACTGGCCGAGAAAGCAGAGATTTACCTTGCTACATGTATCACATAGTTACCTTTCACTGGGGATTCTGAAACAATTTTCCATCCAAGATCCTCCTATAACCTGGAGGATTACAGCACATCATTGCTGTACTACAAATTTCTCTGCACCATTTCCCACACAGCAGCATTAAACCTGAAAGGTTTTCGGACATGCTATTGTGTTGTCAAGCAAATTGTCAAACAGCATCTCAGCTGCAAGGGGTGCAGGTGTGGGCTGTGGAGAGCTGCAGAGGCAGCGTCACTGCCCCACTGTTTGGACCTGTTTAATACCCTGGGGCATAGACGTTGACAGTGCTTAGCATTATGGTTTCAGTCTCCATCACTCTGTACATTCATATGGACAAGCCAGACCAGGAGGCAGCTGAGATAAGGTACATGCTGTTATCTTTGCCTTCCCTGAATTCTGTTCTTTTGACTGTCTTATTAACATTATTATCACTTGATTTTTTTCTCTCCTTTTTTCCCCCCTCCCTTTTAATGAATATTTTATCACTCATTTCTATTTAGACTCTGCAGGAGAAGGTGAAAGAGATGACTTCTTCCTGTCAGTCCACATAAAATACAGCTAAGGAGGGGAGCAGTAGAAACTCTTTGAGGTTATTAAGAGGCCTGTTGTTGACAGGACATGCCATCCAGAGCTTTCTGCTGCTGTTATTAACAGCGGCCAAGAGCTCTACCAGTGAAACTCATGCACGCTCTTGAGCCAAGATTTCATGGGCTGACAGAGGAGTGGCATCCGTTCATGTTATTTTATTACCAAAGCACTGAGGCATTTGGTGCTGTGTGGAATAGGAACTCTCTTGTTTTGACAGCACAGAGGAAGATATGAAGATAGCCTGTGAAGAATGACATAAAAATCATTACTCACCTTTATCATAACTGAACGCTTGGCAGCTATTCCATCAGTCACTAGCATCTTGAACAGCTGCCTTTTACTTGAGATGTTGGGGTTGATGCAGGTCCTGCTTTCATAAAGTCTTCTCTTACTTAAAGACTGATCTCTAAAGTTTATATCAGCCCCAACTTCCATATCCTGCATCCTATACTTCTGTTTCCATATGCAACTAGGACTTCATGCTGCTGAATGCCTGGAGCTGTTTATAGATCTCTGCAAAATATCTCCTTACTGCAGTTGATTCTCCATTTGTCACTGAGTTTGCTGGTCTCCTAATTTGCTTGGATATCACCAACAGAAGTTAAAACTCCAGTGAGTAGGAAAAAGTCAAGAAGACTCCCCCATTTGTATGTAGGCCTAGCCATAAAAACAGCATTTCAGAAAAAAAAAGAAAAAAAAGTCCTATTTTTGTCTCTAGATTCTTTTAGAAAGTCCTTTCTGATACTTCATTGATTATTCAGGTACAGTATAGTTTGAATAGTTCCTTTTGTGAATTTGACTTTAATAATAAAAAGTCTTATTTTTTTCCATGCTTTCTTTAGAAATGAAGACAGTTCTGTACTTATTCCATACTTATTATTGCATTTAATTAATACTACATTCCTAAACATTTATTTTTCTTCTCACCCATTTTAAGGTAAAAATTCCACTTTATAAAATCCTCTTTGCATTTCCCATTTTTCTTTTAATTTAACACAATAACGGAAAACCGTGAAACAGACCTTTGTTTTACTTTCTGATCTCACTGACCTCTGTTAAACAAGAGTTTCCTCACCATGGTATGGCAGCGGGCCGAGAAGGCAGTGGAAGGAAGGACAGTGAGCCGGCCAGACCTAAGTTCCCTGAGAAGTAAGGGGAGGAGGGAGAAGGATTTAGATGGCAGCTGGAGATTCGGAGGGAGGTGAAGGAGAAATGCCTGGTGTGCAGTCAGATGTCTGTGGAGACGGGAGGTGGAGATGGGCATGTGCAGGACAGCAGGGAAGCGGGCACTAAAAGGCAGGAGCGAAGAGCACTAGCAGATCGGTGTGGGGAAGTCTGCAGTCACTTGCTGCACATGTGGTGTGCTTGGGTTTAACCCATCACTTTGATAAATTAATTCCTTCACTACATGTTTAATTAAAAAGAAACCAAGAAGAGAAGCGGAAGGAGCATCCACAGGAGCATAACAGTCTTTGCAATCCAACTGCCTCGGTCCAAGCAAACAAAATACAGCAGAATATTAGCATAATGCAGCATGTGCCATCAGTCCAGCTCAGATCCAATATAAGTAAATTTGCAGGTCAGGTATATTAGAAAAACACTAACTTTTCCTCCATTATTATGCACTGATACTGTCTTCTAGTAAAAAGCATGTTTTGGCCCAGGGATATACTGCATACTTTTTCACAAGAGGTCACAGCATTGGTCTCAGTGAGAGATTTATGAATCAGTCCCTGGGTACTGCCTTCCCTCTGCAGAAAGTATCTGTCAAACTGGCTATTTTCTCCTACATCCTCACGCAACATATATACTTATTAAATGATTGAATACAGAACAAATATAGAACAATCTTTAAGTGAAATGATTCTCCTATTTCTTTCTAGTTGCATGTACTGGATCGTTCCATGGGTCCTTAACAAACTCTACATTTTAGTGGCTATTTTTCGCAGTAGAACAACAGCCAGACAACAATTGTGTTTTTTATGGCAGAAGTATTATGGTGGGGGAGCATCCTATATTCCCTGGTGGGATTCTCAAATGAATCCCAGACACTGCCACATAGTTCCCAACTCCTGGATGACATCCTTCCTGATTCATGGGAAACAACTTCTGTGGGCTTCAATCCCAGCTGTTCTGCGTCTACTGTGTAACTTTCTTTCTCTTGATGAAATACAGTGATCATCCCTGGCTCTTCTCCCTTGACTGATCGTAGGACAGTGACAATGACACTAAATGAGTCTAAATGTGACTTATACCTACATACTTCATCATTTCTCTACACATAAATCACAATTCCTTTTTATCACATAGCAATTCTCTCCAGATTGTATTCCATGTAAATGCAGAGTGGAAGAAGAGAGTGTGCAGGAGGATACTACAGGAAAGCTGGTGCATTATTCTGGATAAAATATACTTCCTCGTGTTATTTTAATCTTGTCCTTCAGGATTTTTCACTTCCTTCACTCTCTCTGTTCTTCCTCCTTTACAAGGCTTGTACAACTGTGCTATTAACATGCGGTATGAGAGAATGTCAAGTGAGAAGGGAGTTTGGTGTAAGGGAAGTGATGATCTTTCATTTATTTCCCTTTAACAACAACAAAAAAAAATAGAGATTTTTTTCTTGTTAAAGATCAACAGTGACCTGAAAAGGAAAGAAAAAAATCATCAAAGACTGAAAGAAAATGAAGCTTTTAGGGAAATAAACTATAAGAATACAGGGAAAACACCCCTACCCCTTACAAAGGCGATTTTCTAGGAGTGTAAGATCAACTTTTTGCCCCTGAAATGCCATGTCAAAGGTTAACTGTTCTCTAGTATCTCTTTCCTTTCCATCTGTTGCAAGTGAAACAAGAAGGTTTATTCTCTATGCTCCTTATGTTCTATGCACAACTGGGCTTTAAGAGCAGACTGTCAGCTTTAATAACTTACCTTTATCCTCTGTGATCAGACACCTGCCCTTCCACAATTCTGGATCCATCCCTACCTCGCCATCTCCGTAAGTATGCCAAAGTGACTCAGTCCTTTCACAGGGTCTCCTGAACGGTACTGAAATCAGGACTTACGCGCCACCATGCTAACATCCAGCCTGTGTGACATCTGTGTAGCTGTAGGCTTTGGAAACACTTGATTTTTAAATTGGGAGTGTTAAAAGCATGCTATGTTCTTTTTCTCTTCTGGCTATTCTGGAATATCACTGCACTCAGAAAAGGAATCTGTTGACTCAAAATGCATTGAAAAATTATTCCCACAAAGTTCTATTTCTTGACCTTAATCTGCAGTGCATAGCTACAGAAATGGCAGTCTGGGAAACAAGTAATTTTTGCTGATATCTCACTGGAAGAACATTTTATAGTCCAGATTTCCTTGACTGATGCTCTAATTTAAGTTTGGATTACTCTCCAATTCATCAGTAAGATAGAATAAAAAAGGAAGTCTTGTAAGAACAGCCTGTGCCTCTTTGGTTTTCCACTGAGCAATACCTTTCTGGACCAGACTATTTGCTACGAGGTCTGTCAGCAGTTTATTCATGGCTCATGAATTCTTCAAATGGTCACTGTTCATCCAATTCCATCAGAATTAACAGAGTCAGCTCATAACATTTGAAGACTTGGTCTAGGGTCTTTAACCTTCATTAATCAAAATAAGAAATCTGCAGGATCAATTACTGGTTCAATCAATAAAGATGGTCATAATTCTGAAATGCAAAACATCTGGCATCTGGCTTCTAAAAAGTGTTAGAGTGTTTTTTTCCTTCTATTTCAAAGTGGGTCTACTTCTGTCTCATCAACAAGAAATGTCTTCTTCTTGTGTCCTTCTTCTCTCCATGGATGTGCTGCCCTAATCTGGCTGCAATATGTTGATCCTGGCCTGCTGTTTAGTTCTGGCTGGGACATTGGGATTTCAGCTGAGTTTTAGCTGAGAAGCACAGAATTCCTTCCAGTCTTCTTTCAAAAGGGGAGACATCTTTGAGGAAAAAAAAATCAAAATGTACCCAATCCTTTTTAGAGTTCTTTTGGGGGGTTACTTTTATTTTTATGATTTTTTATCAGCAAAAGTCAGTCTGACAGTTTTAAGTCTTTCATCTTCTTGGGCATTTGAGACAGAAATTCCCCTGGGAAAATTAACCTAATTAATCCTATTGTAAAAATATAACTTATGTTCCTCCCCAGGATCACTCCAATCTTTATGTATTGAGGATAAACCACAGACTCAGATGAGCGTGTAACAGACAGGATAGTCTATATGATTACCACTGGCCTCTACAGAGAAGAAAAAGAACTACCTAGTTGTATTGCATGGTCCTTAAGTAAACAATAAGTAAATGAATCTTTTGATGAATATGTAAATATTTGTTTTCCTGAGTATATTGTCAATTGACTGCTACTGAAACCATGACCTTTCTGACTGGTCACAGTGGGTTTCAGGGCACTCCTTGGAAATAAAATTATTGAAGAATGTGGTGCCCTTTTTTCTTTGGAGGTACACCATTTCAACATATGCCATTGATTTTTAGTAATTTATTGATTCAATGATCATTTTAACTGAAAAAAAAGAATCAGGTAAGAGACCTTGGCCGTTCGTTACTTATGGTGGGAATTTGTCAGCACCTCTAAGTCAGTTCAGTAGTGGTACTTCACATCTCTAGTTCCTGGTGGTCTCTCTGAGAGCTGATATTACCCACTCTAACTGTGTTATCAGAGGCATTTATCCCTAAAATGTATAAGTGAGAAATTAGAAGACAGCATCTGAAAGTTTAATCGATCTTTTAACATTTCACCTTAGGGCACCAGCTGGGGACCAGTGTGAGCAAATACATAAGCAGACAATCCTTACCTTAAATGTTTTATCATATGACGCAGCAAGCAAGAAGTCTGAAATGGAGCTGAGTAACCACTCTGCTGAACACACTCCTGAACTGACCCGGAGAAAGCAGCTGCTCCTCAGCCAGCGACACGCAGGTCGAACGCTCATGAGAGCTCACTGTGGCAGAACTAAATGAAATAATCGTTCAGAAATCAATTCACTTTGTAGAGCACAGTATCTGCAAAATTGTGCAGATTCCACAACTGGAGTAAGAGGAAATCATAGGCCAGCAGAGCTCTGTTGCTGTCAAATAAAGTTAAAATAAATTAGTAAAGGAAAACCCCTGAGAGACCTCAAAATTCAGCTCTGCTCTGTCATCTGTGCTTAGAGGAGAAAGACACAGGGTCTCAACTTTTGAGCTTGGAAGAAAGGAGGATGAGACAGCCGTAGGCAATTGAGAAACTATAAAACATTTATGTGTATATATATATGTATATATGTATACATATATACATAAAAAATGTCAACACAATTTCATAAAAAGCTCTTGGTAGGAAAATTCTCACACTGCAGTAACCTCAGCATTAAACAAAGCTTGAAAAATGCAGTCTTACTGCCTTCAGCAAACATGAGGGTTGTTGATAGCTGAGTATCTGATGGGATCATTAGCACAGGCATGATCTTGCCATGTGGTTGTGGTTGTATGCACAGTGCATTTATTTGGCTTTCACGGAGCGCTGAAGGCTGGAGGTAAAGGATGTCCAGCCTCCCAAGAAATTGGAGTAGGTCATTTTGGTTTCACTGGTTATGTGTAACCAGCCCCAGCAGATTTCTAAGTAACATTAATAATCAGAAAAATGTTGAGCTTCTAGTTACATTGACAGAGATGCAATTTCTTCAAGACAAACTCCAGTTTGAACAAGCTTTCTGGTGGTCAATAAGTACAGATA
Organism: Eudromia elegans; assembly: GCA_003342815.1. Taxonomy (NCBI): domain Eukaryota; kingdom Metazoa; phylum Chordata; class Aves; order Tinamiformes; family Tinamidae; genus Eudromia; species Eudromia elegans. The sequence continues at coordinate 761,643 of PTEX01000256.1, read as the reverse complement.
AAAGGCAGCTCTTCTGTCACGGCAGTAGTTGGGATGTGGGATCTCATGCGAAACCGTATTTCACAAAGTGAAACACAGAAGAAATAAGCCACAGTCTACACAGACTGTCTTTGTAATTTACTTTTGCTCTATACAGTCTCTCAGACACCCAGAAGGCACAATCATATAGATAAGAAATAGAACTGATCCTAACCTTCAGTTCTAAACTGCAAGAGGTTATTTTTATTAGCAAAAGACAACCATCTTTGAAAGAAAACAGAGAACTGAGGAAAATTGAGACATCTTTAAAACGGAAAAACATGGCCTATAATCTTGTGGACTTGGCTCTATGAATTCTGCAGCTCTGAACTTCAGCAAAAATTGGTTCTATCCTTTCTGCAGAAAAAAACAGTTTAACTTACTTTTGCAATGGCTAAGGTGGAGCTGGAATTTGGCCAAACAGTCATCTGTAAATTAACAAGTGGCAGGATCAGCTGTTGTAAGAACACTAATTGGGATGAAAAGGTAAAATCATCAGTTTCAGAGAGATGTTATGGGGGACTAGAAAATAAAAGAAAAAGGTAGACCATTATCTTAGATTAGAAGGTCTGTGGTATAATTGTATACTTTTTTTTAAAAAAAAAAAAAAAACAGTAATTGTGAAGTGTTGATAAAAGGCAGAAGTGGCTGAGGGTGGTCTGGATTACATCACAGAGAAAATGAGAAGTTGGTGATCTTTTTTTTTTTTAATGACATAATTGTGTGTAGAATATAAGCCCCTAGCAGAGGAGAGTTACAGTCATGATTTTTTTTGCTTCCCCTCCTTCTCTGCAACATACCACGATTTGTCTTAAAATTTTTTGTCTTAAAGCTAGAGCTGGTCAACTTTTTCTTTCCTGGACTCATTCATTTGGATTTCCCATAGCAAATAAGCCAGTGTGGCTAGCAGAGTTTCCTCTGCAGGTGACACTGGTTCATGTTGTGTCTCTAACAAGTACAACTGCACCTAGAGCCTCTAAGCCTGCATCTTCTTTCTACTTCTGTCTTCAAAAGTGTGTGACTAGACTTTTCTGTCAAGATGGGTCAGTGTTAGTCAGACAGAAATAATTAGCATGTCCTTGTTGGCTAATAGCTAAATTTATCATGCTTTTGTATGTATTGCATATATGAGAAATGGGCTTAGTTATAATCAGCTACTCTCTTGGGGAACCATATTGTTTCTTAATGTTTATAAAGCCCTACATGAATTTATGGCACAGAACTAATTATGGCCAATAAGTGTATTCTTGTCCTTTGGGGAGATTCACTGAGCAGTGCTACATACTTGTGATGATAACATCATGAGCTCCATGGCAATGAGTCATAACTTAATTTGGCTGTCTGGACATCACTGGAAAGATGGATGCTTATAAAGGTTTTGAATGTAAAGGAAATGCTGGGAGACTCTAAACCTCCAAACATCCACAAAGTCTCTAAAACTCTCCTTAGTTTTCTAATCAATTTATGATATCTTCCTACCTCGTTCATTTCTTTCTTTTCCTTTCTGCTGCTATGGTGTGGTCCTAGTTTGGTTCCAGTTCATGCTGTCATGAGAGCTGATCATAGCACATCTCTCTGTGCCCATTGGGATCAACCCTTTCAGCAGGTTTCCCCTGACCTCTTTCAAATGGTTTTAACAACTCAGAGGATCTCAGGGTCTTCTGGCTCTCCTGCTTGCCTTCTCTTATATTGTCTGATGCCTCTTGAGGGGAGAAAGAAAAAAAAAAAAAAAAAAAAAGTACATTTCTGCCCTGATTTGGGATTCAAAATGTTTGCAGCTGAGCTAGGAAAGGAAAATACATACACCGTTAGGATAACTTTCCTGGACTGGTTAGGTGAGCTGTATCAGCTCTCTCAGCTCAGCACTCCTGAAGTAGACAGATGGTGGGAAGACAAAGTCTTAGCCAAGGAGCCTTGGGGCTGAGCACTCCGGGTTTTATTTACTCAGCTAATGCTTTCACAAGAAGAAAAAAAAAATCAAAATCTCCTCTGATTACAGTGGGAAAGGGGCCATGATGCAGGCTGAATAAAATGTGATTAATCTCTTCAGAACTTGGCCAAATTGCTACTTCCTCTTGGCCAAAGGTCTTTATTTTTTTTCTGAGAGCTAGATACAATTTCTTCACATGTACAGCTAAGGAATGTACAGTAAACACAGCCAGTTTAGTTGCCCGGTGTGGGGCATGTCCTCAATGCCGGCTATAGTTTGGCAGGAGGTACCTGCTTGTACCTTCTCGTGTGCTTTCACAGATTATTTGCTAGAGGATTGAGAGCAGAAGCTCTGGCAGAACAAAACGGGGAACGATCTGAACAGTGACTCTTTTGATGTGATAGGCGACTAACCATCTCTCCCACGAACACCCTGAGAGCAGCAGGCACCTCCAGGCAGCGAGTGCAGACAGCAGGACTTTTTGGAGCTCAGAAGGAAGCGCAGCCCACGGTTATCAGCCCTGGGGCTGCAGGGGAGATGGAACTTAGATCTGTCAAGGAATAACACCGCAGCCAACAAGCACAGCACTAATCAGGGATATAAACTGCTCCTTTTTCATACTCTGTAAAATAAGATAGGAATAAAAAGCCAAGTGTATTTTTCAGGGACGGCACATAATATTGCACTAGAGAAGAGGCATATTGTAAAGCAAATCCTCATGCCTCAGTTTCTGCATTTGTAAAACAGGATTATTTTTTAAAAACACAGAGCTTTACACATGCTCTGTGTGTTAAATCTGTAATTAATATTTTCAAAATGATTTGAATGAAAATATGACCAAACAACAAAATAATATTGTTATTTAGCTAACGTTAAAAGAAGAAAAAATAATTTTGCCTATATTGTTTAAGATATGTAATCCTTTTATACATATTCACTCCATGCAATATGTTCCAGCTGAAATCACTTACTGCACTCTGAAATCTGGTAGAGAAGCAAAAACTGCTAGTGAATAGGTTTTTCAAAATCTATGCATGAACCATGTACGTCTGAAACTCGTATTTCAAAATTACAAATGTTAAAACAAAACAATTGAGCAGCCAAAAGAAATCTCAGAAGAAAAGTGGGGGCAGCAAAGGGGCAAAGTAGAATGAGTTGATTTCCACAGCTTGTGGTAACAATCCTATTACCCTTTTATACATCAGTGATTAAGTCCTTTCCTTAAGTATTATAAGCCTGAGGGCACCTGAAATCAAATTTTACTTAGCTTTATTTAGGTGCCAGCTACTTTGGAGATGAGACCTGTTCTTTTCCTTCCCATAGTGTAATCCCAAGTTAAAAATAGCCTTTCACCTAAAGCTTCAGTCACAAAGAGGTTGGTGGTATTTGCTAGCCTGAGAAATGGATTTTTCTTTTTTTTGCAGTGCTACATTTCCCCTGACCTCACTGCTGGGCAATCACAGAGCTTTAAAGGAAGAAGATTTCTGCTCTTTACTACAATGCCAAGATTTACTTCGGTGCCTTCTTTGTTAAGGTTTGAGGTGCTCATTTCACAGCAGCTGATAAGGATCAAGTACAGAAGTGCTTATTTTGGCTTCCTTGTCCCTGGTGATGCTTGTCTGTTCATATTTTCTGGATCTGACCTTATTTTGCTACTTCTCTGAAATGTAATGGAAAACCTGGTAGACCAGTCTTAAAATATCAAACGCTTACAACAGCTGTCTTCAGATATTATTTCCAGAGCTCTCAGAAGTGGGCGAGGCAGTCTGAAAAAAATAATACTGAAAGGTTATACAAAAAGATGAAGGTGGGGGACTGAAAGCTGCAGAGTCTGCACAGATTCTGCACCTGAAAGCTGCTGTTAAACTTAGGCTATCTCTGCCTTTGTCACAGAGCTCCTGCATGATATTAATCAATCCTTCAACCCAAATCTGCGACTAACTCCCCTTCTTCTTTTTCTTCGTCTTTTTTTTTTTAGTTTTTTAAAATAATTTCTGACTGTCCAGCCTGGAGAATGACACAAAGACGTCCTGCACAGTCCCCTGCTCGCAGGCATTCTGAGGCATACAGTACCAAGACCAGAAAAGCTATATTTAGTACAAAGACTACAAGGACAAGTTCTGTGATGCCTGCCTGAAAAGCCTTGGTGCCTTTGCCAAGCACTGAAGCGAGGAGGGATGCAGTCATGACAATTGCATTGCTGCCTCCTCTTCTCATGCCACAGGATCCAGCTGTGATGGAGTTATGTCCAAAAGGTAACCACAATGCAGGGATTAGCTAGTAAATACTGTGTCTACTGGTAGTCCTTAAGGATGTTTCCCTGTTATCCAACAATCTTATCAAGTCTACTGCTCAGAACAGCAGCTGGTTACATAAAGATGCACACAAGATTTGTGCCACACAGACGAGCGTACAATTGGCATTTTTTGAAGGGAGTGCTACTTATGGTGGAGAAAACTGGCAGAAAACCAGAAAACTGAACCACTACTACCCTTCCTCCAGCATTGCAGCTAATTTCCACATTAATTATAGAGAGGATGCAGGGAGGAGGCAAGGGGGCTATGCCAAGGGGCTATTACAATAGCATAATTAACTCTTGCCAGATAGCAAGCAATGCTTTGTATTACAAATAGCCTATTTAATTGCTTTAAAGCTTTTAGATAGTTAATTTAATTTGTTTGGAAAAGCCTGTAAAGGCTCCCTATGTTTATCTTATACTGGTTAAGTTTAAGAGTGCAGAATGTAGCACGTAAAGTATCTTCTATTGTTTTAAATTGCCCTTTATTGGTAAGAGTATTGTAAACTGATCTTAGGGTCTTGGTTTGCTCTTACTGAAGGAATACTGTCACAGATCTGTTATGAAATTAACAACTTCAGAGTTAAGCCTGATGTTGCTTATTTGAATAACATATTCCTACTGTCAATGGATGCTAACCTTCCAGAATATGCGTGAAGATTTGGGAACCACATATGCACAAAGCTGAGGCCTGCAAACATCTGATCTGTTTGAAAAAGCTAACGCTCATTTTATACCCAGTGGAGCCTTTATTCACCTTTGGCTCTTTATTAGTTTTCTTTTTGTTGTTTATTTAAGTGTAAAATACTAAGGGACTCCTTTCAGAGTGTATTGAGATGATCTTTGAGAAAACAGTAGCTAAAGCCTCATCAGCAATGCAAATATCTATATCAACAGAATATAATGTATCCATCCACTTGTAGAGACTCCTCCTGATTGTTCTTTTCTTTGCATTAGCCCTTTGCTAGATTCTCCCCCACCACAACTTAGGCCTTTGCGCTCTCATCGCAATGTCACCAAGCTTAGATTCATCACACCATCATGGAGAGCGCTTTCCAGAGCACAGGAAATCTCACAGAAAATGCCCTGCCAGCTTTTGCAGTCAAGGGTATTGCAGCTGGAATGCTCTGTGTGAGGACTGTTGCAGCAGGGAGACGTTTGTTCACTTGTTTTTAAAGGAGTGTAGACTTTGATAAAGATCCTTAAACTATGAGTATTCAGTATTGGAAAAAAAATCTTTGAAGATATTTTGAGAGTTTATCGTGATTGTTGATGGTGGTATTTTTGTTTGTTAATCTTTAATTTGGACCTATTTGTGTGGACCTGAAAAACATATTTAGATGCACTGCTTTTGAATTATTCATTTTAACTAGTCCCAGTTTATCAGAGGCCTGAAATAGGAGATTCACATGGTATTTCTGCTCTTTGGATCTACGGTTAAGACAGCAGAATGATAACAAATGATCATTATGAATAACATTGAGATGTGACTGAAAATGATGGACATTTGATTAAATTTTTAACTTCAGTTTTCTCTTTTAGATTTCTGTTTTCTGTTTCAATTTTCTGTTTTCTGTTTCAGTTTTCTTCAATACTTTGCTGCCCGTTATGTTCTGTTTTGGAAATCTTTGGCTGATAATGTGTGATTTGTTTTGTCACTTACATCAAAGCCACATTATTTTGTGCTTTCAGTGCTGATGGCACTAGCTGTCATTAGATCAAAGCTTTGCTTTACTGTTAAATCGGAGTACCTGGGATAATCTCACATCCGGGATGGCGAGCATGCTCGTTCCGCTTGCTGCATGCTCATTCTCACTCCTGCACACGCATGTGTCTTGGGGAACATTTCGTGATTCTCTTTAGGATTGCCTCACGTGACATTTTTTTTCAGAACTTATTTGCTTTCTGATAGTGATCGTGGAAAGTAGATGGAATTAGAGCAGTCTTATTACTGCCTGAGTACTACAAATATGAGCTTGAATTCCAGGTTAGGAGAAGTATTGGATTAAAATGCTATGTCATGGAAGTAGAAGCTATTTTTTCAAAAATTTTTATTTAGCTAATTTTCAATTAAGTTTAGAACAGAGTTGAAGCAGTGTAAATGATAAACAGGTTTTTATCTGTACAAGTGTTTGGACCTATCAATTATAAACCTATTTAAAGAAATTAAATTACTTGAAAAGATAGAAAAATTTACTTTACCAAAGCTCCATTCATCTGAAAACATCTCATAAAACATATTCTTCCAGCCCAATCCATATTTCTTTGACCTCTCATCCTTCCCTGTTCAGCCTTTACTTAGATCCAAAATGAGCACATTAACTGTCTGGTTCCTTGGAGGGAACCAGAGTGCAATGTTCGGAGATAAACACCCGCTTCCAGAGTTTCATTTCAGCTGATGACTTGAAACAACCAAATTCTGACGATGCAGAAAAGCTCAGATTTTAAATATGAGAGGATTTATAAATGAGAGGAGCCTGGGGGGCTCTCTTTCCACGGCAATGACAAAGAGCCAGGTTGACTTTAGCTTTTGGAGGAGTACCTGGTCTCAGCAGTGGAATGACCAGTGAGGTAAGATCCCACCAGCAGTCATTCATCTTCCTTTATCTTCTACACTGTGAGCAACAGCAGGATCCTAACTCAAAGCTAAGGGTCATTCCTCCCAGATGGACCTTTGGAAAGTGTGGGGGAATGGACTTCTGTAGTTGTTGACCTTTCAAAGGAAAACCCAGGGAAGATGAAGAAAGCAGACATATGTAATTTCTTGCCAGCTAAATTTATTCCTCTGGTTTCAGTTAGAGCAGACTGTATGTTATATATTACTGAAATTGAATGAGGTAGGAGAAAGAAAGGGAATAGGGATGGGACTGCAGATTGCACAGGCTTCTTGACCTGTCTCAACACCATTCTTTAAATATAGTGTACTCTTAGGTGATTTCTTCAGAATAGACTTGATATAGGAACCACAGAAAGATCTAGGGAAGTCCAGTCAGGTCAGCAGACCGCATTTCAGCTAATCTGTATTTTGAAATAAAGCACCTGACAGAATTCCTGACAAAAGAGAATTTTATCTTAGTTCTCAATGTTAAGTGTGGGGTAGTATTTTATTTGTTCATATGTTTATGTCATAATCATAAATGATTTCAAAACTGTGACACAAATTTTACCCCTCAAGAGGCATCCTCTCATTTCTCTGAGCTCTATTCATAGAATCAGATTGCTGCTGACAGGCAGTGTCTCCCACATATTAGCAGGAATAATGGATTCTTGAGGCCTCTATCCTTGTGTAATGCGAACAATTCAAAGTGTCTATCAAGCCAGTTTTGACCTAACCTGAAATGACTTTGAAGTCAGCTCTTCAGAGCAACCAAATTCTAGTCTACAAATACTCCCAGGTTGACATTTATTGAAAAACCCTGAATACAGGGACCTTTTTCATCTCTTCCCCCTCTTCTCCTGTCCCTCCTCCCACCTCTCTTCAGGTGCTATTTTTGGCATATAAATGCAGCTTTCCAATAAAGAGCAGTAAGATCCCACCCAGACAAAATTGATTTGAATGGAGTGATACTAGCATAACGCTTTAGTGAGTCAGGAAGTGAATCAGAAGGCACAGATTTGATGGACAAAGAAAGCCACATCAGATGAATAATGTAAATTGGATTAGAGTGTTGGCTTTCTAAAGAACTTTCTGTCAAAATTATAGAACAAGTATAAATACAGCAAACACTGAAAATAATTCAGTAGAGGAAGGAGAAAAAGATGCTATTCATCACCATCCCTGTAATACTACGTTTATTGAAATATGGTTCAGAATATGATTACGCTGTATGTACTTTCTTTTCCACTTTTTTTTTCTTTACATGAGCAAAATCTAATAGTTACACAGTGGTAAGAGAATAGCAGAAGGAGCCTCTAGGTCCAATTCGTAGGTCTGGGACTTGCTTGATGCGTGATTGGGTAAGCTTTATAACCTTTTCATTCTTCATTTTATCTACAAAGAGGAATAATAGAACTTAACTACCTCACAGGGGTATATAAGACATATTCATTTAGTGTTTATGAAATGCTTTTAGATTCTGGCATGAAAGTTACAGTAAGTTCAAAATATTACTATCCCCATTAAACAGAATATAGTTGTAACTATGCTTATTTTATGTCAGAGGAAAAAAACAAACAAACAAAAAACCCACACAAAACAAAATCACTTTCTAAAAATAAATAGTTAATCTTTAGGGCGTTTCCAGTTTAATATTGCCTCCTCTCTACTTCTTCCCCTCCAATGGTACTGTCCCTGTAATTCGACCAGTTCTGGTTCCAAAATGTTTTTACTACCCTGTGAAGTTAAGATGTCACTTGGTAAGAAAGAGTCACTTGATCACATGCCAAAGTACCTGGGTAAGTAAAACAGAGGCTTTCTGTGTGCAACATCTTTACAGCCTGTGGGAAGCCATCCAAAACAAAGTGTACCTCTAACATAAAATAATAATTTAAAAAAAAATCAATTTTGGCAGCTATAGCAAAATGATGAGATAAATACATTGGCCTGTGAATGTCTGGGTGGGATTTTAATTCAGCTAGTGTGGAAGAAATAAATAAAAAACTACAAGAAAGGAAGCAGAGGAGGAAATATATTGTCAGAGTTTCATGAGAGAGCAGAGTGGATTGTCATGGTTTCACCATTACCTTAATACTCAGCCCCACATTTTTGTGGGCAAAGTCACAGGAGGCGTCTTTACTAGCTGCCATATATAAAGCTATGCTCCAAATCAATTGCCAGCACTGTGGTTTACAAGGAATGTGTAAGAAAAACAAATACAAATATTACACCTCTTCGCTTTAATAATCTCTTGTTAATGTGGAACTGGAGCACAATGAGTGTAGGAACTGTTATTGGTGAGCTGGGAACAGCTGACCAGCCTTGTTTCGCAGGGTCACTATAGGCTACAGAAGCCAGATGTGGAGTGTAAGTTAATTACACAACAGCAGATAGAGTGTGTGTTTAAGAGTCTTGCAGAGGTTGCTTTTTTGCAGCACACAAGAGGATGTGAGAAAATAGGAAGGTGTAAATTAGTCTCCTACATTGACCTACTCTTTTGCCAAATAAGATGAGCCAACTTTAGACTACTTCACACTCACTTAGATTCAGTCACACGCATTTACCACTGTTTAACTCACGCCAGTTTCCTAAAATAATAAGTGATGCATCCCATGAGAGAATAAATACCCTTATCTCATGAGCAGCCGTCATCCACCAAATCCAGTGGCTGGAGTTACTCACATATCATCTGTGAATGAATTTTTCTGTGGGTTTTTTTTTTTTTCTTTTTTTTTTTTCTTTTTTTCTGGTTAGAATAAATGCTGAATTGTTACAATGTTCTACTCGACACTTTCTGAAGTGAGCTGAAGTAAGCTGAGCCTGTTTTCCCTTCCAGTCGGCAACACCATCATGGTACTTTTTGTGTTCATGGGAGGTAGAGTCTGACAGTGAATAGTGACCCAGCCGTATTCATTTTATGCTGCCAGCACAGACAGCAATGTACAAGAGCTTTATACATCGCTTTTTTCCAGAGATATGCCGTAGGTGTAGGACAGCAAAAGAAAGCAAAGCAAATATAACCATATAATTGCATTGAGCAATGAGATACTTTATACTTTCATACAGAGAACAAACTGAATGGGTGGTGTTCATCCTCCAGCTTATGGTCAACCAGCTAGACATCAGCAGTTTATTACAAAAAGCATGAATATAGCCCTAAGTATCTTTCTATTTTTGTTTAAATGTGATCAGCACAAGAGGAAAGGGGAGTAGAAATTACACTACTCTTTCTATTGAAGTTCTATAGATTTATTTATTTATTAATTTTAGGACACAGCTTTGTATCCAAATGTAGACATGAAGGACAAGATATTGCCTTTTTATTATTGGGATAGGAAATGGATGGTAAATGCAGGCCCAAAGAAAAGGTGACAGCAGTGATTGTGCTCAATCTCCTCTTGAGATTGATAACAGTAAACTTGGTTTATGAGTTTATCTCAGCTCTCCAGGGTGTGGTTAATGCAATTGTAGTCAGCCTGTGCATGATCTGGTCTCAGGGGTCTTTCTCAGTTCTTACATCTCATGCTTCTGAAGCACTTTGAATGCTCTTTTGGCGCCAGCCCCTGTTTCCAGGAAGAAAACAGTATGGTTCTTGGGAAGGTGCTTGTTACACCCTGCAAAAACAAAAGCATAAGGTGCGTTAACTAGTTGAGGAAAGATGAATTAGTTAATAGGATCTTATGAGAAAAAATAATTTCTGCTTCACTACCTAGCTCTTTCATGTGTATGTACATGACACTTCAAATTGCTTCCATTTATTCTTTCTCTCATCTCCCCTGATTACCTTAAGACAAAGCACTTTTGCCAAGAGACTAACTGATAGTGTTTTCTCAGATGGATTAGTAAGAAGCTATGAAGAATGACTTTCTGACATGATTCTCCTTCACTCAGCCCACGTAATCACATAGTTCACATTAATTACTTTAGAGTTGATGATGACAGAGAAGCACAGCAAAATCCAGCTCAGAGGAAAGTCAGTGGCACTAGAATACAGCAGGAGTGTTTCTGAGAAAATCACATCTAGTAGGTTTTTTCCTATATCCACTAGCCTGTGGGAATCAAGTGTTTCCCCAGTTTTCAGAGAAAAAAAATGAGGAAGCAATAGCAAGGATCTACCCTTCACTATTCCTGGAAAAAGCACAGGAGGCAAAAAAAAAAAAAAAGGAAAAAAAGCAGTGGAGCTCAGCAGATGCTAAGTAGGGTCACACCACTCTGAAATAATAAGCTCTGTATATATTGATATTTGTTTCACTCGGCTCTTGGCACCCTCCTATTTCAGTGTGCCAAAGGGAAAGTGTAAGTTTTGGCTGCCAGTATATCCCTCCCAGGTAAAGAAAGAACTTGCAGCCCTGTCTCTTCTGCTTTGCTCTTTCCCCTTTGTTTGGCTGAGAAACAACAATGAAAATAAGAATCACAGTCTATAATAGTTATAACAAACAAGTTTCCTTTAACACAATGGATAAGGAACAAGGCAAAATACCTAGTTTTGACATGTAACTTAGAATATTAAAACAGAAATCAAATATTGAACTGACTATATACTTCTAATTCTTCCTCTCTGTCCTGAAAAATTAAAGTAATTAATAAAGCCTCATACAGGCATCAAGCATCCAGATTTTTCACTTGGATTAAAAAAAAAAAAAATCCCAACAAAATCATCTGAGCTGTATCCCAAACTGTTCTATCCTCTTTACTTTTGGAATATGTCATTAAAATCTTTTTTTAAACACCAAGCTAAAAGGTGAGACATTATGGAAGATGCTCACCCTTGCTGAAATACGCAGTGAGTCAATAATGATCTATACCAATAGTAACAATCTGTTCCTGCTCTTATCTATCTGAGTATTCTTAATGCTATTAAAACAAAGCTGGTGGTAAGAGGTTTAAAAAGGAGCAAAAAAAACAGGGACACACAATTAAAATATGAGACATCAAAAGAGACTAAAGCAAAAAGAAGGGACAGGTGGTAAAGATACTCAATTTATTTGAAGATGAACTGGAAGAAAAATCACAGCTGATTTGCATGGAATCCTTTTTGGTGAGAGCATTTGGCTTTTTGTTTTGTTTAAGAAAAAAAGGTTTAAAAATGTCCTCTCTAGGCTACATTTTTGTGCACCCAACTGCTCCAGATTTCTAACAGAGTTTCTAATAGGGAATATCAGGAGAGGGGCAGGCAGGAAAGATGTCAGCCACTGGCTGAACAGGTGAGATGAAACAAACTATAAGACTCAAGAGTTTCTGCTTTCAAGTGGTCAAAAAATGGCATTGAGTGCAATTTAACCATACTGTGCTTGAAATGCTCTATAGACTGAATGTAACTCTGCTATAGCAACCTGGAGATAAGCAGAAACTAAACAGTAGATCGACAGGTCTTCCATGTGCTATTTTGTGCTGTTGATTTAGCTGAAGAGCTCTTCCAGCAGAAGGCACCCCATGTGTGTTGCACACATGCCACTCAAGGATTTTTAAATCAAAAGGAGAAACAGCAGGACTTGAAGACCACTTCATTTCTTTCAAATTTCCAGCCTGTTTGGAGAGCCACAGAGCTCTTTGAGAAGTGCCCTTGAGAAGTATCTGTGCAGCTGGGGCAGATTTCAGAGCTCCAGCTTAAAATAAGGAGCACTGAGCTTCATTTTCTTTTTGGTAAGATTTATCTTTTTATTTTTTTTAAAAAAAACCTTTCTGTTCTGAGGACTAGTCTGTAACTGACCACATTTCCTGCTTGGTGACACTAATTTATTTTTGCTTGTCTTTACTTTTTCATTTTCATCCACCTGTACACCTTTGTGTTTTGTCTCGAGCTGGCCCCTTTAAATACTAGCAAAGTAAATTTTAAAACCCTGAAAACTACATCATGTTTTCAGGTGAATTCCAATTCATCAGAAAAGATAGAATGAGACTGATGAAAAGATCATGTGTTCTATCTATAACCACACTGCAAATATTCTAGTTTATGATTGTTAAGATAAGAAAAGCTACTTCATTATATAGCTATAACCATCTAGATTATTTGTTTGGAAAAGAAAGAATTTACCGTAGGGCTTTTGGACCTTGCATATTCTTCAGCTTAACCAAAATCTTATTTTTCAGTGAGGAAGTTTTGCTTATTTTTCTCCCTTTTCATCATGGTCTTTTGATACTAACTTATTAACCCAGAGAGATGGAGAGATACAGGGAATATTCATCAACCTCTCCACGCATCATATTTGATAGTAAGAATGTAAAACTAAACATTGTCACATATTCTTTAGTTCTGTTAGGTTGTTATCTTATGGCTTGCATTCTTACAAGGAATATTTGACGAAAGTGGTAAATGTAGCTTACATACTAACTTTGTCTCTGCCTTGGAAAGTAAGAACTGTAAATTCTGTAAGTAAGAATTGTTAGACTGGTAAGAACTGGTCAAACAGTCACCACCTTTAGGCAATTTTTGCCATTGCCCTTTCTTGAGTTAATGGATTTGAATTTTGCTGTCTCAAGTTCTTTAGCTTGAACCACTAAGGACCATAGCAAGGAAGTGCAGCTTAAGGAAAGATATCTGTAGTCTGCTTCCTTATGGCTACTGCATGGATCTTACATTTTGGCTTTTTGAGTCACTTTTGGCTTTTTGTGTCATATCACATCAGGAAAGAATGACATGTTCAGAAATGTGGTGATCCAAGCAGCACTCAGTTGGAAACTCTGCTCATGTGTAAAAAGTGTACAAGGAGAACAGATTTACTATAAGATAAAATCCAAATTTTATATGCTCACTTACTCCTTTAAAAAAGTATAATTCTGCAATTAGTTTCACTATTAATTTATTGTGAAGAGTTTAAACTTAGTAGGAAATCCATTTGAATAAATGCTCCTGTTCATAAATTATTTTGAAATGTGTAATTATTTTATTCTTGTTTCCCAGCACTATAATTTCCTTATCCTCAGGAATCTTTAGTGAAATCATTATGTGTCACCTGTATTCTTGATATTTTGCTCCTGCATTTTTCATTGGAAGAGCAAGCAAAGAGTTTGTAACTTACCAACTGAAAATAGTATGGTAAACTTGCAGGTGACAAACAAAGGAAAACATGAAAAAATTTTCACTCATACCCATAATACAAATAGAATACTATAGGTAATGTTGCTTTGAAAAAAGTAAAACAAAACAAGAAAAAATATTTGTTTGAGAAGGTTATTTGATCATATAATCTTAAGAGAGGGATTTGGAAAAGTATCTTCCTGGTTCTTGGCTCATGCTGAACTCCAGTTTCAGCATAAAGATCCATGATTTATTTCACACAGAAGTAAGATAGTACTCTCAGGGGCAGTCCATTAAAATAATACTTTTTTGATCTCATTGAGTTTGTATTGTGGGAAGGAAATATATATTAAATGTTGATGACTGCTGGTTTAAAGTTGTGCGAATAAATGTAGTCTTCTGAATTCCATTCTTTCTCTGTTGTAGACATTCTCCATGACCTTGGGCAACTCCTCGCATCTGTTTTGTTACCTGCACTAGGAACAGTAACATTTAACTTACAGGAGATGTGAGATTATTATGACTAATTCCAGCAAAGAGATGTAACATGTTAAATAAAGAGGTGCTATTTAAGAGGCATTGCACTTTAGAGACTCCATCTACAGAAGAAGACTTAAGCAGGCACCTCAGATTCATTTAATCTTTCTTTTGTAATCTAAATGTTAAGTTTTAGATTTCCCTATAGTCAGTGAATACAGATGGATACCTCCAGAGGGCAATTCATTCCATTTATCTTTGAAACTCTCTTAGGATGGGAAAAATCAGAGTGCTGCCTAAAAGCAGAAGTGAACTCCATATTTGAACCTGAAACAAAACTTAGATACATGTCCTTTGTCACTTCGTGCTAATACTTCAGTCAAATGCTTAAGTGGGGTGGATAGACCATATTTTATGTTAAGTGATAATAAATGTATAACTGAATATACCTTCCTTTTCATTCAATTTATTTTTTGTAAAGGAAACAAACTGATTTTTTTCCTTCTGTCTATTTGAAGTGAAAAATATTGAATATTTTTGGCCATAGATCACCTTAAATATATTAAGCCATTTTAAGAAACGGTCGCTGACATGCAAGATCTTGGCCAAATCAAGTGACGTTCTGCTTGAAAATCAAAAGCTATTAAAAATAGATGCCTCACCTATTGCACTGCAGGTTTTTGGTTTTTTTTTTTTTCTTTTTAGGAGCTACTGTCAAGTCTGTCAAATGGAAACTAATTGACAGTCTGCTGGAAAGTACTGTGTAACTCCTTGGTAACCTCTTGCTCAAGGAAGCTCAAGAGTCTGGCTAGATTTTGGAATCTGAAACCTTTTATCTCTAGTCTGATGATGTTGGATATCCAAAGACTTTATCAGCCCTGGTCATTTGTCTAGCATCAAGATGGGATTCTCACTGAGAAGAGAAAGGCATTTTGTATTGATTTTCATGATAAACTCAAAGCAGAAATGATCAGGTATTGAATTTCCTTTGTTTATATGGGATTTGGTCCTGCTTCTTTACAATTTTTGGATTCTAGACCTGGCTTGCTTTTTTGGTCTACACACTATGCTGGGATACGAGAAAAACACTAGCACTCCCTCCTTTCCTGTTGGATAATCCAAAACTCACAAGGTAAAAATTTTTGCCTACATTTTCTCATGCTTTGAGGGCAAAAAAAGAAAAACATGGTTTTGACTCTAGCTAACTTATGGTTCAGTTAGTTTATGACTGGCTCTGGACTTGATTTTTGTTCTCTTCAAGGTGGCATATACATGCTGGAGTGCAGCCACACTGACCATGTTTTGTTTCTGAATTTTGCATTTCTGCAATTGTCAGATTTCAGCCCTGAGTTTCTTGGTAGTGATGGGAAGAAATGCCAGAGACAGAGAAAAGTCAGATGTCACCTGAAGACGTGAACCCACATAACATGGGAGAAGTGTGATTTTCAGCAGTGAAGGAGGAAGGAAGGTAGCAAAGGTAGCAGGAAGAAAGGCTTCATTTGACATTTAATTTTTCAAAAATATATTTCAAAACTATCTGCATCTTTGTCATGAATCATCAGGTAATTAATACTATTACTCCTCAGTATTTAAAGAGTCTGTTCCATCTTAACACACACTAATACACGTAGTAGACTAAATATTAATACTCTGAAAGGATATAGTTTAAAGCTGTGTAAAAAAAAAAAAGCTGTCTTTTCTACAAATAAATAAAAAACATCTAAAATAATCCAACTGAGCACAGAAAGTTCTTTCCAGTGAAGAGAGGTGTGGCACATAATTTATTAATTAAGCTAAATGTTTGTTATATTTGCAAGAACTGTAAATGAAAATGACCAGATCCTGCACTGTTTACATTATGTACTTCCTCCTGCCAGTTTCAAAGACTTCCCATAGCAAAAGTTAATTAAATTCAATTCTTGATGCATAGCAATAACAAATCATACTAGCTGCAAAGTATGAGTATTTTTATGTGGTTTTCACTTGGCAACATTTTTTTAATCTACATCATTTTCAGCCCTTCTGATGTTCTGTTCAGTATTTGTGTGGGTTAAGAAAAAAACAACACCCCCCGCACACACACACATACATACACACAAACAACGAAAAACAAAAGAACATCACAAAAAAGCTGATGTTAAAGCCCTCACTCTCAGAACCAGCCTAACATCAACGAGGTTCTGTTTATCAGCATGATCTCTTGTTGTCGACTGTTTCAAATGCCAGAGCTCTTTTAAATACCACTAACATTGCCAGAGCCTCATTTAAACATGTATTAGCAAGGTAATCCTTCAATCATAAACTTGCCACTAAGACATAAAGGGGATGATTACTGACATTCTGTGCCCTTTTCAGAATTACCCAAGGGGAAGAATATAATGAATATCTCAGGTTTGAAGTGACCCCGGACTCTTGGTAGGAAAGCAAAGGAAAATAAAACAAAATTATGACAGCAACTGATTTCTCTCTCTCTTTTATTTTACTTCAGAACAACTGGTGAAATAGTCATACCCACAAAGTATCTTCGCTCATGTGGCAGCAGTTCTCATTAGCTGCATCTTTACAGGGGAAGCAAAGTAGTGGGGTACAACATCTCATTTAAGTCATGGTCAGTTTGTACAGTGCTGGGAGCAGACCACTCTGTTTCAAAATGCTCTAACGGGTCCTTGTGTGCACACACTCATCTCAAAAATGTAACTGAATGCATTCTGCCAGTTAGCCCAACTATATGTCAAGCAGATGAACATATTGGAAGCAATGCTGTAATCAATTACCTGAATTCCTAAGAACCCTCTATTTGGGCTGCTTTTAGTCTGATACTGTTTTTTAATAATGCGTGTTTTGATTACAAAGCAGAGTTTTAAACATATGCTCCAAATGGCCCTATGCAATTCTACAGAACTGATACATTTCCTAACATCCCAAAGCTTTACCAATGTGTATTATCCAAACTTGCAACATGTGGGAAGTGAAGCAGTTGTTCCTACAGACAAGTATCCTGGGCAAAAAAAGGGAAGTTCCCCAGGGCAGGGCAGTCTGTGTCAGACACCCACATGGGATGTGTCTGCGCACACAGTGAGTCTCCGGGTGGGAAGAGGCACCACCCCTGCCGTTAGCTTGATAAAGCAGACAGAGCTTGAAGTGTGTGAAAGTCACAGAATCTGACTACCACATTTTATTAAGTCCATTATTCCCACTAATCATCTACGATAGTTTGGATTTACATTCAGATTTACAAAGCTCTGAATTTTGATTGGGAATCACCCACATCCTGTGCACTACGTATCTTTTATACATTTTCACGTGCCTTTGTATGACCACACAGGTGGTGCATGATACTTTATTAAATACAGACAGCTGCTGTTCATCCCTTCCAGTGGGATCAACCTTCATGCAGGAGCCTTGAATTAACTACCCAGCCATAGGTAATGTACCAGTTAATTATTCCTTTTAGCTGAATATCCCTGAACTTAGAGAAAGTTTTGAGTGGGTTCAGGATTTCCACTCTGTAGCTTGCAAAACTGTCACTAAAATGTGTGTAGTTATGTTGTGTAGTTTCCAAAATTACATCCCCTTTTTTTGTATCCTTTTTTTTTGATTATTTCCTGTTTTCTCAATGCAGTAGCAGCTGGAGCCACTCCTGGCGGCTGCACCCTGCACTTCACACAGCTGCCTCCATGGCTTTTATTAATGTTTTCCATTTCTCATCCTGTTTTATCACTGATGACTCTGGCAAAAGATACATTCTCTATTGGAATAAAAACCAATGCAAATCCCAAACACCCATCTCAAAATGACTAAGAGGGCTTTGTAGCTCAGACTCAGGAAAGCCGAATCACTGCTGACTGCAACATGTTCATATGCCTCAAAATAGACAGGTCAGAAGCTACCAACTTAAAAATGCATCTTTCCCTGGTGGTCCTTTGCTAAAGGAAGTTAACTGTAGGGCCCCTGTGTCCCTCCAGGTGTCACTCCCCTCCCAAGTCCTGAGTCTGTGGATAGAGGGTAACCAATAGAGCCATCAAAAAGTCAATATCAGAATTGAGTGCGCAGGATCCAATAGGTGATTTCATTACATCAAAGTGACACGCTGCAAGCTGTCTAGTTTGAGGAAGGAGATTGATTTCACCAAGGGAAGTAAAACCAAATGTACAAATAACTGAAAGCCTACTAACTTGATTTTTAATTCTGAGGAATATTTTGTTGTTAGTTGTAATTCTGGACTGATTTTGTCCTTGAGTAATGCATTTCAGGAAAAACTACTTTGAGTTTGCAGTTATTCTTTTAGAGGAAGAAGTCTGTAAGTGAAAGGATTATAGACACAAACAAGTCCATTCATAATTAGTCCTCATCTCATTCAGCAGTGCAGTAACAATGAATAATGGTAGCCATTTCTTGATTCCCATTTAGTTAATGGAATCATACTCTTGGTTTATTTTTGTAGCATTTTAAAAAAATTATTTCTGCCCTACCAGTCTATCAGGCAGCAGCTGCCATACCTGAATTCTTTGAAGTGCTTTTATTTGAGATGAGATGGAATTGTTGAAAAGGCAATTAAAAAGGCTCTGGCGTCTCTGAGGCAATCACATAGCTCTGTCTACGTTATTTTCAAATGCTCCTTCCTTCATACCACATTTGGGTAAGTTGGTCATTTTGACTTCTATAAATCATCTCTAAAGATATAAGCAGATGAGGTTAGGAATCTATTGTTCCTAGAACTATTTCTCTAGAACAGTTGCATACGAGGTGCACATACCCTCGTTATGGTAGGAGAGCAAAATTTTGAGGCCACAATACAGACAAAAGATTGTATTTACACATCAAACAGCATCTTCAGCATGCTAGCTACAGAGAACTTTTTTTTTTCCTGTTTTTACTCTATGTAATTTCCATAATGTATATTCCTGTATCATCTGCGAAATTCTAATGATTGGGTAAAATGCAGTATCTTCTTCTCCAGTGACAGAAAACTGCCAGCCTGTGCAGGTGCTTGCAGTGATGCAGAAAGTGCAAAAACAGTGAGGAGAATTAAATCCTTATATTTATTGAGTTAGTAGGTGAAAGCAAAAGAGGAAGATAGGTTATTTATACCACTGCTTTATCTTAATGAAAATAAAGGGAAAATGTGGCACGTTCTTCGCGCCGTTACAGGGCAATAAGAGGATGTAATTCATTGTATGTATTTTTCTACAGAAGCTAACTGTGTAAGCAGGGAACATTTTCCACCTGCCCCAGATTTTCCAGTGTCCAGAGGATAGGCTGGTGTGCACATAGGAAAGCAGAGAGGATGTACCTGATCCCTTTCCTTGGGTGTATTTCAGAGAGCAGAGAACACCTTGTGGGTCAAATTCATTCCTCATAAAAGGACCTCTAAAAGGCAAAAGACAATCAAGTGGATTCACTTTGCTTACTTGTTTTCATAGCTAAAGAGTCCCGCTCCATAAGAATTGGTTGTCCCATACATGGTAAGACAACAGATGTAGCCTGTTGTGAGCTTCAGCTTAAACCACCAGCAACCACAAATTTTGCTGAGGACACTGACTACTTGCATTTGGCTGAAGAGAGACATTTGGCACAGATCTCAAGAGGGAATTTCTGAAGGGGATACAAGAAGGAATAGGAGACTTAAAGAAACAAAATGCGAGCTGATGTCTGAGGCGATATTTTTATATTCTTGTTAAAAATAAAAAATCTGATAGATATAAATCATGGGACAAAGAACAATGGTTAAAAAGGAACATGGACCCAAATGATTGTCACTAGGTCTTTTTCTATAAAAACACACATATTTAATCCACTATCTTCATAAAGCTCTATTTGGATATATCTAGTTTTATTTTTCTGCTCTAAAAGACTCTCACCACTTTTTGCTGCTTATGATTGATCAATGCGAAAGCCAAATGCTTTGTGGTTTTTTTTGTCATCGCTTAGAGCAGCAGAACCCCTCAGGATCTGGGATCTGAGGCTCACTGCAGCTCTCAGAAAGGAAATCTCACCAGGGCGATCTTCCCGAGTGGCAAGGAGAGTGTCCCAAGAGGCATAACTGTGCTTCTGAATTAGATTTTGGGAGCTCAGGTATCTCTACAGCTTTAGCTGCTTGCTTGCTCATTGACTGAAACTTTCAGCACTACAGAGAATGTTCCATATTTCCCTTCCCTCTATCAACCTCCTTTTCCTCACATCTTCAGTTTCCATTAGTGCTACTATCATTTGAGGCAGCTAATTCTTTTGAAATTCCCATTGTCTCTAGTGCTGTATTCAAGCAGGAATCTGAATTTTTTCTTGCTTTTCAATATAGTTTTAAGGAGAAGTCTAAACCTGCAACACCTATTTCTCCTGTAGTGATATTAGAGAATACTCTTGAAACTAATCAAAGTCTCAAGGAAGATCCAGTTCGAAGATAAAGTTTGTGTTCTGTACATAACTATTGACCTATAAAGGATTGGAGGATGCCTCCAAAGCTTCCTTCTGCTAAAGACCAAGCCTTGTGTGCAGGTGTTCGTCTCCTTTTTCCTTTTTCAGCAGAATGAAGTCTGTTTGAAGAGTAGTTCAGTGCCGTAGTCACCATAATTCCATTTAGAAAGAGAATGACACTTTTAGGTTGTCTACTCATCCTACTTCAGATTAAGTAAAGCACTACTTTACTTTGCATGTGTACAAGCAGTCTGATGAAGCTCCTTGTAGATCCTTTCTATGATATACAGCACTAAAAAAAAAATCCTAAGGATAGGAATTTTAAGGTTTTCTTTACAGATTATTTTCTTTTTGGAGGCCTTCTGAAGCTTAGTCAGATATTGCATATCTCAAAAATAAGTCACACTGAGCAGAAAGCTCATTCACATTTGCCTTCCAGCTTCTATTTCTTTTCCTAATATAAACAAGAATCCATTCCCCAGCACAGTTGCTCTCATGATTGAACATCAAGGAAAATGTATTTCATCAAATCAATTTCCAATAATTCTTTCCAATGAATACAAAGCAAGCATTTTGCAATTTCCCTGGAAGACTACTATGTAACAAAGACAGAGCTGAAGCCAAATAATCAAAACTGGGCTTTAAGTTTGTGAAATCACTATAATTAGGAGCAATATACACCATTGCAGTGAGTGTCTTTTTTTTTCTCCTAAATTATGCTGAATGAGATAGAGATGGGTTTTTAGCTAATGATAGCACAGGGATTTTTCAAATGTTCATGATTAATTATCTGAGGTTAATTGAAGATATGTATATATTCAGAAGTCAGAAGAAGAATTTTATTTTTTAATGTGATTATCAATTCTCAAACTACTATAAAAGAATCTTTTTTATTCATTCCAGTTGTCATTTTGCTTTAACATGCTTGAATGTAAAGACATCATTTTTTGTATTGAAGAGCACAGTAAAGTAAATATACTAATGAATGGCCTTCTATTCACTTTCTATCATGCATATAAAGACATATTAAAGCCAGTAACCTCTAATTTTATAATAATCTGAGAGGTGTGTGCAAACAAGAGAGGGATTTTTTGGTGGTGTCTGCAAATATGGCACAGTGAATTAGTCAAAAGGATATACTTAAAGGAGAATATTATTAAACTTTTTTTAGCATAAATATATATGTATTTATTATGTTTAATTCCCTTAGTTGAAAATTTTGCGGGTCTCTAGGGGCAAGATCCAATTCTTTAGTCTTGCTAAGCTCAGTTCAACTCGGAATTTTGAACACTGGAAGAGTTGTCAAAAAATGTCTTTATAATATCTCTGTGGTGACCTAATCTCCAAGGCTACTTAGTCCCAGAATATGTCAGATTATCTTTGTGGGTTGCTCTGACTCATGCTAGTTAGCGAAGGTACCATAATTTCAGCCTTGACTGGCAGGAGCTCAGCCCATATCACCTCTCAACACGTCCGTTGTTATCATGAGATCAGGAGCTGGAAAGGAATAGCATGTAGATCACTGAGTAGCTGGCTGTCATACAGCTAAACCAGAAAGAGGAGAAAAATTTCAAAGAATAACCTTGGGTTTATAATTCAGTCACACTAGGCAGGTCCCATTCCTCAGTTACTTGCTTTGTCTATTACCTGTGGAAAGAGACTGTGAAATGAGCATATCGGATCAGAAGTCTGTGCTTCTTTATTAGCAGAAAGGAATATCTCTCTATATTATCCTAGAGAAAAGGAGTGTTACCATGTCAGACCATAAATAGTCTTCTGGATTCTGTCTAATATGGTTACAATGGAAAGAAACTCTAGGAAAGACAATATGAACAAAAGAAACCTATTGCAATAATTTGCCCGGGTATTCAAACAACAAACAGTGCACAATAAAGAATCAAATCCTGAGTTCTCAGATCAAATAAAACCAGAAACCTCCACCCAGCGGTTCAGACCCTACATAGGAATCAGAAACATTTTTTAATCCTAAGGCATTGGGATTCAGACTTTGAAATAGACCCAGCAACATCATAAGACATTTGCAAAACAAGATTTATGGTTGCAGTTTAACCCATCTGCTTAAAATTAATGTGCATTTTTGAAAACTGAATAGCCTGTCAGTGTGTGCAGAAGTTTACAACAGGCACAACACACCAACAAATTAACAGACTGTCTCTTAAGGGGACATTCCAGGAATTTCTGATTTTTCTGTTTGCTGCTGCCTTTCCAGAGGCTCCCTCACACATTCCTCTTTTATTTTTTTTTTCCCTCTCTCATTCATATCCCTTTCAGTAACTTCCTAGTGTATTTGTCTGAAATTCCATGTTCATTATCACCTCTGGGTAATTTCTCCTGGGACATTCCATCATGTTTATATTTTAGGACTTTATGTTTTTCCTATTAGTTGCGGTCCTCCTCCTGCTCATTGATCAGTGCTGGATGCACCAACTTAGTTGCTCTCCAGGGACCTGTCTGATTACAAAAAAGCCAATTTTGTCTTTGGGTGGCCAGGCTATTCTAGCTCTTGCTCCGGGGAGGGTTTCTTTTGTCTCAAGAGAAATAAAGCAGGCTGGAATGAGATGTATGTTACAAATTCACTCCATGGGAGACAGACTGCCTTAGCAAATAGAGACTTTCACCTCTAAGTCCTCAGTTCAAGGTCAGATTCTGGCGCATGTCAATTGGGATTTAAAAGCGTTACCACCCTGTGTCTGTTCTGCAGTTTCAAATTTAAAGAAATGACAGTCTCAGCCTAGCTTCCCATAAACACCACCACCACTGTCACTGCTAATTGGGCCTTGCTGGAAGCGCTGGCAGAGAGGCAAAAGACTGAACCTTTGACACTGAAATCACCTCTTATTTCTATATCTCCAGCAAGACTCTTTGCTGCTGCCTTTGTGCTGGCTCTGTGTCCAGCAGAGGTTGACCTAGCAGAATAACTCTCACCTTGTTTTGGGAAGTTGTCTCTGAAGTCCACCTCCCCTTCTCTAAAAGCTATCTTTAAAGCTCTACCTTTTAGAGCAAACGTGCTGCTGTCCCTTAACATATTTTTGAGGGAAGCAATCATCACAGAGAGGAGTGGTATAGTGGTCAGGAAGTACCGGCATATTTTGGCTTAATGTTAAGAAAACCCTTTTTACGGACAACAGTATTTTGTGTTTTTACCACCCTTTAGCTGCCCTGCAGAGCAAACCTGGATGACTCAAAACATAGGCAAATCTCAAACTATTTAAGGCTATTAGAAACAAAATGGCAACATGCCATTCTGAAGCCAGGCCTCTTCCCATAAACTATATGAACAATGACAGGTTTCTGTAGTGTGTTCCCAATTGTAACTATCTCTAGGGAGGGGAAGCCTCCTCTCTCCATTGTCTTCCTGTTTACAATTCAGTCCTGTCAGCTCTTCCGTTATAAAGAAAAAAAGATTTTTTTAAAAAAAACAACCTCCCCCAAGCTGAAAGAAACAGGTCGATTTTTCATTTTATGATGAAAATCTCTAGATATTATATTTTGCAAATTAAAGACAGAAGCAAATTTAAACTCTCTCTGGGCTCAGGATTACTCAGAACACTTCTGAAGCTTTGAAGTGCTACACTTGGTGAGAGAACTTATTTTTATAAGCACTTTTATTACTCAGTTAAATTAATTCCCTAGGACAGCCAAAATCCAGGGTTCAAAGTAACAAAATTCTAACTTTAGGTTCCTGATAGTTTCCTTTAGAATGTACAAGAAAAAATTTCTAAGCAAAACAGCAAGCCAACTTTTTGAGCAGCGTGTATCCTAAAAGAGCCAAAAGGAAATAGAATGGATAAGAAAACATTTTGGATCCTCACATTCCATTCTCCTCAGGTTGTATTTGAGCAGATATTTCACTCAGCTTAAATATTCACATCCCCCTACTTTTTTTTTCCAAGTTGAGACTCTGTCACCACACAGTGTATGGTCTAAATGCCAGGGTACTGCACATTCTGAGGTGCCTTTTCTCCCTCCCTCCTGATGGAAGGGATGAAACATTCCTAGTGCCAAGCAGGGACAAATGACTGCCTGGAATGGCAGGGCAATGAGTGCGTTAACCATGGGGCTACTAGGGGAAGGAGTGGCAAAACACATTCTTGTAGCTCTATTATGTAGGATCTGATCTGACTGCTATTTTGAGGGTGCGAAAAACAAAACAAACACCTAAAAGATTTCTCTTAGGAAAGGGAATCACAGAAGTGTTTAGTTTGTGACTCCTAGAGGGTTTAACAGGAGTTTATGGTAGTGGAGATGTCCACTGCTGTAGAGATTAAGGGATTGACCAGGATTCTATCAGCTAGGCTAGAATAAACCCGTTTCTACCTTGCGTTTGTAATCTGGCACTCTGCATGTTTCAATGGCTGAGGAGTATGGACATGCCTTGTCCTGCCAGCCCTGAGAAGCTATGGCAACTCCCAGGAGACAGACGGGGTAGATCACTTAAAAGGAAGTTCCTGGCCTACTGATAGCAGCCATTTGTTTCATCACTCTGCAAGTGTTTCTGAAGACATATACTTTGGAGTAAGGCAATATTATGATAGTCATACTTGCATTCCTAATACCTTTTTCAGGGCTAAATCCTTTTCAGAGTTCAGTGCTTTACGAGCTCCTTAGGAGAGTTTGCCCTGGCCCTGCTCTCCATCCTGCTGCTCTCCTTCCTTCTTCATGGGTAGCGCCATGGCCAGGGGAGTGGGCGCATGGGGCCTGGACACGGGCACCGTTGTTCCCTCAGGTGGTGCTCCCTGACTCCCCTCTGGCCATGCCCATCTGCAGCCTCTCTGTGCACAACAACCTGACGCTGGGGGCAGTAGTGACACCATCATGGAGCTCCCCTTCTTTCCTGTGAGGGTGACAGAGCCATGGAACAGGCTGCCCAGAGAGGTTGTGGAGAATATCTCCTTTTTTGGAGATATTCAAAACCCACTCAGATGCCACCCTGTCCCACGTGCTCTAGGTGCCCCTCCTTGAGCAGGGGGTTTCACTAGAAGATCTCTAGAGATCTCTTCCAACCTGAACCATTCTGTGATTCTGTGAACACAAGCTAGTTTTATTACAGCCTCTTCTGTGTAATAATACGGTATATATTCTGTCAGATGGATGTTTGTTGATCTTGGGATAAACACAAATTTGGCGATAATTGCTCAAAATGACACGGTTTCTTCTGTCCGTTGGCATGTAGCAGGTTTATGGATCTGTTCCATTGTTTTCTCTGAGTTTAGAATAAACAGAAGCTAATGCACTCTGGATCTATAGTACACAGATACACGGTAATGCAAAAGGCTAATCTCTATTGATCTTGGGGACTATCCTGTGAGTTTGGTATCATGTCTCACAAAGGAAGAAAGAGCTATTTTTCTTGTGAGATTAACAGTCAAAATCCAAAAAGGAGATCGTCCCTGTACAGAAGACAAATGGATGCTAAACAAGCTGCAAATCCATTATCAAGAATGTTAACCTTTCCTTTTCAATCACAGTAGGAAAAATTCTTATGGTTTGACCTTCTCCTCTATCACTTTTTTCTTGGTTTAAAGTCAACATGTAGATTTCACAGCCACAGGAATTCAGAAAATCTAATACAATATGGGATTTTTTAAATGCTGCCTTTCCGAGGACCGACAGAAGCAATCCTCTTCCTTAATAGCTTCATATACCAGTAACATACCCCACTGTGACCAGTAACGGCACAAACTTGATGGTTCAATGTGCTCTTAAGCAGAAATAAGTCATCTTAGAAAACCATTTTGAGAAAAAAATATAGTTCAGGTAATTCTAAAAGACATATTAACAAATGATAATTTTCAGCAAGGATTGATTGACATTATTAACCATTGGACAACATGAATATTCTTTTAAGAAATATAGCAAAGACCTAAGTTATTCACATAGGACTAGATATTTATCATGTTTAAAATTGCATACTCAGAATTTTGAAATATGGGTGTGCTTTTTTTCTTAAGTTGGTGGCACCCAGCAGATCTTGTTAGACCCCTGACACTACTCAGGACCATCAGGTCCTTATGGAGAGTCACCTTATCCATTGGCCCTATCACCCAGTGTCTGTCCTTAGTTCTCTGGTCTGTGCCCTCCTGTCAGGTCTGTGTGGGCAGAGTGCTCCAGGCTCCCCTGCACACTTCAGCTGTTCTTGCAGCATACTGGTGAGCATAGCGAGGTCTTGTCCTCTTGTACAGCCTCAAAAACAGTTGTGTTACTAAGTCTTCAGTTTGATCATATCTTATACATTTTGTCACAATACCTTGTAGAATACATTTTCCCTCTCTGCTGAAAAAGCCAGGTATTACTCTCCTTATTCACTAATAAAGAAGAGATTTTGACACAGTAAATCAGCATCAGAGGAGGAGAGAGAACCCCTGAGAACTGAAATCTAATTTTCTGCTCTAATCCTTTTCTCAGACTGGTTCATTTCAGAGCAGCTAAAGACCTTCATGTGTTTTGATAGGGCACCCTCACTTAACCTGCAGTGAGAATGAAGTGGCAGTCAGATCACTCTCCAGCATGAATATTAATAAGAACATTCATAATAATCCTTCTCTTTGACAGTGGAACAAGAGCTAAAGTCCAACAGCAGGATCAAATGGGGTGGCATGGTACATGCATCAAACCATCTGGCTAATGCATCGCTCAAGGAAATGAGCCAAAACATTTCAGTCAAACTTTTCATTGGAACAGTAATAACCACTGAGTCCTTTTTCCCTAAAAGACCCTGGAGGCAGAACAAAATATGCTGTCAGAATGCATCAGTGCAGCAGAGCAAGGAAAACAAAAACTTCACATAGTGCATATGACCATGCGAGGGTGTTTATCCATTGCACAAAGGGGTTTTTTTTCACTCTTCCTTTCCTTTTCCTTGCCCACTGCACCCACTATCTCCCCACTCAGACTATGTCCGGCTCTGCTAACTCCTTAACTGATTCAATTGAAACTATATTTCATTTAAAGATACAATATTTGTTCCAGACTTTTTTGTTTGTTTATTTGCTATGGTATACATATAATGCGGTTGCTGAACTGACTTCTGTAATTCCACCCATCTACTGGGAAAGAATAAGCAGGTTTTTAAAAAATTATCTGCTGAGGACATCTTCACAGGTTTTGAGGCCTAAATATTAATTGAACTACTTTTTGTCAATTTTCTTTGCTGATTATTGAAGTGCTTCCTTGGCACTTGCATTGGTAATGAGCCTGCCCATCTCTGCTAGAGGGAAAAATGATATTCCTGGTGTTAACGACCGAGGCAGCTTTCTCTGGCAGCCTTGGACCTATGGTTATGGTCAATATGTCATTAAGGTTCCTAAAATGGCTAACTGGACAACCTTACATATAACCTTCAAGGTTATTCATGCACAGTAGTGTTTTCAGTTTGTAGGGCCAAATAGGACATGTGCACTGGCTTTTTAAAGCTGAGAGACAGTGGGCAAGTGAAGGTACGTTGCACATTTACTTCCAAAATCGGCATACAAAGGATTAACTTCCAAATGTAACATTCCAGCCTTTCTTTATTAATCACTACAATATACAGACTGGTATGAAGAAAAGTATTAGAAAGGCATAGTAGGCTAAGGCAAATGTATGCTGAAAGAATTTCGTTATGGGTGCTCAAGATTAGGACAGCCCGTGTGGATACAAGTCAGGTTGATGATGCATGGGCAAACCAAGCTTACAGCAAGAGTTTCACATCTGGCTTGTTTCATATGTTTTCACTGTTTATTGATACTTATAGTGGCCCCTTTTACAGGTACAGATTAATACAAAGTCCTCTCTCCAACAAACTTAGATCTGAATAGACAGGAGGTATATTCAGCTAGCAAAACTCCAGGAAGTAAAAAAATTTTGTATGAGTTGCACTGGATATCTGTGAGTTCTGGGAAGGGAAGGGAAGTTTCATATAATGTCTTTCAAGTCCCTGCCACCATTTCTTACTAATGTAAACAAACAACATTGAAACTTAGCTACATTAAAACCAGCTACATCTTTCATTGGTGAAGACATCTTCTGAAGAAAACTTAGGAGCGTTTAGATTAGGGGTTGTTTGCTGAATTGCTTTTCTCTCTGTTTATGAGACACTGATGAATATCAAATGAGGGTTTCTGGTAAAATGCTCTTGGCTGTTTTCCCACCTGCAATATTTACAGTCTGTGCACCACAAGAAGCATCAGCAGACAACATTAGTTGAATGCTGTCAAGGTTTGAAGTTTCTGATTATTTTGGACAAATTCAGAAACAGAATGTAAATTAGGAGATAAATTAAGCAGCTCAAAGCTTTGGAAAAGATGCATTATAATTATCAAAGATTATAATAATTAGATTTAGGGGGGCAGTCAAAATGGAGAAAACATGCTTCCAAACAGCCTTTATAATACATACTTGACTATGGGCTTAGAAACAAAATAAGACTCTTTTTCCCATTTGCTTATAGCCTGTGATTTGCATTTATTTACGCTCTGGAAATAGTTGCAGAAATGAAAGAAAAAAAAAGTCCTTTTGTATGATTTGGAATATATTTTATATTTACAAGGGACTAGAGATTGAGTCTGTAAAGTAAACATGCTATTGTCATGGGTGAAGATGGATTCTTAAGTTTCAAATCCAAAGT
Source organism: Eudromia elegans (assembly GCA_003342815.1). Taxonomy (NCBI): domain Eukaryota; kingdom Metazoa; phylum Chordata; class Aves; order Tinamiformes; family Tinamidae; genus Eudromia; species Eudromia elegans. Next base: position 732,268 of record PTEX01000256.1, on the reverse strand, counting down.
CCTAACATCAGTGGAAGTTTTGCTGCATTGTCCTCCCTATTAATTTGTAGAAATGAAAGGTCAAAAATGGAGAAGTTTCTGAGCCAGGCTACCACTGCATACCTAAGTGTTTTATGCCAGCGTATGGCACAACAGAGATTCACCTGGGACCTGCAGTAACTCCTCATGGCCATTTGAAGGAAGAGTGAGTACTGATTTGGGAGACATGGAGCTCTTGTTGAAATGGATTTGCAGGTAGATATATGATCTAAAATTTTGCTGAAATCAATCTATGGGGGCAACTGTTTCTCAAAATGAGAAATATCTCAAAATCTTCATAGCTTTAAAATGAAATTTTACTGGTGAAAAGCTAGTAGTATATATTGTAGATATCCTGAAGACCATTTTTAATATTTAACATAAAAACCCCTGAAGTGTTATGTTTAAAAAACAACAGAGGTGTCAAAGTTAATTACAATGATTTGGAGATTGAAATATCTCAGCATGCTTTGCAAAAGATTCAAGTTCACAGGCACAAACAAATTGTCTGAAGGAGTTTTCTGTTCACCAGCTCTTATTGAGCTGAAGTGTAATGGCATTGGAAAGATCATTGATCTTTGTATTCTGCGTGAAATATATTTACTATTGCCTCTACATTGGTAAGTCTTTACTTCTGATTGCTCCTAAAGTTTCCATAGGACCTGTTGTTTTTCTGGGTCAGTTGGTATTTGTAGCACCACTCTTCTTTAAAAGTTGCAAGTCCAAAAAAGCGTTTATCATCTTTGCTGCAGCTTGTTCAAGAGATTTTACTCGTGTTTTTTGTTGTGTTTTGCATTTTTCTAAAGTGAAAGTAACCTTAGTTTTGAAGTCTGTGATGCTGGCTTCCCTTTATACAGCAAAAACATAAGGTTGACTATCTCCTGCTTACTGAATAATTTTATAAATTTATCGACTAATAGAGAGAGCAGCTCAGGAAGTTAAGACTATATCTAGATCTACCATCCTTAAGGCTATGTCTAGAACTACAACCCTTCTTTTGTTTGATGTTGCCTAGTTAGTATACTCCATATTGTGACTTTGAACTGTTCTGACATCTTATTAACCAATGAGCACTTCCACTGTGATGATTACTGCCGATACTTCTTTGGATGTCGTAGGAGCCTGCAACTGAAATCAATCACTCCCAGTTCTTGGGAGTTCATCACAAATGACCACATTCCCCAAAATGGGGATAGAGATGAAAACTAAGATGAGAAAGGCACCTGCCTTTCTTCTGTTCATGGAGTGAACAACTTTTTTCAGATGAAATCAAATGACAGCACTTTACCTAGAGAATACTTAAGGAAAAGCACTATCCCCAGCATAACTTCTTCTTTTTTGTTATGAACACTCCATTTCCTCTTAAATGTAAAATTATGATGAGTGGCAGTGTATTGTTTTAAAAAGTGCATTTTACTACTTAGTATTTCACTGCATCATTTCTAACCTATTCCCAAAATCTTTGATATATTCTCTGAATTTCTCATAATCGTATGCCTAGACTGAAGGCAACTCAGTATTTGTCAGGGTTTTGCAATCTGAGTCAAGATCAGGTTTTGTAATTCTGACAGTATTCCAGAAAAAGAAAATAATGCATTGCGAAAGAAATATATCTAATATTTAGTCACTAAAAATGCCTCCCTATATTTTCTATTATCTTCATTCTTAAAAAACTTAAAAATTAATGTGAAAATAGCATCCTTAGCTAACGAACATATAAAAAAAATCTTTTAAGAACAGGACCAACATATAATTATGGACAAGCCACATGCCTGTGCATTTTCATGAATTAAGTGCTGACACATTGAAATATGTCTTGTAATTCTGAAGTGTTTCAGCAAATCAAGACAAGTGTTGGAAAGAAATTCATTCACAGCCTTCAAAATCAAATGATGATCTTTCTATACCATATCTTTCTCTATTTTGCCACATTTGAGTGGAGAACATTACTTGTTCATTGTCATATGTTACTTATTTGTATATAAAAGAAAGTATTTCAAAGTGAAAATCAGCCATATCTGTTGCAAATAATGAAGGAATTTCAAAGTTTAAATCATTTGAATGTAGTATGACTTTTTATGCTTTATTTCTGTAAATGGTGCTGTCTTGTACATAATCAAACTTAAATTAGTTCTTTTTAATGACACTGTAACCAAAAATATTGATATTTCCACAGTTTTATTGTATCAAGTGCTACAAAGAACAACTTATTCTACGAACACTGGAATTAATGAAGTCAGAATTCAGCAGTATTTGTGTCTTATGTCACCCTACAGCCTTTCACCACAATAGTGCCAGTTTCTTCCTTTTCTTCTCTGCAGTGCCTTCAAAAACTTATCCGTACCCTGTAGGCAATAGCAATGGACAAACAGTAGGGACAAGCTATTTTTTTTCTGTACATGTGTTAATTGCAGGACTGGTATGCATATATTGCCTGAACTAGCCAAATAGAACATACTGGCTTAGAAAATTAATGCATCAGCTTTTTCTACAGCAGAAGCTCTCCTATCCTGGTGTCAGCTGTGGTAAAATTACTTGCTGGGATCCACAGTTTGAAGGAGAGAACAGTTAAAATAAAAAGTAAAAAAAAAGTTAAAAGTTAAAAAAGTTAAAAGTTAAAAGTTAAAAAAAGTTAAAATAAAAATCCTCTCCAATTATTTTCTGGCTCAAAAAGAAGTGGATACATTAATAACAGAAAAAATTACCTTACCTAGATATATGATTCCGGTTATGGGGGAATCTTGAAAAGAACATTTCGTTTGCTGTTACAATCAAGAATCTATAGGAATGACACCAGCTAGTGTCACATCTCTGCTTCTGCCGCAGTCACCACCTGTACAGAAAGTCCTTTTTGTCACATATTTTAGACAAAAGCAGAATATCAAGACAGTTTTCTCTCTGCCTCTCTAGAATTCTGTCATGTTGTGGTTTATTCACTTGCTTGTACATGACAATCTACAATAAATAATAGAGAAACCTCTACATAAATTTGAGTAGTTCTTTTGCAAATATTGCTGTTCTTGGTAATCTATAGAAAAAAAAAAGTGTGGAGCCTTTATGGATATGCCCTATAAATCAGAGTTGTAGGTTTTCAGAGGGGTTGGTAATAATTGCTTTCAGCAATTGCATATCATTTTAGGACAAAAGACTGACTTGCTGAAAAGTTAAACCATTTTGACCCTAAGAATCCAGGATTAGCTGTGGTTTATGTTATAGAGAATAAATAAAGAAATCTGAGGTTAATGGCCTGTTGGGCCTTGATTACATATTCGTAGTATGAGTGTAAAGTACAACAAATACAATAAATGTGTCAGTGGTAACTAGCTCCTTTTCCATAGGAAAAGTTTATGTAGATCTTTTTCAACTACAGCTCTGCCTACAACTATCAAAAACATTGTCTAAAATAATTAAAGAAATGCTCACCACAATTACTCTTCTGTTTCTCTCCACAGTTAATATTTACAATTATCCTTTCAACAAATATACTAGGCCTGTGACCTACAGCGATGTTTTTTTATAGCTGCAAACCTGAAACAAAAGATATTATTACAGGCTGCCTACATTGCTTTCACACAGAACAATTATATCTCTATGGAACTTCTTTGAACTGGATCATTTTAATATAATTGATAATTGAAAGGCATTAATATTGTAACTGGTCTGTAAATGCAAGTGAATTTACTAGGCCTGTCAACATCAGTGAAATTTATTTGTCTGTATGGAAGCTGAGGAGGAGGTGGAGAAAGAAAAGAAAATGCAATTGAAAAATTCAGTCCGTTTAGTAGGTTTTTTTTCTTCCATTCTTTTTTCTTTTCTCTTTTTTGAACTTCTGTCTGCATTTTTCTGTTAAACCGCATAATACAAAACAGAATAAGGTACAATTTTAAGTTCATTTTCCCCTAAAAGCACAGATTCCACAGTACATAAAGTTTTTGTGAGTTTGTGCCAGTTTGAACAAGTTCATCAGAAAAAAAAAGAGTTCCAGTATTTCCAAACATTTAGAACAAAGTTAATTTTTTAATTTAAAATTCCTTCATGTTTAATTTTACTCAGTCAGTCCAGAATTCAAAGTGTATTATTTTCTTTCTAGGCTAAACAAAATGTTTAACTATTTGAATAATGAAAACTTTTTGGCTTCTTGTTTTACCAAATCTTAGTTTATATATTTTTTCTTTCTTTTTTTTCTTATCTTTTTTTTTTAATCTTTTCTTTTTATCTTATCTTTTATCTTTTTTTAAATTTTTTTTTATTCTTTTTATCTTCAACTGGAATTAGCTATTATTCATACATTTCCAAGTTCCAAACCAATATACGCATAAAAAATCCAGCATGCTGCTCTGTGTCTACCAGCTACGAAAGGAGACCTGAAAACGCCCCTGAAGAGCTTTACTCCAGCTCCAGCCTACTTGCTGTACTGTGCACTCATATATGCTGCTTGCACAAAACCTGTGCACTCCTGGAGCTGAGTGAGAATATTTTATTCTAAACAAATACGGCAAACTGCAGTGTGTTTATAAGTAAAACTACCCCCATTAAAAAGCTATTACTTCAGAAGTACAGGTTGAAAAGCTGATTACATTCCTATTTCTTTTCCCTAGAGGTCTCCAAGGAAGAATATCTTTGCTCCCAAAGAGCCCAGGCAGCTCAAGAGCCCCATTTAATTCCACATTGTTTTCTCTCTGATCTGGTGTGACAAGCTGTGGGGCTTGCGTGCCCTGCCAGGACAGCAGGATTGTGCCATGGCTGTCCAGGTTTTGGTCACAGAGGGAGGTTTGCAGGCAAAGGCTCTCTGGTCTTTCCAGCGGTCTGAATAGGACTGAGGGGATAAATGCTTCTTGTGGCTTTTGGCTCAGGAACTTTAAGCATGTTCTTTTTTTCCTTAGTTGCTCATTTACTTATTGTTCAGGCCATTTCCTAATAAGTTGATACTGTGACACCTCCAGTGGGTGACAAAAAGATGCCCCTGAACAGCCGAAACATTTCCTTTAGTGGGTTGTCATTGCCCCAAACGCGAGAAGAACCAATGTAGCTTTTTTATAACTGCACGGGGTGGCTATATAAACCTCCCAGAAAACTTGGAAATATTTGGTGAATTAAGCATAACAAAGAAGGCAAGAACCTCGGAATTGGAAGGAATGCTCCGTCATAGGTAGCTGGAAAATTTTAAACTGAAATTTTAGATGAAATGAGTATTCTCTTAAAGTTACAAATCTCCAACCTCAAACCTTCACTCGTTGTTAGAGCAAATTCTGTAACTCACAGGCAGGCAAGAGAGAGATTTGAAGTCATGCCTAGCCCATTCTTGTTCGTTTATTGCCCTGCTACCTTTCGTAAACGTTCCCAGAAAAGTACTGTACAAGTGTAATTGTATTAGCTGCCTTCAGGCTGATCTATAGTTATCCCCTGTGAGCTGGAGCATTGGATTCCCTGAACAGATTTTGCTTCTCTGGATGAGTTTCAAAGCAGATTGGTTATCAAACATCTGTCAGGGTCACTTTGAGTGTGATGTGGGTATTAGAATTAAATCAGCACTGGAAAATCAGAGGCAGATGTGCAAACGGGTCTTTTTCTCTGTTTCTTAATGGAACACAAACATTTCTATTTTTCTTAAAGAGTAAGGTCTTACCACTTCAGCATATTTCTTTTCACCCTCTCAAGGCTGTTTTTAAAATATTTTTTATGTTATTTTTTCCTCTGTTGTTTATTATTTTTGGTACAGATTTTCTTTTCCTTTGACAGGAAGATGAGATGAGCCACTGCATGCCAGATGCCTATGGAATGGTTTGAATAAATAGAAGAAACTGCAGGCCCTATTTTCATGAGCACAGTCATGAGCTATATGTGTAATATAAGAAGAAACTTCGGCTCTCCCTTTATCACTTTTTTTAAGGTTGTTTTCCTAAGTCCTTTAGACTGGAGTAGAAGAATTGCACTTCATTTGTTGATTTATTGTACAAATACAGGGAAATTGGAGTGATCTGAGACATACGGGGTCACTTACCTTCACTGCTGCTGAAAGCCAAGAACAGAAAGGACGCGATAATCTACAGCATCGTGCTAGCAGAACGGAGCATTGTAGGCTCTCCTTTGACCTTGGAGTGATGCTTTCAAGCAGTACCAAAAATGGGTTTGATCTTCATTATGCACTGAAGAATTTTAAAGGATCAAGGAAAATTTGCCTGATTTTGCATCTGCAGGTATAGCACAGATGATTCATAGAAGTTAGAGGTCCACATTACTTTTAAGTGAGTGTCTGCATATGAAACTATATTTTTGCCAACACACAAGCAATGTGGGATTGTAGAAGAGAGCTGTAAGGTTACTTCTGAATCTTTCTTCACTACACTTTCTGATGAACAATCTTTTGTGCAACACAGAACTTAGCTAATAGCACAGATGCAAGTCTCATTGACTTTTATACTACCTAGGTCCCTATGCAAAATTAACCATATTTTTAAACTTTGCCCTCTGTGAATCTTTCTGATTTCTATTTTTTCAGAAATATCTGAGCAAAAATGTATAACTCACTAATTACCACATTATGTCACTGAAACTGTAGTTCACAATCTGTACAAGTTAATAATGCCTTCTAATGGTATAGGTTGTATCAATTTACAAGTGTAATTAAAGGTACAAGTGAGACTAACCAATTTTTCACCTTTTGAACATCTTCCAAGTCCCTTCTGACTAGTTTTAATGTAGCAAATAATGTACCAAATAAGATAAGTAAGATAAAGAGATAAAAACCTGAGGACAAGATCTCAGCCAGTGTCATCACCAAAAGATTCAGATAGTTTTATGCTTGCAGAGGATTTAGGCCTGTAAGGTTTTACTATTTTATTACCATTTCTTTCCTGTTTGGTTATATCTGTGGGCACTGCTGGAAAAAGATAATGAAAATACAGAGAAGAACAGGGTCTTGCCAGGGATTAGGTGTCTCAGACAACTCTAATTGGCACCCCCCAGGGACAGTGAGGAGTAACACTTAGGGACATTTCTTGCTCTGAAATGACATAAAAGAGAGAGCCCTTTTTTCTGTACTTTTGTGTTTTTGAACATGGTATTGATTCAATTACATCAAAAATGATTGGAAAGTATTTTTAAGAGAAATTAGTCTCCTGTTGTCAACTGTCATTGAGATGGATGGAGTTGAGCCTTAGTGTCGAGGCACTGGTTATGAGCTGGTTTGCTGGTGGCTAAGACAATAGGCTGCGTCTTTTTAAACTGCACCAAGGAGGACTCCTTATTACTGTCAGTGTCACAACATCTTGCATTATTCAAGCAGAGCATTACTTCCATTCGTCAGTCTCCCCTTTGCTGTCAAAGATGCAAATACAGGTTTGCATTGCTTAGGGGAAATTTGAAATATAAAAGGGAGGGTAGAAAGATGTCAGGAAAAGTTAAATGATATAGGATGAAAATCTTCAGGGAGAAGAGCAACTGGAGCTGTGAATTTTTGTACTTGCTACATAAAGAGAAAGAAAGGGGAAGAAGGCTTTCATTTAGGAAGTGCTGGGGAATTTACATCTGTGCATACATGGCTGTCTTTTTTGATATAAAACTGGAATGCCAAAAAGGGTTCTGGGTGTATCTGAGAGAAAGAAGAAAAGGAAAAGGAAACTGTTTCTGTATGTGTATCGGTGTTTAAGATTTTGAAAATGAAGAAGTCCAAATAGAACAAGTGTGGATGTAAAAAGCAAACTAAGGGGCAGCTACGCATATTTCAGACTGCAGAAAAAGTGCTGCTGGTCAGTTTTTTGCAGTGACCTTTTTTTTTACAATTAAAACTGTTGATTCCTTGAACTAAGACTTCTTGGGGGAAAACACTGGTTCTGATGGCTCTCAGTCCAATTGTTGTTTTAGAAAGTGCCTTCAAATTGGTTTACATATCTTGTTTAGATTTTTTAAACTATAGTTCCTTGCTTAAAATTATTTTTACTATCTGTGCAAAAAAGAAAAATCTGGTACCTTTTAAAAGTGCTATGATTAAAAGGATGCATTTTGACAAGGTTGGAATAAAACATTTTTCCTTGCTCTAAAACACTATGAAAATACGTCTTTTCAGTCGTGAACATATTTGACATTAGTAGTGTTCACCTTGTTTGGAGATGGGGATATTTCTGAGATTATGAAGTATTTTGACAGCATTGAAAGACTTTTCCTGTGAAAGTGCAGTACAATGATCCTCTCTCTGCTACCCACCTATCTGCTGTTCTCCTTCAGGAAACCTCATTTAGAGGAATGCAGGGGTGAGTGCCTATCCTCACAAGCTCTCTCTGAATTAAAAGATTGAGGCAAAGATCATACAGGGTCTTCAGACTGTGAACAAAGATCTCTATCTTCAGAGTGTGGTAACTAGGTCTTCTGCATGCATAATCTATGTATTTCTACTGCGACAGTGTCAGCACACAAGTAGTAGGGCACTATCCATATATATTGCTATAATAATGCTTTGTTTGGTTGTTTGTTTTGTTTTCTTCTAATAGAAGGAAGCCAGGACTTGTTGCCTTTTGTTTAATGAAATAGGCTCAGTGTTTGTCCATGGAACACCTACTGCTGTTGGGGTATTACTATTAGAGTTGTTGAGGGGAGCCAGTTTTCTTTCTATATTTGTGTTAGAACTCAGGGAGCTTTTCCTGCCTCTGATGTTACCCAGAGCTGTTCCTTAGCAGATTGATGTGATTTCTGTGATCCTGGTCACTCTGTTATCTGAAAAAACACTTTTAACTATTAAAAGAGATCATAAAATATTGTGCAACATTTGTATTTTAAATTTGTGAAATCTTAAGTGAATAAAACAATTCCTATGAGATTCCCAGGATAGCATCAGAAGTTCCACAATCGAAAACAAAACAGAAAACAGAAAGAAAAAAAAGAACTTTGAATATGTGGTAGAATATGTGGTCTTTGGAGTGCCCCTTTTAACAAATTCTGTTATCACTGCATCTGCTTACCATTCTCTACTAGTCCCTTTCAGTCAGAGAAAGTAAGAAGTGCTCTGCAAAGAAAATTTATTATTTTTCAGGTTTTGCTGCAGAAATTAATTTTATTTTTGCAAGGAGAATTGATTCAACAGGAATAGAAAAATGGAGGCTTGTTGTGCATGTTACAGCAATGGGTCTCTGTGAAATATATTCTGTCTTCATTAATGCAAAGACTTTCTGTCTCCTTTAAGCTGCTCTTTCATCATATGTAGAATGAAAAGCAAAGGGTTTATCTTTTGTTAGAACATTGGTGGAATTAGACTAAATGATGAATAGTGATTTCCCTCATCAAATATATGGAGGTGTGTGATTTCTACAAAGAATAGAAAGAAAGGTCATAGGGCCTATGGAATACCAATATGGCATACAACAGGCAGAGACCAAGGGAAAGAGCCTCAGCTTAAATGCAGCTCTTGAGCAAAGTGTGGATACGTGTGTACAGACCGATCTTTGTTCATGGCAATCTGCACCCAGATCAGGCAGATGTGCCACATCACAGAGCTGGCCTTGAGCTTAGGCAGCTAAAAACCTAGAAGGTGGAAAATGCACTCTTTCTTTCCCACAAATCCAGCTCCTTCTGCACTGTCTTCATTGTCTTGGACATTTCCGCTGCATCACTCTATAGAAATAAAGATCTTTGGTGGTGCCTTTTGGAGGTCTCGCTCTTTCCTGACTATGAAGACAGCCTAAACTAAAATCTCCTCTTTTAGAGATCTAATATTTGCCAGTGGGATTTTCATCTGGATCTTTGTTTCTCTGTAGATGTACAAATAAAGCTACGTGGCTACTGCTTACTGAAAGGATAACAAACGAAAGCACCAGGTGGCCACCAGAGGGGAACAGACCTGATCATCCATAAGAACATTTAGAGCTGTTGCCATAGTTGCGAGTGGGATGAATATCCCCTTGACAAAAATGAAATACATAGAAGAAGTTTGTGATTCAGAAGCAGTAGGTCAAAGAAGCAAGACTTCTGCTGCTTTAGTACAGGCTCAACAGCTGTGGTAAAAAAATTAGGCAATTTAGAAGTAGGAAGTAAATGGAAACAATCTAAGGGTGTTAGCACAAAGCAGGAGAACAAAAGCTGGGGTTTCTTAAAAGCAAGAAAAAGAAAAATGGCAGTAGCAAGAAAAGGAAGCCAGCAGCAAGCAGAAAGCTGAAAGCATAATGAAAAGTAGAGGAAGTAAATCCAGAAGTTAGGAAGTATACTAATAAGTCATTATCAGAAAGACATGGAGTTTTAAAATAATGATATTTGAATTCAAAAGTTTCTTAATTTGTCACAAGAATAATAATAGATGAATAGTCTCATGAATTGGTAGTTTCATGAAGGTAGAAAAAAATCCAAACTTTCAGAATAAACTTTTTAGACAAAATTCCAAACCTTTAGAAGCCCTTTTGATGGCTATACTTTTAAGTGCTTTTTGCGGTAAAGGAGACCCATTTCTAGCAAAAAATCTCAAAAATGATTCCTTTATTTCTGATTCTTAGATTATCAGAATGTCAGTAATGCTCTTTTTGTGCAGAATGATGTCTAGGATGGTTCTCTGAGTCTTGTGCTGTCTAGTGTTAACTATATATAGATTTTGCAACTGTGTCTTCTCTCCTCTGCCACTCTTTTATTCTCTCAAAACTTCCTGGTGTTCACCTAAAGGTAATTGATTCCCTCCCACCTCATAAGCAGGAGCTTTACAAGATTTTCAGAGTGCACTTTAATTTCCTCTCTTTAAATTCTATATAGCATTCATATAATGCTATGTTTAATAGCATTAAATTTTGCTGCAAATTAAGACCTCATTTCTGAGTTTCACCTATATCATGTCATGTCATCTAGACATTGCTATGTGCTCAGCTGCCCGCATGACATCTGATATCCTGGAGAGAGTCTCATGGTTGCTTTTGAAGAGGTAAAACACTGACGTTATTCTGCCGTTTTCAAGCTAACAACTGCAAAGAAAGAAAGAATACTTGACATAGAAGTTTTCATGAAAGCAATCCAGGTGAAAAGTAATGGATGGTGATAAGGAATGAAATCCCGAGGCTACCAAGCTTAGCAGACACAGTTGGGCAGCAAGCTTTTCTCATAAAGCACAGTCAGTAATGTGCCAGTCCCCATCTTCCACTACTGTTTGGTCTCTCTGTTGAGCCTATCAACAAACATGGTAGTAGGAAGGCTAGGGAGGAAAAAAAGTAAAGAAAGAAAATGTGTGAGAAAAGAAATGTGTAAGAAAACACCTGCTCAGCCTAAGCTCCAGGGCTGAACGCCCTCATAGGTTTTACACTCCAGTGTCCAGATGTTTGGTGAAAACTTCTGGCTGACAAACACCTGGAAGATGTGAAGCTTTTCAGGCATTTCAGGTGGGATAACGTGCCTTGTAGCCTTGTCTTTCTCTCTATCTTTGTTTTTGCCTATGAAGCCAGTCCAGAGAATATTTGGAATTAACAAACATACAGTAAACACTTTTAACAAGAAGGCTCTGCTTAGGACTGACAGCAACACGGGTGACAAAAAATCTGTCCACTGATGTTGCTTGAATTACATATGTTAAATGAGTGCAACATTGTGTTCATGGTATTTGCATTCTGAGGCAAAAAACAAGAGCTCACCACTAATAAGTAAGAGTTCTGAACATAAATAAAGTATTTCATTGATTGTGGAAGAATCGTGGGTGGGAGATCCTCTGCAAGCCACTGCAAAACTTAAGTGTCATACATTTTTCTACTATTCACAGTTTCTTCCAATATGATTTTACCATATGTTCATTTTAAGAGATCAGTTGGGGAAGATGTAGGCATTTACTGTTGGGTAAAAGCAGGCCTCCTTGCCTCTTCACTCCATTAATGTGCCGGCAGTGAACTTTTTCTCTCTTTCTTCCCCTATTGGGACAGAGAAGCGATGTGATTTCAACTGCTGCACTGATCTCTCTACTTGGAGGTTTGTCTCTTGGGAGTTTTTCTGTGAATACTGCTGTATCTTAAAGTGGTTTTACAAATAAATGGGTGAATGTAGAATAGCTCCCATTCTTTCTGAGAACTGCCTGTAGGGGAAATTCGATACAGTTACATTAAACACCACATATGTGGGGTCCTCTCTGTGGTCCAAGATCTTTTTCTCTTTTTCGTTTTTGTTTTCATTTTCCCTTATGAGAAAGACACTAAAATTAAACATGCCAAGTACTATAGGGAGAACAGTGCTACCTTGCTGGAGTCTCTCCTAAATTAACTCGTTCCTCTCTCATAACTGAAATAGCCTGGAAAAGTCAATTCACATCCACTTTCCAATGAGATGCTCTTTTGAAATGAACAAGTATGGTACTAAGTCAGTACACCCTTTGATTAATGCAGGGTGTCCAAATGACAAGGACTACCTGTATGTATTTTCATTTCTACATAGGCACATCATCCCCTTCTTCAGAGGGATATTACTGTAGGTTGGATTTGGATCATGCTGACCAGAGTGGAGAAGAAACCTACGATAATGATGGTTCAGTAGAATGAAATAGGCTCAATTTTATGGTAGATTCTCCTGAGGTAGAAAAATATTATATTGGAATTTCTGTTCATTTAGCATAATTCCTCTTGGGATTCCTGGGTGCCATACAGTGAAGGACAACACGAACCATATTAACAGTGCTGCAAGTAACACTGGCAATAACAGACATATTTAAAAAAGGACATTAAAGAAGTAGGAAAGACAAAAAAGAGGCAAAGATTATAGAGGCAGATAAAACTGCTTTCAAACTGAATGGCCACTGGCCATTCAAGAATTTCTCTTGCTTGTGGTGCTCCGTTGTAACGGTAGAGATTTTACGCAGCTTGCTTAGGGCTTGATCCAAATCCCCTTAGAGGAAACCTTTACATTGACTTCGGGGAGCTTTGCATCAGATGTTTAATTCAGTCAAAACAGTACTGCAGCACTATTTGAAAAGCCATAGATGGGATAATGAGAGAAAAAAAAGAGAGAAACTGGAACTGAGCTTTTACCAATTACCTAGAAAATCCAATTAACCAGAGATTTAAAGAAGCGGAAAGCATTGCAGTTAAATAATTTTATTTCCTTCAGTTAACAATAACACATTAGGTTGTTAAGATGAAAATCATTTAAGAATCGAATACACTTTTCATTATCTATGCTGTTTGCTTTTGCATGTTAGCTTCAGCAGAGAAACCTGACCAGTCAATTTTCTTTTCCTTAGCTCAGCCTTACAGATTTGTAGTTATTTCAAAACACTGAAGAGATTGCTTTTTTAAAAATAAATTAGAAAATTTTAAAGTCATTGTTATCCACAACAGTGATGGCAAAAGAATGTTTTGATGGTTGAAGAAAATATAAACATTAAGCTCTTACGACAGTATACTCCTCTCCTGTTTTATGTCTGTCTACAATCAAGCCAATCTTAGTTGGCTGGAAGATGTGGGCGTTATCTTGCCATTTGCTGTATTGCTCATAACTAGCCCCTAAAAAAATAGTAGTTGCCACTGCATTGTTTCCTGTTTTGCACCTTGGGCACCCAATTTGTGTGTTGTATTTGTCCATTGTGTGTGGGATACCCAAGCTTCAAAAACTATGATATAGTGAGAGCGTCTCTATCTTTTTGTGGATGATTATAGTTGTCATATAAAGGTATTAACTATTTTTTTAAAAGACATTATTGTCATTATAAGACATGTAAAATGTTTTCATCAGATAAGTGCTCTGCTTATGAGGTCAAGAGATAGTATAGCAGAGAAGTTCATGACAGTTTCTAACTCATTTTTATGTCTCTTTATGTTATTGTTGAGAGCAGCCACAGATTATGTGCTTGTAATTTCTTGTCATCACTTTTGTATCTATCTCAAACAGCGTCCTTTAGTATAAATCCAGAGAGGTTATTATTTAGAATGTTCCCAGATGTGTAAAGTTTAGGCATTTAAGTCTTACACTATCTTTGTAACATCAAATGTGTAAAAAACAAAACCAAAAAACTGTCATTTTAAAAATGCAAAACATCTTAATGTACATATTTAAAATACTGCATATTTCTTTACTGCAATCAACTTCTTCTTGAAAATTACTTCCCTTTCTTTTGCCAAGATCAGAAAACATCAGGATGTTTGGTGCTTCTTCTGCAGTAGCCAATGGTATATAAAAAAAGAACAAACAAACAACAGCAAAAAAAAATCAGCACTGTGCTTGCAGGAAAACATATTCTTCTGAAAAGATATTGTACTATGGCCAGGACACACACTGTAATCCATGCACATGATTGTTATATGGCGCTTCTCTATATCTACTGCCTGCATTCCTTCATATTGTGGGGAATATTGTGCCGTTATTGTGCCATAATTTATTCCTTGATTACTGTGGAGCAGGAATCCCTATAAATCTTTACTGTATTACACATGAGGCATAGTGCACCTGAGCAGAATATTTAGTGACAAGTAGATGCAAGCTGGCCAAGCTATGTTGAAACAGCAGACGCTGACCCCATCTAAAAGGAATGAGACCGCACAAATGAGGGCTTGCTGTCAGATCACAAGATAATCCATCAGTACAGTCAGCAGAACCGTGTTACTGGAGATGTGTAGCATCCCTGGTAGATACTTAGTCGAAACAGTACCTAAGATAAGTCCAAAAGTAAAAGAAAAGCATATAGTTAAGCAAGTTACTCAAAGCTCTATGAATCTGGTAAGCTCCATAATCAGCCTAATAAAAGCCTCAGATTGAATATAAGCTTTCTCATATCTGAAGATCTTAAAAGTTGAAAGAAAGACAAAAAGTTGTAGAGGCTCATGGAAAATGGTACCATTAAATATGATCTGAATGAAACTCTGAGTTTCCATATCCTAGGACTGGTGTGACACAACCATGGCAGTATGATGGTATGGTAGCTCAGATCATCCAAAACTCTAGCAAACATGTGGTTTGCAGACAGAGATAGTATTTTGGGAAGGGTGTGTACCTGAAATTTTACATTGCAGTTTCTATACACATGCATATGGTAGAAGTGCACATGCTTAAATATGCGTACTGGGTAAATACGTCTCATTTATACTGGGGATCTGCTTTATCCTTTAATTTCTGATGTGTTAAAAGGACATAAGGACATTTGCATCTACTTAAATGTTCTAATTAAACTGTCAGAAAACATAAGAATTTGATCAGGCCACAGGACATTTTGCATGCACATTTATTACAGTAGTGTAAATTTGGAGCAATACTGCTTCAAATAAATGAAGGGTATGAACGCATCATAAGACCAGAATTAGGCCTACAAAATACATATGTGCTATACATGCAATATTTGTTTTGCTCATTGAGGTAGAAAAAAGAGCAATATTATTTTTTATACCCATTAGCCAACAGATTGTAACTGTCAATCTTGGCTCTTTGATATTGTCTAAAACTAGTTGCAATTAAGCAAGAATGTGATTTCCAACACACTTAATAGCAGAATCCTGTGTCCTCTTGCTCAGCCAAGTGTGTACTTAAGGAGAAGAAAGCAGAGAAGTGCCTTCAGCCCAAGGACATGGAAAACGTAACCCTATTGAAATGACTATCAATAATTAAGGCCTTTGATGCTTTGAATCATTTAGATAATAAGATTGCTTTGAAGTAAATAAATAACAAATTAGAATTTGTGGCAGTCACAGGTGTTTGGCAAGACCAGCTTGTAATCAAAAGCAAAATGAATGCGTTTTACTCTGTGTAATTAGAAAAAGAAATGAAGTTTATATGCAAATTGTAAAGCACTTTACTAAGAGATAACCGGTCAGACGGCTTTTTGTAATTTAAACTTTCATTTAGGGGGAGAATTTGCAAAGTATTCATTTTCGATGCAATTTCAGTGCAGCTGGTTGAACTGTCTTAGTCTTCCTAAGAGAGAAATTCAAACATCTCTGCTACTATGCCAATCTTGTTATAGCACAGTAAGGACAACATATGCATTTTTAAACTTGTCTCTCTTTCCTCCCCTCTGCAATGACAGTAAACAAAAATCTCTGAAGGTTAGACAGAATTACTTGGTGTCAGCAAATAACTGAAGACCTTACAACAAAAAAGTAAATAAATAGCCAAACCTTGGAAAATAAATTAGAAGAAGACAATTAATATATTTTAAACTTTCTGTGGGAACACAACTAAATTTACTTACAAGTAAAATGCAAGTAAAGTTACTTGTTTATTATTATTTTCATTTTAGTAAAGTTCCTCCTTTTAGGAATGACATTAACAAAAAGATCAGTCTGTCCTCATTGCATGTACCGTGCATCCATTCTGTTTCATTCTAGAGTTGTCTTACTGAAGTGGGTGAATGATACCATTCATCTACACAGTCTTCATATTCCAGAAACTTTTTTGAATGGCAGTGTATTGCCAAATTGTTGTCTTTAATGCTAACCTTCTATACCCAGCACTTTTCCCTACTTTTCACAGCAGCTGACCTTTTGGTTTTGTACAGCATCCATTCTCTTGATGAATGTTACAATACATCACCTTTATTAGCCATTATGTTCCCTTCCTCTCTACTGGTTTTTGTTGGAAGCAGATTCCATGGCTATTAATTATTTCCCGTAGAATTCAGTCTCAGCCAATAACCTTGCTTATTAAGAAAAAAATATTGCATATATAGTGAGTTGCAATCTTTGGCTTAATTAACATATACATTTTTCATAGGGAGAATAATTAGCAGATTATTTATATCACAATAGGAAATAAGAAAAAGATCTAGGCCTCAGGATTCTTCTTTAGTAAAGTCTCTTTGAATATTCATTACCTGTTTAAATACTTTTTGTTGAAATCTAAATTGTTATGTTGTTGGACTAGCTATGAAGAATTCTTTTTAATACTTTTGCTATTGATGACTTCTCTGACTACACAAAATTCTTTCTGTGCACTGTAGTATTACAACTATCATGGCATAGTAGTGATTACAGGAAATACTATACCCACAAGAATAGAGATGCCAGCTCTAGTACCTGGCCAAATTTCAGTGAAACTAGATGCAATTTGTCTTATTAAAGCATGTTTGCTGTTTCATTGCCTTGCAGCATTTCTCTTTTCTCTTTCACTGTTATCATCTGGTGTTGCTGACAAGTAGATTCCATGTTCCAACTCAGCAGTGATTTCATTAGTGATAAGTGAAATAATCAATAAGCACCATTTTCGTCTGCCCTCTGCTAAGTAGCTATTTAGACCTTCAAAACTACAAGAAAATAGATCATCTTGACCCAGAATTGCAAGTATATTTATATTGATAGTTAGTGGTTTCTGATATGGAGCTGTGTCACTATCACACTCTGTTCAGCTGTTTTCTCTTATTCTTTATTTATTCTCCTGATTGATACACCTGTCTCCAAGCTTTTTAAAGGAGTAGTTGCCTTCAGGTTATATATTTCTACACCCCTTACCTGAAAGGGAATCTGATTATCTAGAGATCTTGGTCATGACCATGGTGTAAAAATACAGAAGTTATGACAGATACTTAAGCAAGTCCAGTTCCAGCCAAGGTAATCAATGCTGATTTCCTTATGACACAGTGTTGGCGAGCATATGGTGTTCTCAGATGAGTACAGAAAGCTTCCACCCAAATGGCTGTATTTTGGGAAATTAGCTTTAGAGCTACAAAATAATCTATGACTTGAGTATGTGAAAGGGAATGGATTTTAAACTATAGTATTTATTCTTGAAAATCAGTATTTCCAGGTACTGTTTCTTTAACGAGTGTTTATTCAACAAAACAGAACTATGTTGTCAAGGAATAATAATATATCTGTGATATCGATTTGACTCCCATGACTGTATCTTCAAATATCACCTTTTGGGAACTGTGAAATATTTAATTGGAAAACTGGTGAGGTAAAAGTGATCTATTTTATACTGTGTCAGAACACGCAACATGAGGTGGTGCCCTCATATTCTCTGTTATGTTCTTAATTTATTCACATTGTGTGTAAGAAGAACATGAAGAAAAACTTTAAATAGAGAATCATTATTCATACAATGATTATGGTACAAAATTAGCATGAATTTGTTGCCCAGTCCCTAATGTCCAAGGGCATGAAGTGTCCAAAGAGTTCAGACTGCAAAATTCTGTATACTTTTGTCTCCTTTTGTTTCCAGCTGTAGATGAGGACATTCATTATTCTCATGCATCAAGCCCAGAAATTGATTGCAAATTAGAGGCACATGCTCTTACTAAAGACAGGGATTGAATTATGATTAGACTGTAACTCCAGATTACACCAATATATGAAAATACATCAACTGCAAGAGAACATAGCTCTAGATAAATTTGTCCTTTTAACTCACAAATATGCAACCTATTTTTCATCTAAAGCAGGAGCTAGAAATAGAGAACAATAGTCCAAAGATCACAAATTTGATACAATACTTCATCTCACAGTTTGTCACTAAAAAAAATGCCTTTTTAACATTTTTATTGTACATCATCTCATTCAACTATGCTTTTTTCTTGTCTCTCACTAACTTTGGCTTTCTAAATGTAGCAACTGAAAGAGAGATGGAAAGATAGAAAAGTAAAAATAGAGATAGATGTAAGAAGCGAGGGCACAAAAACAAAGACAGAGAGGGAGAAAGAGGAGGGAAGTGAGGGAAACAGAGGGAGAAAGAGAGAGAGAGAGTGGAGGAGAGAGAGGCACAGAAGGAGAGGGGCGAAGAGCCATCACTTGGTTCTAACTCTTCTCTCAATTCCAAAGCTCCATTACTTTTAACAAGAGCAGCTTATATCTGTGAAAATCCTATGTGAAAGGTGTAGAGATTTCTTTTTTCTTTTTTTATTTCAGCCAGTAAAATATAAATACTTTCTAAAGAACTTCTGGGCTCTCCAGTTCAAAGACAGAACCATGTGCCAAGTGCTTGAGGAAACATACAGTAGGAACAGGCTGTGGAGCATTTCTACTTCCTATTTGCTGAAGGAAATACATTAGCTATTCCATCAACCAAAGAATAAGAAAAGAATTTCTTGAATTAGCACATTTGTTATATCTTATCTTAAAGAATTTTCTGGGATAGAAATTGTAAGCTAGTACAATTCTGTTTCAAAAACAAAACCACTTTTTGAATCTACACCCAAAGGACCCTAGACGTCCTTCCTATTTAATAGTGGGAAAAGGAATAGTGTCCAGTGTCATTTTAATTTTTGTTTACAGTTTAGACTCTGTGGCTGAATGTACAAGGACTGGCTCACAGGTTCAGATTTTCTTCTCAGATGGTTCACAGACTTTACTATGACATCTTACTCCCGTATAGTACAATTTCTGTAAAAAACCTGGCATAATGACACTTAACGAATTTGTAAATTGCTTTGACATTCTAGGAAGAAAGGTATTAATAAAAAGAAATAAGAAAATTTAAGAATTTTAAAAATGAAATTAAAAGTTGGTAAACAACTGATTAAAAATAATAACTTATATGACTTGAGAGAAATATCTTTTAAAACTGTCAAATCATTTGCTGATATCACAAACAACTATATTTTCTTTTTGGAGGCTGACAGTATGAAATGTGTGTCACTTTCTATCCTATCCTATCCTATCCTATCCTATCCTATCCTATCCTATCCTATCCTATCCTATCCTATCCAAATTTTGACTATTTCAATGGAAAATAGCATTGAAATACTGACACTTTCTGCAGTAAATTATATATTTCAAATAGCAAGATACCATTTCAAATTTCTAATACAAAGCTCTTTTCATTGTGAAAGAGAAGTCAGAATAGGTACTAGAGTTTGACACTGAGCTAGAGAAAGGTCAGACCGCTGGTCCCTGATTTCTCTACCTGGTGTTGCCTGGTAGGAATTTGTGTAATTATTAATTTATCAAAAAATAACCCTACAAGTCATAACTAGCAGGTTGGGATGGTAGAGAGAATTTGTATATCCTGTACATTTATTTTATTCAGAATAAAAGTTATGTCTAATTTCAAATAGGCAGATAGTTGGGCTCCTCTCTCTCCCACAAAATCCAATGCACCTTGGTTCCTTTCATCATTATAGTTTTAGTTTAAGAACATTTTTTTTTATTTTAAAGGTTTTGTTAATTTTTTTAGAGGTTCAAATCTGAATTATATTCCTCAAGCCACATTTGACATGTTGCTACTTCTGCACAAGACTAATTGTGATATATCATTTTGTGTTCTATCTGTCAGTCTACCTAGGTACTTTTAATTTGACATAAATGGATGGATCCCAACTCCACTCCTCCCAAGGTAACCCAAGCGGCAAGCTTCTTCCCACCAGCTATCTGGAAAGACAATATAGCAGATGCTTCCTCTTGCAATAGTCATAATCCTTATTTCCTTTCTACCTCCAGGAATATACTGTTCTTTTGTTCAAAGACTCTGCGTGTGTGTAGGGGTGAGTGAATTTCATTACCAGATGGAAGGTCACAGGTGGTCTTGCATGCAGGCATAATTAAACTGCATCGATTGAATTAAATGGCTAACAAAGATATTGCCTGCTTATATCCCACCCTGAATGGGACAGATAGAATGGGGCTTCATACTCTGGCAGCAACCATTCTGTGCTTTTGAATAGGGAAATTAATCTGTAGTAAAATCACTTGATTATCCCTGTCTTTAAATCCTTCATCAAAATTATTCCTCTATCACCCTGGGATGAGTAAGCAAATCATTCACAATGAACTTTGTTTTTTTCTTTTTGTATTAGGATCTAAGCTAGTCACAAAGTTGCTGAAGTCAGAGAGGACCCTTTTCTCATCCTAGATAGAATTACTTCATATGTTTGGGAAAAGCATGTGATCAAAGACAGTTAAGGAGAAATAAGATTTATTAACACAATTGCAAATACTGAGTTACAAAAACTTTAGCATAGTAAGAGGGAACACACTTTAGCTCCTCAATATCTGCATGTTCAATCTCTGACCTCAATTTATACTGAGCAGAAACCTAAGGTTGCAAAACAATGGCCTAGACCTCACAAATTCTTTGTCTGCCAATGTTCACAAAGAAGTCACTTTGCCATTTATATCTCACAGAGAATTAAAATAGAAGCAATAATAGTTACCAACGTCATCAAAAGTCTAATGCAGCAAAGTGTTTGAATATCCATAACTCTGCATGATTTGAAAGGACTGACTGGTTCATAGAAAACACTCTGAACTCAGTTTGGGACAGCATCAAGCTCTTACAGACACATTTTTTTGCATCAGTTGCACCAGTGAAATAAAATTAGACCTTTGCTAGATTGGGGCTTGCTTCCTTAACTGATGCAGTCCTCATGAGAACCTCAAAAGTTCCTATAAACATTCTCTTAAGAGCTTGACTCCCACAAAATGAGCAAATATAAAGATGTTCCTCATAAAACACAAAACTATTTTAACTACTCAAGTCTCCTCAGTCAGCCAAATTGTATTGAAAAGCTGCAGAGACATATTATGGGATACCAGGTTCTTCCACATCAAGAGGGAAAGAGTAGAAGCAGCTTTTCCAAAGCATTTCACTCCTTTGTTCTTGCTTGTGATGAAATTCAGTAGAACATCATATTTTAGACCAAGGGGTTTTAAGTAGAGTTAGATTTCAATATCTATAAAAGTGCCAAAAGAGGAGAAGCTTTTTATGTCCTCCAATATTTTCTTGAAAGAGATCAAAATGAAGGGAAGAAAAAGAGGCAGACTATAAGAAGGACATTCACAGATCAATGCAATTACTTAGAGCCTGACTCTGTAGTGCTGTGGCTTCTGCAGCAGGTTTATTTCAGCTATAGTGTCTTAATTTCACCTCTATGAAAGAAATGTACATAGATAGGGCACTATCACTTCTGTTTTCAAGAAAGAGCATTACAGCTGCTTCTGTGGAAGATATTGTGGGAGGATGGGCCATTTAAAAGCAATTTTTTAACATATAGTAGATGTGGTTAGAAATAAGTTGTTAGTTATTTCAATTCTTCTTCTCTGGCTACCTCTACACATTAAAAAAAAGCTGCAAAAACTCACTAAGAGCAGAAGGTTTCTATGTTTTGTGGAAGAGAACATGAGAATTTTTCTCCCCTTGTAGCAGGAAGAATTTTGTTTCTCTTCTGAAGGGAGGAAATACAATCTTCAGAACTTGGCATGACCACAAACTCTGAAAGCTATTTCATGATATGCAAGTCAGTTTATTAAAAGGTTCATGTAGGGAAAGTGACTCACTTTCAATGTGCTCTGAAATAATACATCTACATAGAGAGATTCTGACGCTATTTAAGAACCACAGAATCACAGAGCAGTTGAGGCTGGACCTCTGAGGATCTTCTAGTCCAACCCAAGCAGAAAGGCGGTATCTGCCTCTGTGGTGAGGAGCCAAGGCAACAGCAATGAGCCCAGACTGGCTGTTCCTGCATGCAGCTCCTTCTTTTTTGACTTTACCTTGAAGTCATCACTATAAAACAAGATCCAACAGGTCTTCATTTAGAAGTAGATATAAGGAGATCAACTGAAGGAAAGAATAGAAGAAAAAGATTTCATGAATTTATAATACAGAATAAACACTATCCTCTTTTGCATAATTATACACTTCCCATAAAAATATCCTGCTTTCCATCATTACTTTTAATTGTGGTACTTGTTTAAGGTTCATATAGAAGAACCATGTGGTATGGGTTCCTGTGGAGGGGATTAATCAGTTATTGTCTAATAAAAAATCTTCCTGACCCCCAGCTTGCCTCTATGTCACAAGTTTTCAGAATCAAGCTTTCAATCCCATCTAGGGGCACTAGCAATTGCACAGAGTTCTCTGAAAATCTTTATCATAGTACAAGCCAGGTCAGAGTCTTCCAACAGAGAAGACAGGGGAACAGGTGTGGAGATGGCTGCTTTCTTTACTGACAAATTTCTCATTTTACTTAGAATTGTCTTCAAAGTTAAAACACCTGAGTGACTGTGATATGTGATAATACAAGAGAGACAGATGTTTCTGTCAATGCTGTGAATACAGCACTGACTAAAATTTGGAGATAATGCTAATAATATGTCTTGCCTTTGAAGAGTTTCCTCTGTAAATTCTACAACAAAACATCTGAAACTTTGCAAAGATTGCAGGACATTTTCAGTGTGGGAGGCAAGGCTTTCTGAACACTCTACCCAAACTGTACTAGCCTCTTTACCAATTCAAACGCTGAATTCAGCTATATTCACATCTCGTTTCTTAAGATTGATTAGGAACCTTCATCAAATGGGTATTTGCTCAATCTGATATATGGAAAGTAGCATTAATTCCATATTCATCAGTAACTATGAATATTCATGATTTGCCATTTTGTTAGTTCAATCATCCAACAGGGAAACTGAAACGGAACCTTTGGACTTGGGTGAACAGTTGTATACCATGAAAGAAGTACAGTGATACTGTAGGTCATAAACATATAATAATATTTTTTTAACCCCCCAAGAGATTTAATGAACAGCACTGAATGTCTTTTTACTAAACCTGTTTGCAAAAATGAAATAATTAATAGAACTGCTGACTAAACGGACCAGTTTCCCTTGTGTCCACACTGGTATCAAACAGCAAATAAATGAAACAAACTGATGATATTGAAATTAAGCCACGCAATGAAAGCAATCTATCATGCTTCACTTTCATGGGCACCTGAGGCACCCTGCCCACACACAGACTTTAGGCACCAGGGATATCCTGCTTGAACTTTAGTTATCATGAGTTATCATGAGTTATCATGAGTTATCATGTGAGAGGGCACATGTGAGTTTAGTTATCATGTGAGAGGGCACACCTCTCACAGGTTGCCTGTCTCAATGGCTACATGAATGTTGCAGAAGTCTTTGGAGCCTGAAATGTCTCTAGAATTCTGTATGTGAGTAACTGAATTGAGATTTTTAACAAAAGAATTATTTCTCTTTTGCAGTGCTGAAAATGTTTGCATTTTATTGTTGACCAGTAAAACAGAGTTGAATAAGTTGGAGCTTCTTCTGAATCAGAGCTGAATCATGGTCCAACATATTTCTAAACATGATAAAATACTGAACCCACAAGTTAGAGGTCTGCTTCATTATACAAACAGAAAGGAGATTTTCCTTCGCCAGTAGGCCAGTAAGCATTTATAGAAAAATGTTTAGTAAAACTGAACACTCTTTACAGTTTTGGTCATCATATTCAAGAAAGATGAACTTGGATGAGAAACAGGGGTTTGTCCAGGGCAAATTTACATTGCTGTCTATAAAAACATCACCAGTAAATTCTGGGGAAGAACTACTTACGCTAAAGGACAGAATAAAGCTAACAGTATTAAAAACATATATAAAATGACAATGCTAAACTTAACTCAGAAATGAAAAGATTTTTGAACATTAAAGGAGAGATATGCTGGAACAATCTTCTGACTGGAATAAAAGGACATTATAAACACAGCTCTCCCCATACACACACAAGCTGTGGTGCTGCCAGTGAATAAAATGGTATCTGTTCCACACACCAGCAAGGCAGAAAGCTACCTCGCAGAAGCCAAGTGTAAGAGCAACTTAAAATCAGCTGTTATGGCTCAGTCCTCACTGAAGGCTTCCAGCAGAGCTGTCTGATAGCCAGGTCACCAGAAGGAAGGGTGACAGCCCCCAATTGCACTCTCTCTAGTTTGGCCCTGAGGCCCATCAGGCAAATCCCTAGAAAGGAAGAAGAGAGGCTCTGGGCCTTGCACCACAGATGATCACAAAGGATCAGGCTAGTGTTCTGTAGGATTCTTCACTGATCAGTTTGACAATTTTACCCATCCAATTCCAGCCCACTGCAAATGTGAAGTAAATTGCTTTTCAATTGCAGAAGTGTAGGACTGTGTACAGAATCAATTAGGAAGACTCAACTCAGAAAAGGTAATTTATTAAGACATGGAAACTTGGTTATTTGTAATTGTTGTTTGATTTTTGACTTTCAGAGGGTTAGCCAACTTCTAGAGTCTCATTGTCTTCTAATGAGGAAGACAAGGAGAAGGGGTAGCATTTAACTTTCTAGATTTATTGTCTAATTCTCTGAGTGTTTTGTAATGCGCAGATTCAGCTCACTTCTTGAGGACAATGAAATGTCAACAGATTGATTTTATTTCAAGAAAATCTATTATTGGAAATGACCTTCACAGGACAAATGAAAAGGATATCTTTCTTGGAAAACAAATCAAAATTAGCTGGGTATACTTTATGTTTTCTTGTTCTTCCTGCATCATATATTTATGAAAACTTTGGGCTAGAGATCAGATAAAAATTAACTTCATGGTCTGGTTCCAAAGAGTTTATATGCATATACAATTCAGCTGAAACTGGAAAAAAATAGTGAAGAGGGAAGAAAAAAAAAAATATATATATTTGAAAATATGTCCCTTGTCCTAGTGACAGTGATGGCAACAAGTGTTTGAATGAGTGTCTTTCAGAATGCAGCTTGTATTTTCACCTTTATCTAAAATAGACTTCACAAATTTCCTGGGTGCATTATGTTGCTGAAGTCACAATAATAATGATATGGTGCAATCTGTGACATATAGTTGACCTTGCAAATTACTTTTTGTATCGGGTTTTGTCCTTCAGTAATTTTAGCAGCTGTTTTGATAAGTGCTATGAATTAGTAGGTACTATGATCCCAGAAGTCAGAGGTTCCTGATTTTTACTCTGGTTCTGTTACTGACTTGTTTTGAGGCTGAAGTCCTCAGTGCTTCAATTTCCTACTTTTCATCCTCTAAAATAGGAATGAATTATTTTAAATCTATAGTGATGAAATAATGAATGCTTACACAGAGATTTAAAAATATAAAGTGCTCTATAAATACCAACCATTGTTACTACCAGTGTATAATGGAAGAATGCAGTCCTAGAAGGAAACCAGCAATAAATTCAAAAGTGTGGAATTAAAACTAATGATTTCAGTGGAAAGACCAAATTTAGCTGGAGATGTTTGCGTTAAATAAACACATTTTTAATAGACTTCAGACCAATTCAAAATGTTACCTTGTCACAAAAATCCCACCAATAATTTATTTCATGATTTAAAAATAAACAAAAATATCTCAAAGTATTTGCAGTTCACAAACACTGTATAATAGTGGTAGAGTCTGTGCAAAATGACACAGGGTATGCAGCTTCTGAAAAAAGAGAAAAGAACTTTAATTTTACCATGTAGAAGAATCAAAACATCTATGCCTAGTAGTAAATAAAAGCGCTTATGCTTCTATTTTAAC
The DNA here is from genome assembly GCA_003342815.1 of Eudromia elegans. Classification (NCBI taxonomy): domain Eukaryota; kingdom Metazoa; phylum Chordata; class Aves; order Tinamiformes; family Tinamidae; genus Eudromia; species Eudromia elegans. The sequence goes on along the minus strand of PTEX01000256.1, from coordinate 706,095 downwards.
ATCTAGATAAAGCATTGCACAGGAAGATACCAGTCTTGGTGGTACTTGCAAAGCTATTCACCAAGCCATGGCTTGCTGCGCTGCAACCTTCCAGTTAGCATTGCATAATACAGCTACAGTTGCATGCATGGTAGAAAAACGGCACCTTCCTCACTGTATCCCATGCTACAAGTTGTTAGGATATATGTATCCAGACACCTGCTATAAGATAGCTGGTACTTGACCTTCAGTGTCTGTGACACTCAATACTACAGTAATCACATTCAGGAAACCAAAGTTTGATTTGGTCTGTAATTTTAAACATATCTTTCTCTTTGCCTCTCTTTCTTCATCCTATCCTGCATCTTCTTCCTTGAACACGCACTACTCTGGAGCAGGGAATGTCATTTTTTTTAATCTGCTTGTGCATTTCCCTACAGATGGGAATTTCAGTCTACTGCAATATCATTATTTCTATTGATGGTGACTTGGAGGCACAGAGAAATTAAGAGCTCAAATCCAACAAAGGTGTTGACAGTTAGGCAACCAAATCTGGAATTGCAATCTTATTTCTCTGCTCACCAGACATCTAACTTGGGAAACAAGTAATGAGAAACTGTCCTGCTTGAAAGCCTGATAAACCTAGAAATCTCTTGCTGTAAATATTCAAAACCTGACCTATCATAAGAAACTGTGAGAAGGGCAGCCTTCTACTTACAAATTTCATGACATATTGTTGGGTGTGAGGGGGTTTCTATTGTCATTAGAGTTGTACATAAATTAATTTTTTCTAATGATATCCACAATTTTGAAATCCCTGCTAGAATGATCAATGAACTGATAATGGACTTATAGTAGTGTAGACCAAATGAAGTATTCTGACTCTAACAGCAGGGAGAAGGCTGGTTCTCTTAGGGAAAAGTGAAGAGTAATATAAATGTAAGCACAGGCATGCGGTAGTGCTCTTAGCCCATTTTCTGTGACTCATTTTTGCATTTAATTTGATTTAGCTGTGGGAAGAAAGCCCAGCTCTTGGGTGTTGAAGATTGTCATCTAGAAAATTGATCTCAGCTCAGGAAAAGGAATGGGATTTCTTGGTCCATATCTTGAGTAAGATATAGAATTGCTTAGCTGGAAGTTTGAAGGTTGGTGAAGTTAGAGTTAAGAAGTTAAAGTTAGAGTTAAGTTAAGTTAAGTCAGAGTTAAGTGTGTTTGGTTAGATTCCTGTAACTGCATCCTTTCTTCACCTGCTCATTGCTCACCTGGAACATCTTGAGGAATGGATACATGAAAATAATGCTTTTGTAGGCATACTGTCTTTCAGGAGAGAACTGAACCAAATCTCTTACTTCCTTGGCTTAGTATTAATTACACAAAAAATACAAAGAAGCTTCTCTTACAAAGAATGTTTGTAAAGACCTAGTGCTATTGAGGGAGTTTAGGATTTTTAACTCATGGTACTCAGAGAAGCTGGATTTCACACACATTTGAGTGTTTCCTGCATGTTTCCTGGGATTGTTTTCATGGTTTCTTCATTTTACTGTATTCTATCATGCTGTACGTATGAATAGTGACATACCCTAAGTGAGCAACACTTTAAGATTCTACTTCAGAGGGATAGAACTTGAGTGTAAAAGTTTTAGGTAGAGTCTAGCAGGGTCTTGGCAATTCTAGGGGTTGAATGGGTATCTTCAAAATCTCATTGAAGCTTTACACAGAAGACCATATTCTTTCTCACAATTTTTTTTTGCAGTATAAACAATAATAACAAGAGAGAAAATTAGATTTTTAAAACTTGTTATGTGTTACTAATCCAAACCACAATTAGCAATGTAGATAAGGATGCTATTTTAAAAAATGCATGCTTTTTAATCTAAGAGTGTACCATTAAATTGTTACACTGTAGGGAACAGAAATAGTAATCTAAATTAGAACTGGTTGGAAATTTCCAACAAACTGTTAAGATGTTTTCGCTTTCAATTGAATAATTAAACATCTTCTGAAACATAGGCTTGAACCATGACTCTCCATAATTCCTGGTACTATAATCACTAGGATATATAGTCAATTTTGTGCCCTCCTTTTCGAACTCTCTTGGGCTCAATTAATTAATATGTATACAAAATGGAACAACTATAACAGAGGGAACTGAAGAAATTGTGTTTCATAATAACAAATGTATTTGAAAGTAAAATATTCAGCTTGTTTGTGTGGAAATTAGGATCAAATCCTTGTTTCAAGACCAGGCATAATGGAGCTAGAATTAGAGCTAAACTGAGTGATATAATCACCAGCAGCAATTCTGCAGCATAGCTTGCTCAGTTAAGTTTCCATGAAACTTAGACTGTAATTAATGATACAGTGAATCCACGTTTTAACATTCCTAGTGCCACATTAAAGTGAGCTTGGATAAAAATGTCATCTGTCCTCCTACAGCCATATTAAAATCAGCATAAAATCCCTAGATCCTGATAGATTTGAAAACAGGGCAGTTGTCTGCCTACACTTGATACAGAGACATTGCAATTTTTCAAACAGGTGATGAAGCAAAACACAAATTCATTGCTTAGTGATCACTGATATGCAACCATCGTGAAATTCTAAAATCTCAGTAATGTTCATGGGATGGTAAAAATGACTGTCCATCTATTTTCATTTTAAAAGTTCAACTCAGTATGTACTGAAATGTTGAGATCCTCAAGGAAACAGAACAATGCCATTACGTTATTGGTTATCCCCAGGGTATCTAAAGGATAACTGACAACTCGGACCCTACTTTTCTAACAATACAGTCTTTCCTATCCCGTTGGCTACAGCATGAATGGGATAGGATTCTCTTTATTAGGGATGGCTTAAAGTAAACTGGATTACTGCATTCATTATAACTGTTGGTAAACATGTTGCCATCAATAAGGACTACCTGAAGATTTTCTTGGAGTTTCAGATACATCTCTTTCTAAGCAGTTTTGTCAACGAGTGCTGTATTAAAAAAAAAGAAAATTAAATGCAACAAAATATCTGTGGTCTTTGCATATAGTCCCACCTTATGTTTCTCACAGGAAATGGTAAGGCTTAAAAAATCCTGTGAAATAAATCTCAGAGCCCAAATCAAATATGTTTCTGATTAAGAAACCAAGGACTCACTACTACTCTTGTTGTTTCTAGTATTCCTGACAGTAGCAGCTACAATATCACCCAAAGAAACTGAACTGCTCTTTTTTTTGGTGTGCAGCTAAGTAGTTTGAAAGAAAGAAAATGAGTACCTCCACTAATCTACCACCTCAGAAATACTTCTGAATTATTATATATGATGCCAGTAATCTCCTCAAACAGCAGGAATTCAAAGGCTGAATATCTATAACCTTTAACTTTGAATCTTTTAATTATGCTTTTATATCTAGCTATTTATCAGCTCTACACATTCCCTGATGCAGACTAAAACTCCTGAAGGTTTGCAGAGGCATTCCAAGCCACGTTTTAAGATTGTTGGAGAGCTCTATCTGTCTTGGCTTATTTTGCAAGCTCATCACGCTAGTGCTTTTGCTGGCTTAGTAATTGTAACCATAAACAAAGAACCACCTCAAAGCTATGGACAGGATGAATCATACTGCCCCATCTGTATAAAAAGCCCCAAACCTCTGCAGAACTAAAGAAATGTTGAAGCCAGAGTGCTGTTAGTAGTTCTCTCAAGCCCTTGGCGAATCAAGCACGGCATCAGAGCCAGATCTGTGTCCTGACTCTCCTCTTGATTGAACTGTAAAAAAATATTTGAGGGCAGGCTACGGTACCTTCCAGTGCAGCCTCTGTAACCTTCCTGTGCATGGACGTCTTGACTGGACTGCAGTGCCTGGAGGATTAATAGGATATAACTCACTCTGTGTGACTCTCAAATCCCTCATTCCTGACAGCCAGGCTCTCATGAGCAGCCCTGCTCTGTTATGAACTTCCAGGTTCATAAGCCTCCCTGATAGCTCCCCATAGCTGGTGTATGTGAGGTGGAGAATGGTGAGTGCTCCCAGGCTATCCTGCTCCTCACTGTGTTAGGACAGAACTGCCTGCATCTCCTCTGCCCAGAGCTGCCCCACTGTGGGGACATCCCTTCCTTTGCCTGTCCCCACACACAGGTCTCCCTCTGCCAAGGCATGGATGTGGGAGGGTGCTTCCTTGCTCCAAGCACACCATCTGCCCACCTACCTGCTTCCCCCTCCTTTACCCTTGTGACTGCAAAGGGAAGAAGGACAGAAGGGTTACTGAGGAGCAGCTGGTTTTTCCCTCCTCTTGACAAGGGTGAGGAAAAGAAGAATTCACCATTATCTCTGTGGATGCATCTTTGTCCCCCAGTTTCTGCCCGGATTCCGAATTTTCCTTCTTCCCCTGTGACACATGCACGGCGATCACGGCCACTGCTTTGCTTCCTGCTGTCCTTTTGTATCCACCTTCAGGCTGGAGCTTGGCCCCATTTTCATTTCTGCCCCCATTTTCTACTGACTGGCAGCTCATTTTGGCTACCAGACACGCGCATGACTGAGTGGAGTAAGAAACTAATCGGAAATAATGGAAATGGAAGCAACAAGGGGTAAATGCAGTTCAGGAGTCCACTGTGAGTGCCCTGTGAGGCTTTAACCTGTTCCCACAACGGCAGCCAGCCCTGCTCCCTGCTCCTCAGAGCCCAGTTGAGTCGCTGGGCCACCCTGTTCAGCCATGCTGCTTGCCACAGCGGCCATTTGCTGTGCGGTGGCCACGGGGACCATGGTGTCTCTGCAGCGGCCTAGGGGCAGCGAGGGAGAAAGCACTGTGCAGGGACGGGGCCTCTCTGTGCAACGTGTCCTGGCTATGGCCCTCCATGGCAGGGAGGTGAACACGAGGCACTCCAAGAGGTGGAAAGTGACAGGGTCCTAGTGGAGAGCCTAAGCAGGGTTTTTTTTTCCCCTAAGGGTTATTACACTGGAATAGGTTTGCCCAGAAGTCCTGTGGAACCAGTATCCCGGGCAATGTTTGAGATTTGGCTGGAGCAGGCTTGAGCGAGTGGATTTATTTGACCTGTTTGAAGCAGGGCATGGGACTGGATGTCTACCAAAAGTCTCTTCCAACCTAAATTGTTCTGTGATTCTGTGTAGAAAGATATATTAATTTTCTAAGCCATTCCACACTGTTGGTGAAAGGTATCTTGGGAACTTTCTGTATGAAAGAGGTAATAAAAACGTGAGGGATTATTATTATTATTATTGTTATTATTATTACCGGCATTAATCTCACATTAGAGAAAATCTCTGGTAAATACCTAGGTGGAAGAACAAGCACTCCATTTGCCATCCAGAAACCAGTGGAAATGCAAGTCTGTGCAAGAGCATAAAGAAAAACTATTTCGCAAGAATAACAATACGACAGTAACATGCTGCTGCCAAAGTGCCATCTCCACGAATTAATCTTTCATTTTATCTCTGGATTTACCATGGCGGTTGTGTTGGGAATACACTTACGATTGAACTGAGATCCTTTTACTCTCATTCCTCATGCTACAACATAATAAACACTTTTATTGCCCAAGTTTCCTCAGTGTGTATATTATTAGGAATCACAGAATTTGTCTTATAGTTGACTGCAGAAAATCAATAAGAAGAAACATCTTCTAAAAGTACAGGGTCCTGGAGGATTTTCATACAATAGACCAATGAATATATTAAGTGCTGTCACAATAAATAAATAAATAAAGCCCACGAATATCTGCCAGTCTCTTGTGCCTTAGAAATGAAAATAACTGCAGTTTCTCTTTTATGTTCTCTCCAAATATTGTCCTAGAATAACTCTTACTGCATAGAAAAGCCTTGATTAGCTACTGATACTGCTGATAGGAAGAGCTATTTGAATAAAACAGAAATAGCTTGAAATACTTGTAAAAAATAGCATGATTTTAATGTCAAGAAAAATTCCAGCCCTGTTTTTGGAGAACTTAAAAAGCTTTATCCCAGGATTTTACCAATTAACTCTAGACTGTTTTGGAAGGCATAGTCACCTCTTTGTATTTTCTAAGTTTATCTGTAAGACATTTAAAAATTTACTCTGTGATTGGAGCACTGGACTTCCAATGCTCTAACACTGGAGCAACTGGACTTCCTCATTTTCTTCAGCATTAAATTTATCAATGTCTTTAATTTTTCCCCAAATTTTCAGGTTGCAATGCCAAGAAATTTTAATTTTTTCCCTTATGCTGTTTATCATGCTTATTTAATGTATGAATAACAGCTGTCTCAATTTGATGACCAGCTTGACTTTTTCCTTCCCTTCCCTTCCCTTCCCTTCCCTTCCCTTCCCTTCCCTTCTCTTCCCTTCCCTTCCCTTCCCTTCCCTTCCCTTCCCTTGGTCTAAGCAGCTGTGTGATTTATATCTAGTAAATTTAAAGCACAGAGGGAAATTGTAATATCGATTCAGTACCACACAGAATCACTGAATCACAGAATGGTTGACGTTGGAAGGGACCTCTAGAGATCATCTGGTCTAACTCCGTGCTCCATCAGGGACCCCTAGAGCACATGGCACAGGGTGGCATCCAGGCGGGTTTTGATGATCTCCAAAGGAGACTGCACAACCTCTCTGGGCAGACTGTTCTAGTGGTCTATCACCCTTAGTAAAGAAGTCAGTTGTAAAGTTAAGGCTAGGATTAAGTTATTATTAGAGCTGGGATTATTCCTGGTAATAGATCTAGCCAGGCAAGAAGGTATTATCTAGATGGTACAGTCCATGGACCATATTTAATGTCCCATCACGGTTTCCTTGACAGATACATGTCACTGCAGAAGCTTGTTGCTGCAGTGCCAGATAGAATCCTGAGAAGGATGCTTAACCTGCTGCAGTAGTCTTTATTCAAATAACAATTCTGTGCTAATCCATCACATGAGACTTTAAGACAGGATAAGGAGGACTTCCACCACCTATTCTGGAATGTTTTGAGAGAGGCAGATTAAACTTGCAGAGGGACAGCAAGGGCCAGTTGATGAGATTTCTCTTCTGTTAGCTGCAGATTAGAAATCTGTTTACAACCAAAACACGTCTAATGTTTGCAGCTATTTTGCAAAGAAGATCACAGTTTTTATTAGTTTGTTAATGTTGCTGAATGGCTAATTTGTGTCAGCACCTTGCCAATAGGTCGCTTACAAACAGCAGGACTTTTTATTCTTATTATTATTTATTTTTATTTGATGCTGTAGTCCGTAGCTGTTCCTTTCTGTTACATAATTTATTTGTTTCCTTTATGAAAGGTCTGGCTTTTCTGAGAATTGTTTCTGTCACCATTCAGAATGTATTTTTTATTATCACAGAATAAACCTGCCCAATTAAGTGAATTTTTGCTTTGGGGCAGATCCAAAGCATTTTACTCATTCAGCTTAGAATATCTTTCCTCTTAGTCCCTTAATGTGGGTTATATTCCTGGGCATATATTTAGCTACCCTGAAATTTCTCATTTGGCTTTTGGACTGGAAGAGCTCGGTGGTAAATGCAAATGCATGTCCACAGCATAGATAACAACACACCACAGACAGCTCAAGGCTTATTAATTTTACACATATATTGCCTCTCTCACTAACCTTTCTTCTTCCAGAAACAAACAAACAAACAAACAAAAATGGAGAACTTTCCACCCTTTCCATGCTGTTAATTACTGCATTAATATACTTAAAATGTTTGGAGGCAGGGATGAGTAGACTGCTCAAAATGATTTCCCAGCAAGTCTTTCAATTCAGATACCTCTGTCCGACAGGCATCACCTCTCCTGTTCACTCTATCTCTCTTACTGTCTTCAATGTGTGCCTTTGCTGAGCATGCAGGAGGAGGAGAGCAGTGGATTTATAGCACACTTAATTCTCAAGCAAGTGGGATCAATATGCAGGACACAAGGCCTGCCCTACCCTGATAACCATAAACCTCACATCTATCACTGGGCACCTCAGGAAAACTCACAAATCATTGTTCATCCTCTCCCGGCTTCCTTCCCATTCCTTGTTTAAGCTTAGCTGAATGCACTGTGTGACTCTTCCTTTGCTGTTAGTGAGAAACGAGAAGGACAGTTGAAGCCGCTGCTTCCCTAGGTGAGTCTCATGGCATTTCAGCATGCTTCAAGAATGGCTGAATGGCTCGTTTATTACTTATTCATACTTCTTAAGAGGTCAATATTTTTGGCGATTACTAGGATAGTGGCTAGGGTAGTTCTTAAAGAAGTATACTCTAAAGATCCAGGAAGTGTATTAATGAGTCCAAGAAACAGGCAGCTGGCAAATTCCTAATGCTATCCCACAGCCATTATTGGAACTCCACCTTATTTTGGCTGTTCCTTTGCAGCCCCACTATACCAAGAGCTCAAGGCTTTGTCTTTTTACTCTAGCATTTGGGTAAGTTTAATTCACAAGCCCAAGTCATGGTCCAGAAGGAGAATTCTTGGTTCAGTCCATCCTTCTTTTGACAACTGCTTTGCAGCTCTGCCCAGCCTAGAGCTCCAGGCTTTTTTCGTCTCCTGACACTGCAATGTGGGCTGAACTTTAGCACCAAACTGGCATCCATGGACTAGAGGAAGAAGTTGTCAGGAAGGATTCTTTGTGCAACCTGCTCCTTCATGTGGTATCCCCCTTTCAACGCCACTCTACTTTCGGGTAGACTTTGTCTCCTAATCATAATCCTAGATATAGGATTTGCTGAACTCTTTGCTGAACACTGTCAGCATGATGCAGAAGAAGGAATTGTCAGGGAAGAATTCCTGTGGTTTCCTCACCATTTCCTGTGTCAGCCCCTTTTCAGCCTCTTTGCACTTGGAGTTGCAGGCTTTGTCTCTCTCCTAACCATACCCTTCATGCTTTCTAGTCTTATGATTTTCAGGAACTAGACTCACTCTTGTGTATTAAGTGTTATGTTGTTTTTATTCTGTATTTGTCTAACACATTTCTGTGTTTAGTTCCTCAGATATCAACTGTGTCAGTGCACATCAGTTACCTAAGAACCTGCATCTGTTCTTCAGCGATACTCCTTATTATGGTTGCCCATCTGAACTGTATGTACTGTGCATTCTTCTAATGGGTATCATCGTTTATCAATGCTGCACGTTATACCATGTTCATAAAGGAAGAAGCAAAGACTTAAGCAAAAGTTTGACAGTGCTTTTGTGGTGAAAAAACCTGCGGATGATCTGGTGAAGAGTCAGTGACAGCAGAGTTTGTTGTACTAGACCCAGCATGCGAATCTACACACTGACGAAATTTCCATCAGGGCCAGGCATGCATATTCTGAATTGTCAACAGTGTCTAGGTGCTTCCCAGACAGGAGTTTCTCAAGGTTAGCGCAGCTGAGATAAGGAAATAGTTCTAGTAGATTTAAGGGACCCTAATGATCAGCAAGTCAAGTCCCGCCTGGACGTCTGACCCATGGTCTGTTCAGTGTCTTCAGCAGCCTCCCTGGTGACCTTTCTGCATCCTGGGGTTTCCTGTGCAGCTTGGCATGTAAGCTCGTTATGAAATCCCTCTTTAACCCCTTATGATACTTCAATGTGTCTCTCCAGCTGTATCTGCAACTTTCTTGCTCATCTTGTGCATGCTGTATAAACAGCTCTGTTTGTGTAAAGTCAATGAGACTACTGTCATTCCATTTCTTACAAGGATAATGCCACATTTCTTGCAAATATGTTCCTTATGGAACAGCCAGTGTCTGGTTGTGTTTACTGGTGTCATGATACTCTCATGCAGTCCATTTCCTGCACCACTGTTGTGGACTATTTGACTCCGAGGTGCTTAGGATTATATTTAAACAATAACTCTATATGTGAACATATTCAATTTGTTCTGGTTTTAAAAGATCATCAGAAAGATTTGTCAGCAGTTTACTGTGGGTGTAGATGAAAAAGGAAATCTTTTATTAAATGACAGATAATGTCAATTACTCTGTTGCTGGGCTTAGTACACATGTGAGTGAGATTGGCACATTTTAATTACAGAGATCAGCACTTGATCCCAAGGCAGTTTAGACCTGGAGTCTTAACTCTAGGTTTGCTTGTGCAGCCATAGTCCTAATATGATATTGCAATGCAGGTTCTTAAAGCCCTATTGCTTCGTCCCAGGTGCTTATGTGGGTACTTGATCATCCCTTTACCCAAAGAAATTTCTTTCACCAATTTTAAGAAGGAAAGTTTGAATTCTTGACTTTAAACATAAGATATATTATATAGATCCTTTAATATTTCATTTCATCTTTAAAAGATCATAATTTGTACATTGTTACAGCAATCTGATTTGCAAATTTGGAGGTAGGAATACTTCAAGAATCCAGCAACATAGAAAGATTTCTGGCCTCTTAATAAAAGTCCTCATAAGCTTTTCATCATAACTAAAATTCACAGACAGTCCTTCATATTTAGTTCTTTAGCTCCAGGATCTATCTTGATAGTAAGGATTTCCCCATTACTTGCAGGTGCCACTGTAGTTGAATCCAGTGTCCTTCTAATTCCAAGTCTGGCCTGGGGACACTAAATGATGAAGCTTTTATATGAGTGAAAATCAAAATTATTATGTTTCATTTTGATAGTTTCTGTAACTGTCTCCTGGCAAGCCTCTTTATAGTCTGTGCTCTGTCTATTTAGGGAAAATGAACTGGTATTGGCCTAGAATGGCTATTAAATCCTCTCCAAGAGCATACACTCTTTACTTTTTGAGGTCTTCCCTATACAAGTACTCAGGATGTGAAATGAGCTTTCTAGTTACCACTTTTCCTCATAAGCCATGTAACCTACAGTTAAATGAACAGCAAAGGTGACCAGCTGCAAGTTAGAGTCAGTTTCTCCATAGGCTTTTCACCCATCAGAAAAATCAGGTTGGATTGATGCAGGAAAGCTCAATATATTAGGTTTCTGAAAATTATAAAGCTTAACATTTTGTATCTTCAATATACTTCATCAGCCTTAAGCAAAATTCTGAAGTTCTCAAGCCTTTGTATTCAGTGACTGTCTCAATGAGTCAAAATATGTGATTGTGATAGCAAAGCTGCAAGGTCATATTGTCCTGGATCTTACACTAATTTGTATCTAATTAGTTTCCTTAAAAGTGAAAAACAATTTTCATTTTTAAGAGGAATATTAATTCCAACTAAAAAATGGAAATATTTATTCAGAAGGAAGAAGAGTTTCATTCCAGAAATCTGGGTAATACTCCTCATTTTTCTTTCAGACATGATATATTATATCCATCTTCATTTAACAGGGAGAATAATATATTTGAGGAGTTCTCTAGTCCTGGTTATACACAGACTGTAAAGACAAATAATTTACAGCAGAAAAGACCCAGCAATTTACTATGCAACCAATATTCAGTTGATGATTGATGATGAAGGGAGCAAGTCAGGGACCCTTATTAATCAACATCCTCATCAATGCCCTGGACAATGACACAATTACTCCTCAACAAATTTCCTAATGACACGAAATTTGAGAGGTGGTTGACACAACAGATGGCAGAGCTTCAGACCAAGGAGACATTGGTGCCACTTGCGGTTTAGCCCAAAAGAAAGCCCATGAAGTTCAAGAGAAAATGTACAAAGTTCTGCACCTGGGGCAGAAAAAACTCATGTATTAATATAACTTGTTATGCAACTGACTGAGTAGTAGCTAGGCTGAAGAAACTACTCAAGTGTTAAGGTGAAGTTGAATATGATGAAACAGTGTGTTTCCATCATGACTGGGGTAATCACAGATGGAATGTGCATTAAGTGGAATGTGAACAGCAGACTATTAGACTTTATTATCTTCATTCTGTTCAGTTGTAGTGAGGCACCAGCTAGAGCTACCTGGACATGCTCTGTCCCTTAGTTCAAGAAGAATATTGAGAAACTGGATATGGTGCAAGACAGTGCAACAAGGATGGTCAAACACTTAGGGAATATGACATACTGGAGAGGCTGAGGAAAATGTGCTTTTTCAATCTGGCAAGCAGAAGGTTTTCTCAAAATATCTGAAGGGATATTACTAAGTTGATGGTGCTATATTGTTTTTGGCGAAGTCAGGCAAAGTACAGGAGTCACAGGTGATTGCTAGGAAGATTCAGACTGAACATTATTAAAAGCATCTTCTCTATGAAGGCAATGCTCCAGAATGAGTCACTGCAAGTGAGTGGCAGGAGAACCTGTCCTCTATGGTTCTCTAAATGTGGCAAGGTAAAGCCATGGCTGATAGAGTTTAGTGCTGGCAATACTTGCAGTTTGGTGGGAGGTTCAATTAGAGTTTTCCAGGAGTCCCTTACAACCAACATTTCTAGGGTACTGTGGCTTGATTTGATTACTTTGTTTGTGAGAAATGTACATTATTAAATTAATTTGTAAATTATACTAAATTACTTCTAAAATTGAAAGTCAGTCTACTTGCATTGGCCTCTCATTAATTAGGAGATATTTCAGGAGGAATTTATGAAATGTTAGTGCACTTATTTGCATTTTGCTGTACTTATTAGAATGATTAAAACTTCAATATCCAGGCTGAGATTGAAAAAGGGCATAGTTCTTATATATTTGTATATAAGCAATTTTCGAAATACTTCCAAGATTTAAATGCAATAGATTGGAAGAAAGGTAGTCTGTGTGATGAGAAAAAGTGGGTAGGTTGTGAGTCTCTTTAATAGGATTTCAGAATAGACTTTCAAAGAAACAATTGCTGCTTCGGTAGCTAACTCCCAATGCCTTTCAGTGAAAGTGAAGTGTCTAAATGCTACTTCTGCCTTTGAAATTCTAGTCTATAGTTCAGCTTCAGAACTTCTGAGCTAATTTTGTCAACACACTTGTAAGAAAAAAAAAAGGATTTTAAATTGATTCTACTTGAAAAAAATATTAAAGAGTAAAAAATATTAAAGAGTAAGAATATTAAAGACTGTAGGAACCATACTGAGTTAGGAGAAAATGTCCTGCACAGCTATTTCTGACTCCTCGCAAGTACTGTGAAAAGGATACAAGATGATATAAGAGAAACTTTCTGCTTGCTGGACTTAAAGATTTCTGCCCTCTTAAGCCACTGACAGATTCTGTCTTGTAAGCCTCTGGGAACTGAAGTTAAAAAGCCTGTCAGTGGTTTAATGCTTCTTCATATTTCTTTCTTTCTTCTCTGAATCTTAAAGAAGGTGTGTACAATTTCCTTGTTTGCTCTTTTGAAGACAAGCTCTATAGGTTAGCTTCTGTGCCCTATATATAACTGTATACACTGGAAAACAAGAACTTTAATTCATAAGACTAAGTAGTGTCTTGGCTGAAGATCTGTAAATCATCAAATCTTTATTTTTGGGAGTAGAATTCTAACATTCATCTTAAATCAATTCAGAATTTGAGATTCCCAAATAGCAGCTTTCCTGTCATCAGTTATCTAAACAGAGCTTCAGAACAATGTCATAAAAATGCATGCACAGCTGGACATATGTTCACAGTAGCTGATCACATTTACACTACTTGGTAATTAAAAAAAAGGATAATTTCAATATTTTTGTTACTAGACCATGTGCATACTGGACAACTGATTCTGCCTGCATCATTTTGAGTATGTTTTGCATGTTTGACAGTCATCCTTAGATTTTTATAACTCTTTTGTGGAATGTAGAGCTTGTATTCTTGGATAGAATACTTTTACTAGTTTAAAAAAAAAAAGAAATCTTATTCTGTGTGGTCTTTGCAGAGATTGAGTTTGTGTGAATATAAAAGATGAAGAGAGAGGGGTTATGTAAATAATTAACCTTTGAAAATAACTCTTGCTCTTGGAGTGTGCATATCAGTATGATATAATTACTAGATTTTATTCACTGCTTGCTGAAGATGACCATAGGTAATTTAAAGAATGAACTCATGTTTGCATAATGGATAAGCAGCAGGTTCTCTCAAAGCCTCTCCAAGAAGAAGCCAACCTGTCTGTGTAACTATTTGTGATTCACTAATATTATTTATTCCTCCTGCTTCCATTATTTTCTTCATCCTAAACCCCTTCTGACAGTGTTTCAAAATTTCCAGTACGTTGGCCAGAACTGAATTAATTGACCTCTGATCAGTTGGAGTCTGATTAGAACTGGAAGTAAACATTGGCTGTTTTCTGGTAGAATCTTAACGGAATTTTCCATTTCTTTTTTCAATCACTGCAGAGCTGATTTTCTAGTTAGCTGTTAGGGTGGGTTTCTGAAGGAAATGCTGTTGGAGTGAGTTCCGATCAAGTCTGATTGTATATGGCCCACAGATAACAGACCAGACAGGGAAGTCTGAAGAGGATCAGAAGACGGTTTCAGATACAGCTTGTTAGGAAATTTCTGACAAGATGTTATTTTCCCCTCCAATTACTTGAGAAGACAAGAGACTACAAAAGATCATCAAAAAGGTGATGCCTTAGAAATCTGAGCTTTTATCTGTTATACAGGCAACCATCTCAGTTGTTCTGTAGGAGCTAGAATAGAAATTTTGTCTCCTTCGAGAAAGGATTTGTATCATCTCAGGTTAATCCTGATGTATAATGGGAAAATAATTTTCAGGGTATAAAAATCCATTTATATTCCAGAGTTGTTTTATAGACAGTAAGTTCTAAGCAAATCAATGGGCTAAATTTCATTTCAGATTTTAATTACAATCAAATTTCTTAAGAAGTACATCTAAGAATTTTTAGAGTCATGTTCATGTTCAGCCTTAAAAAAAAGAAGCCAAATTTCTTTCACATTTTATCTCTTCTCTCTATTGTCAGACCTGGGAGCCTGGGAGCCAGGCAGCAACAATATGTGAGAAATGACCCAGCACTGAAATACTTGATTTTTTATTGCTTACAAGTGTACAGTGGCATCATTCATTTGATTGACATGTAATAACATCACTTTCTCCATAAAAGCTGCAGTTTTGCCTTATTTATATAGCTTTCCAACCAATACTTCAGTTTCATGATGTGTTAATGTTGGCTTGTAAGCAGTAAAGTGAATGTTTGGGCATTAACTCTGACTGGAGGAAATTATTAAGAGGTGGAAACTAAACTTTTATTATAGGTTGGACTCCTTTTATTTGTCCACCGTCTTGAATATTATGTAAAACATAACATCCTGCTGCTTTCAAAAACGTAAAAATCTCCTTACTGTGGGGATGAAGAGATTAAATATCACTTAAATATACAGTCTGGTCTCCAGCGAAATCCCATTCATCTGTATTGTACAGATTCTTTTTGGCAGCTGATGCTCCTCATAGCTGCCTTTTATTTTCTGTTGCCTGTGGAAGTTCATTTTGTTGTCAAGCATTAAAACACTCCGTTTTGTTTACATCAATAGCAAAAGGGAGAAATTACTCTTTCTCATGTAAAAATTACAACAGTTTTTACTTCATTATGCCCTGAGTCAAGCGTCTTGCTTGTTTTAGCAGTCCAAGACAAGAGGTAGGGTCAAAATTTTTTTTTTTTTTTTTAGGATGTGCTGTTTTTCCTTCTCTCCAGCATTTGAAATTGAGATGCCATTCAAGAAAGCGCTTTAGGGAAGAATTGGCCCTATCTATGTTGCAACCCAGGAAGCAAGTATGGAGACCAGGATTTTATTTCTAATTAGAGGTAACAGAGTATTTTTTCTGTTCAAAAGAAGAGCATATAGATACATATAGGGTCATTTCAGAAAGCTCTGTATAAAATACTATGATTTACTTAAAAAAAAAAAATACAGATTGCTTATGATTTTGAACTGTAGAATTTTTTTCTTTAATATGCATTAGAATAAATTTTCTCCCATTTGCAGAATGTGTTTAAAGAATATTTTATTTTAGTAGTGAGAGCCCAATTCCTAGAAAGTCCTTTAGAGGCTCTAGAAAAGTACAGGTTTGTGCAGTTAAATTGCATCTGATTCTGAAGAAGCAACAAGAATATAGGCTTCCTACTCCTCCCTAGGATTTTTTTTCCCCCTGCAAATTATTTGCCTTCGTACACTTGCCATGCAGATTATTTTCCTGCACTCTCCCTCCATTTTCTTTATTATTGTGTCTTTATAACAGATGGTAGTTTCTTCTATGTGGTGGGCAATCTAGTGAGGCTTAGTCCTTTCAGTCATGAAGTCGAATTCTTTTCTCACTGCCCATTACAAATGTGAACAGAATTGCTGTGTCAACACAGCTTGAACTGCTCACTGTCATGGAAAAATGATGCCTCAGTAAGCAAGGCTGACACTGCCCAGTATTTTACATTTATGGAATGTCTAGTAGAATGAAAACCTAGTAACAAAGTCCTCTATTACTTCCAAATATGGGCTATTGTATGACTTTCTGCAGTAGTCTAAACTATTAAAACCAACTATTAATTAATTGTGAGCTCATCTTGAGCAATCCTACTCTATTGTAATTGAGTTTATCCAACATTTTGGAAATTCTTCAGCGTCCTAGGACTTTTAGGAAGCATTTGAATGGATACCTTGGAAAGATTTTTCCAAAATACCACATTTTTTTCATCTGAATATTTGGAAATACTGAGTACAGTCATTGCGGTAACAGGAGAGAAGTGATAGTAGTGTGTTCTGCCAAAGGCTAATCTGATACTTTTTAAGAATTGTTTTTATTGGCTTGAACATATTTTTCAATTATAACAGCTATTTTGGAAACAATGATTTTGTATGCACAGTTGTTTTCCAAATGTATTTTGGATTTATCAGCTTTGAATTTTATTGAACTGTCCCTTAGCTTTCTGAGATCCTTCTACAACTGTTTGACAGCTGTAGTTTTTACTTTTCTGAATAATTTTATATCAACTACAGACTTTGCCACTTCACTGTCTGTATGCTTTTCTGAATCATTTCTAAGATGTTGAATAGTGCAGTAAAAAGACAGTGTTATCCGTCAGGCTGTGTAAAGTAGACTGTCTAGTCTCACACTTGTCTTTTAGCTGCAGTTCATCTGTGGGCAGACCACCTCTCTTATCTCATGATTGAAAGTTCCTTTATAGTGCTTGGTGAGGGACACTGGCAGAGCTTTAAGAACATCTAGGAAACATTAGTTGTGTCATCCTCATCTCCATGCTTGACTTCTTTAGAAAGCTTCCAGAAGTGCCTGTTAGGAAGCAGTGAGAGTGAGCTGCTCCATGACAGACAGTGACCTGGGAGCTGAAGGCAACAGCCCAGATGGCCATGGCAGTGTCCTCACTAGCAGGGCCCAGTGACATAGTGCCCAAGCAAGGTGAGCTAGGCAAGCCCTGTGACAGTGAGCAGATTCATGCAACAGTTCGGTTGGACATGTCAGTAGTGCCAAGGGAGGTCTGAAGTCAAGTCAGGAAACCATGTCAGTGATCAAGGTCAGGATCAGCAAGGTAGATTGGCTAGGCACAGTCTTATCTGCAACATAGCTCAGCCAAAGGCTTGTGCACCTTCTGAGCAAAATGAGGGGGGCCCTTAATGAGACATCTCACAACTTTTTTCTCATACCTGTACTGCTTGCAAGTTAACATGATCTCCTTTAACATTTCGTAGTCATTATTGTCATACTGGTTGAGCGGAACCGCAAGTTTGTGTTTTTACAAGTAAGGGAGGTAAGCTTGAACAGGACAAAAGGATATATACAGAGGGGAAGTCTGAGCAGAGTAATGAGTGAGTGGGACAAAAGAGCTTATGCCAAGTGCTGGGTGGCTTTACAAAGGAGGCAATTGCTCCTTATGCTTTGGCAAGGGGGACAAAGGACTCAGGTGAGAACAGGAGGAAGGAGGCAGGGAGTTTGGTATAGGCGGCTGAGGAGTCTGTAATTTCTGAGAACATTGGCCAATGGGGAAAAGAAGAGAGCGTACCTCCACTGGGAAATTAGGATAAAAGGGGGCTGTGCCCTCCAGCAATCTGAGAGACCCCAGAGGGGTATGCCCCGTAGACTCTCCCTTTATTCAAATAAAGTTTTAGGACTTCTGTATCTCTTTTTTGGACATATGGTTCTTTACATCAAGATTTCCTGCCCATGGTCGAGTGTTTATGATTGTGCCTCTTCCATTTATTCTCAACTAGGCATGAATTTAAATCTATAGAGATTCTGTGATATGTGTTGATACACTTTTTTTTTTTTAGTTTATTTAATTCTGTTCTTTTCTTAATATATAGTGCATTCACTTTGCTAACATGATCTCTTCTGCAATGTATAAGTATTCTTTTTAGTGTAGTGTTATAGTATTCTGTTGATTATTTTCCTTCTGGTTTGGGCATCTTCTATAATGCCCCATATTTCAATATGCAAGTATAAAACTGGATATTTGTCAGGGTCCTGAGTGGATCAACAGTGCAGTACATCAACAGCGTGGCCTGATCAAGCTGTAAACATAATTTTTTTGTAATCCTTCTGTGTAACCTTTTCTTCATGACACCCCTAGGGTTTTAGCTGCCTTTCTTCAAGGTTTTTTTCTACCATAGTACAGTTGCCTAACATGGAATTTGACTTCTACAGAAAAAATCAGCCAACTGATGCTTCTCCCCAACAACATTGTCATTTGCAAGTATGAACTGTATCAGGTTTACAGTATGATTTTTATGGAAGTATTTATACATGAACTTTTTGGTTTAGTTGCCTATTTCGTGTCATCTGGGTAACTGGGGTTTTTACTTGCTCAGACAGTTCTTAACTGTGTCCCTAAATTGATGCATTCAATGAGGATACACAGTAGTTTGGCAAGAAAAGATGAAAATATTCAAGACATTCATATGGAACATATTCATGAGATATTCAACTAATATGCTTTCTGCCATCTCATTTTGCAAGTCCAATTTACAAATATGCTGTGACACAGAAGTTAAACTCCTCTGCGAAATCTGTTCTTTTTTTTTTTTTATATATACCACATGGAATATACAGCACAATTTCTGTCACTCTTAAATCTGGACAAGTGCATTTGTTTATTTTCATTTGACTTTTTCTGCTAGTCTCTCTTTTCCTCTTACATTGATTTTGTCTTCTCTTTCTGCATTTTTCACTACTTAACTTTTTTATCAGGAAGCTTTCTGCTTTGTTGGTTTTTGGTGTCACCATGTCTCCTCTGTGGAACTTGGACCCATCAATATTTGAGCTTCAGAAACTCTGGGTCTTACAAGAGCACCATCTGCTCTCAGGAGGTGTTTTTTTGATACTGTACAGTTAATCAGTCTGTAAAAACCCTTCTCTTAATATTCCTTGGGATTTGCTTGAGCTGTAGCAAAACTCTTGTGTATGCAATATGTCCTAAAATGTTTCAAAGAACTTTACAATGCTGTCTGGCACAAGTGTATTAAATGGATATGTATGATACCCAAAATGATGTAGACACATTGCCCAGTAAAGAAAAAGCAAAACTTATGAGGTACATTTGCTAGTGATTGTTCGCTTAGCCAATATCACACACTCTTTTAGTAAGACAAAGCCCTCATGCTCTCCTGGGGCCTTTTGCTCTAAGTGACCAAGCTGGCCAGGAGCAGAAGCAAGTGAACTCATGTATCTATATAAAAAGAAAATTCATTAAGCTACTGCTGCATGCGATATGTCTTTGTGATTCACTGCTTGCTTATAAAAGGGGCTAGACAAACACATTAGAAACTTAGAAATGGGAAGCCAATAATGTTCCAGCAATTACAGCCTATTGCTGAAGAGATGGGGAGCAGGGAGGATATTGTTTTCTTTCGTTAAGGCTATGAAGATTGGTTAGTGATAGTAAATTTAATCCAAGTGTTTTCTCACAATAGCTTTCATTTGAGAGTATAATATGAAAAATTTGCAAGTGTTATTCCACTTTTCACCTTTGAATTCACTGGTTTTGGGCAGTGAGGAGTTATCAGTGAGCAATTTAATATCTTTTGCATTGGTTAAAGATATAAGGTAATCCAAGCAACAGTTTTCTGTTTTATACCTGTCTTGGTGTCTTGGGCAAACGGGAAATGCTGTCACTCAGGAGAGCTCTATCCAAAGATAATGTAAATTAACAGATTCAATTTCATACATGTCACAAGCTGCCAGAAATTCCAGATGGGACCCGTAACAAAAGGATGGCAAGCCAACCCAGAAGTTAGCCTCCTTGTCTACCTTAAGCTCTCTGATTGCAAGAAAATTGACAAAGATTAGTATTGTTTTCTATCCCAAACTCAATTTTTTTCTGATGATGTGAAGAAGGAGAAAGAGAGGTTACTAAGGAAATAAGAAAGAGATGACAACCTGTGTGAAATTCTGTAAGGAAATATTTGCATAATCACAATAGTTAAGCATCTAGCAAAGGAAAATGCTATCAGAAGAGAGAGAAGGAGAAAAAAAAAAAAGAAGAGGCCATGGTTTCTAAAACTTAAGTGGGCATGATTCATTAATGTATTACCTTTAATAAAAAACTTTTTAAAATAACAGTTTAGCAAGGACATCATTCTTATCCTACTTGCATGATTTCTATTTGTATGGGTACAGAGATTGCTTAGAAATTACTTAGTATCTATAATTTATTTAATTCTTTATCTATAATTTAGTGAGAGAAATACTTTGCAGAACTTTTGTAGCGTTCTGGTGGTGCAAACCAAACTCACCTTTGCATGTGTGATTTGATAGTGATTCCGGCTCTGATGTCCTTGCAATCCTTTCTGCATTCCTGACATGGGAATGATTTCTGTTAGAAGAGCACTGGGAACCTCAAAACAAGGTTGTTATGTCAATGTGTTAAATGCAACACAAACATCCCGTAAGAGGCAATCTCAATTCTAATAAAGTTGCACTCTAAATGGAAAAGGAAAATAAAAAGGCCATTTAAATTCTACCATTTAGATTCTTTTTTTTCTTCAGGAAAACTGACATCCAGCTGAATGAGTGCTTCTGCAAAAAACAGTGATGTACCTTGCTAATGAAAGCTTTTTGCAAGTGAAAGCCCATAATTTCTTTTTTATTTGAAAGTCTCTGTTTTAGACATGTTCAGATGAAAAAAAAAAACAAAAAAACCCTTCATTTTGAAGGAAAGTTAGAATATTCTCCTAAAAATTTTTGTCCTAAACAAAAAGAAACAAGCACAAATGCTCACCATTGTAATGAAGTTTTCCATGAGGAAAAAAAAGAATAAAAAGCCCTCATGCGCTGACTAACTTGACGCATAAAGGGACAGTAATGATTAAATAGCTTTGCCAGGGCAACACAGAAAGCTGCTGGTAGAGCTGTGCCTTGAATAAGGGTCCTTTAAGTCCTGCTGTAGCAAAATACTCAGTAAGACACAAGCTGCTCTGAGTAATCTTGCCAAGAGGTT
This sequence comes from Eudromia elegans, assembly GCA_003342815.1. Taxonomy (NCBI): domain Eukaryota; kingdom Metazoa; phylum Chordata; class Aves; order Tinamiformes; family Tinamidae; genus Eudromia; species Eudromia elegans. The sequence continues at coordinate 684,917 of PTEX01000256.1, read as the reverse complement.
AATCATACTACAGACATACTGTTTGAACAATTATTTCCTCAGAACTTAGCTGGAAGACTGAGGCAGCTTTGTGAGATACTATCAATGCACTGGATAATCTATGGATCAATATGGACTGCCCAACACTGTGATTCTTGTATCTTTTAAAAACATATTTTTAATGTTATAAGGATGAGAGTTATGATGTTTAAATAAATAAATAAATAACCCAAACTTATGCATTTCAGACCTTGCTATTTTATTTGGATTACTGTATTCAATAAAACATAAAAGAGTGAATGGTTGGAATATCCACCCATGTAACTATGTTTTTTCAGATTGACCAAATCATATAAAGGGATGTCTGAATGCAAATTTTTGTGATAAGTCACGTTAACTCTGTGAGCTCCATTAAATACATACCCTCTCTTTTATTGCCACATGTCTGACAAATTTTAAAGTGGAAATATTTGAAAAAAACTTTAAAATAAACTTTATTTTCCCTATTTACTTAATCCTAAATCCGGAGGGTTTCTGTGCATTAACATCCAGACTTAAAGGAAAATTTTTGGTGAATAATATATTCCAAAGAGGGAAATGTAGAGGCAGTGAGTATTGGGTGTAACATATTGTATAAATGTCAACATTTTCAAAGAATTTGTAGTAACTGAAAAGCTTTGTGACTAAGAAGATTTGACTTAAATTCTGTGACACAATTCTCTTTTCTTTTTCCTTGAAGGAAGTAATTGATTTGAGAAGCTGGTAAGGCACTGCTCTGCAAAAGCCCATCTGTTAGGATATGCCTGCCTGTGAGTTGCAGATCCACTGCATAAGTGTTGGAGAAAAGGAAGTGATCAGAAGATACAGTGGGAAAAAAAGACAACACGTTATTAAAAAGTACAAAATAAGACATTGCTTATATGCATATGAATTAAGCTGAAGCTGGAGAGAAAGAAGTTTTGCTAGAAGCCACTCCATTTGACCTTGCTTCAGCTGTGCTTCACTTGCATTATTCCAATTGACCATCTTCCTTAGGATTTGGAGACCACTGTTTGTCTTAAGCAGATAGCAGATAGCTCTCTGCAGAAACAAATGCAGAGAGCGCATTGTACTTGGACTCCAGTTACTCCTAAGCCTTCCTGCACACTAAGAACTGAAATGAGAGCTACTGATATGGGCCTATGAAAGAGTCTTTCACTTCAGGACCAAGGGAAAATCAAGGATGCAAACAAGAATTTTGAGTTGTGTGGTCTATTATCTAGTTTCTTTCAAGGTTACACAACAGCAGTTTACAGACAGTTCAGAGCAAAGTTGTGGGAAACCCTCTATATGTAAATTTAAGTATCTGCTGTCATTTTTGTTCATTGTTTCATTTCTAACTCCATCTTTCTTGAGATGACATGACCAGGTGCCCTGTTATTCAGCATGTCTGATTACAGTATTTTCTCTCTTGTTTCCCAACTCTCTTTTATTTCAAATTCTATTTATTTTTCCTGACTTCACCTTGGGTACATGTCTCTACCAAGTTATTTACAATAGCTCCAATGCGAGTCTTTTCCTTGAAAGTTTCCCCAAGTGCAAAGCCTATCAACATAAGCCAAAACTTGCCACTGACAGATCCTTTAGGCATAACAACTGATATTGAACTGCAAGAAAATGTGAGAAGCAAAAGAAAAATAAATTTCAATGTGCAAAACTGTACTTACCAAAGAACTGCCAAGTTATTTCCCAGTTAGGGTCATAGCAATGACTCATGTGTTCCCTGCCTCTTCACTTGTGGTTTGGTCTCATATATATGTGCAATTTATCTGCACACTATTTTATGCATATGTGATTCATTGTAAATTGACAATACAGGAAGAAGAAAGGGAGAAGATTGAGAATGCTCTCCACCTAAGTTTTATTAAATCTCATCAGTTAAAAACAAATAGACAATACACTAGCACTTCTTAATAACTTGAGGTTGTCCGACATGCACTAGCTGAGGTAATTCCAATGGATTTAACTTCCCCTTCTTCTTCTCACCTCCTGAGGCCTCAACAGCTTATTCCTCTGAATACAAATGAGAAAAAAATTGAGAAAAACCACTTTGCTCTATCAGTGAATTCTCCAGTTTACAGTACTTTGCACTAGCAAAAACATAAGAATGTAGTATTTGAGAATAGCCTATCACTTTATGCATCAGGCTTTGTGCCTCCAGGAGATGCTTTTACTTGGTATTTCAGAGGAAGGTGAATAAATTGCTTCCCTTTTCACTGTACAAATAATATTCTCCTCCAGTATGGAAAATGATGCATTCAAAGAAGTTCCTCCTCTTGTTCTGGCAAGCTGGACTATTACCAAGGTGATCTCAGTTTTAATCCTGCCTTGTAACTGACTGGATTTAGAACACTTTGTGTGTTACATTGATTTTCTTTATCTCAATTTCCCTACCTGCAGCATGAAAATCCTTAGTTATTTTTTACTGTACTTTGAAATGGTTGCATCTATTGGTGGCTACTAAGGGTATTGCATGGCAAGTTATGAAATTCAGCTTTTATCTTTCAGTGTCTTTGCTCAGGTTAGGAATTGCAGCATTCATTTAGTATTTTGAGGCTTGTGAGAATCCCACTAGATTTCTACTGGGTAGATGAAATAATAAATTCTAAATTTCACAATGGTATTATTGTACCTGGAAAATAGTTATCTTTGAAAATGCCAGAGAAAACATGTTCTGAACGATATTTAAAAAAGGAGTTTTGCAGCTGTGTGATTGGCATATAAGCTTAGCATGAAATGCTGAGAGTATGTTATATTGTAATTATGGCCCAGTTATAAAGGTTTCAAACAAAGTTTAATTTGATAAGATCTATAAAAACTCAATATTTTTAAAAATCATTTTACCTTTGAAAAGTTAACAATTAGCTGCCATAGGAATATGCTGAATATGTCCATTTCTAGAAACATTTTCTGGTGTATGTGTCCATATCCTTGATGCAATACTGTTGCACGAGTCTCCTGTATGCAGTTTATGTTTTGATCTGGAAAGTTTGCTTCCAGATTGACTTGCCTATGTAGTCTTTGCTCTTTACTGGAACTGGATGAAGTTGGGAATAAAGATAATAGCTCTAATTAATAATAATAATAATAATAATAATAATAATAATAATAATAATAATAATAATAATAATAAACTGATACAGTTTTATAAGAGAGAAATTTGTTCAGAATGTATTGGTTAGAAATTCGATAATCATACTAAATTACTTAAGACAGTAATATCTTCTAACTTGATCTGAGTTTTAAAAACAGCTATATAGAGATTAAATGAAACACTGTGTTTCTAAAATTCTAGATTAATCTGGTCAGCTGAGATTGTCCTGAAGCTACAGTCACCCTACCTGCGGCCTTTCAGAATGTTACCAAACTACAGAGTGTTTCCATCATTCATGGGACTTCAGTGTTTATGAATTCCCAAGTAACAGAAATGTACTCATACATAAAACAGTGTGTAAGAAATCTTAGTTTATAAAGATGGATTTTTGGAAAGTGAAGAGCACTTTGACATATTTCAGTAAATATTTAGTAAATATTAAGTACATGGGAGTTTCAGGCACAACTTGTTATTAATTATAATGGGTTTGGACTGGGTTTCTGACTTAGGGTATAAAGGCATAAACCTGAAAATTTATTAATACTTCCAAACCATAGGGAAGTTTGCAAGGGCAAATCAGTTTCGCAATGACAGCTTTCTAGACGGCTGATCAGCAGAGAGGCAGAGGCAATAAAATAGATGAGCTTCTTTATGCCTGGTCATTGCTTTGGCCAACTGAAAGATGATTAAAACCTGTAGATATGGTGGCTACAGGTTATGGAAGATCCAAATAAAATTCTGATGAGGTGGACAACCTGATTTCACCTTTAAAAAAGACCAAAACAAAACAATAACAACGACAGATCTCCCACGGAAAGCACTAACTAGCATTAACTTACAACATGGTTTAAAGTAATTTTATTGCTCTCATAGGATGCAGTTCAGGATGGCTTCCTTTGTAGGAGATAAGCTGTTTTGCCCATGCTAAGGATGTGACATACTTTTCTCTGAAGCTCTAATATCTTCTGTGAGCATAGAAAGGGAACTTACAGGTCTTACATGTTATTGTGATGGATGTCATTAGTTTCATGCAGCAGCTGCTGAACATCTGACGCATCATTTGTGCTAACTGTGGGACAGGAGGAGTTGCTATAGGGCTCTTTAAAGCTTGCAATAAATTTGAGCTCAGAAGAGAGTTAGCTCTCAGATTTATTTAGTCATGACAGTAAAGGCCCATTGACTTTAACAAGGACTTTAGGATTTTGTCCATAGTAAACCAAGGAGATGTAGCTATTGTCTTGAAGTGACTAGGAAGAAGTCTCCTTCTTTATGGCCTTTCTTTTCAGAAGAATAAATTCAGTCCTTTTCCTCTTCAGCTGGTGATTCATGTTTTCTATAGAGAGACAATGATGTTTTTATTACTCTCCTACATGGGGGTTTCTAAAGCAACTGTCTATTTGTCCTTTCCTTTCCGTTCTTTTTCCTTTCCTTTCTTTTTCCTTTCTTTTCCTCTTTACTAGAAAGAAGTGCAAATCTAAACAACTCATAATTTATCTTTCAGGTAAAATTAAATGGACTTTATATAAATATTGTGTAAAAACTTACTTTGCCTAGATTTATTGGGTTATAAGAAAGGTAATGAGAGACGTGAATTGTGTTAAAAAAAGTGATTTTGTGTCATTTGATCTAAACTACTGTATTTACTTTTCTTTCCGTATTTTATTCAACCTTTTAAAAAGGATTTAGGTTTGTTAAAATGTGAGTCAGCGAGTCCTGGAGATGAAAGTCCTCCCTTTAGTCACAGATCATGACAGAGCAAGCTCATGTTGAAGCACAACTTTCAACTTATCACCTGTTGCTGACATAACATTTGATCATGAATCGGTGTCAGAACTGTGGATGCAGCAATAGGCCTTAATTACCCTGATCAGCTTCACCTGGGACCCAAAACCACAAATGCAAGAGATTCGTTCATTTAAGCCCAGGCCTGGGCACCCTGTCCCTTCCCCTAGATAGACCTGTCTCTTTGCTCTTCTTAATGTGTTAAGAGGACTTCTTGGATTCTTCAGGTCTGACTTGTTACCTTGCTTTTGTGTGATGGTTATTAGATTGCCAGATGAGCTTATTGTCACTACTGTTGCTTTGCTGACCCTGCCTGAGCACTGAGGAGCTCTGCCTTTGCTGGAGGGATGGCTGCCCTGTTGGCCTAGTGGTCCCCTTGGTACCTGACTCCTTGGTGGAGAAGTGATGCCCTTGCAGCACTGTGAGACAAGGTACCTTAATCTTCACAGATTGCTTCTCTCTGGACTTTACAGATCTCTGTAGTGACAGTCTATTTCCTCTACTAAATGTGTTTTGTTGTAGCACACTCCAATAGGTTGCTTACTGACTTTTGTTAATATGGTACTGTACTTGCATGCTGGTAGTGCTATGCTGTATCTTCTTGAAACCATGCTAGATGTGCTGTTGTGAGAGACATTACTGCATTAATTTCTCTGTGCAGTTATGGCATGTGAGTATGGATAAAGTCATAGACTAAATACCTCTTTGAAGGAGCTCAGGCAACCTGGAAACCATTGTGTGTTCCACAGATTTATAGATTTCTATGTTAAAGGATGAAGTTCCTTACCCACACAAGTGTTACATTAGATAGAGACAAATGTCAATTTGCACTTGCATCTTACATATCTTGAGTACAGGATAAAAATGTCTCTGTATCTAGTGACCAATTGCTAGAGGCCAGGGAAAGTTTCTGTAGCGTTTTTCCTTAGTGCCATTATTTCTTTAGCTTGGTATTTCTGTCAAGTGTTTCTTATTTCAATTATTATTGTATTCTTTGCTTTGCTTCCTCCTCATGATGTTTATCATGTTGCTGAGTGAATGTGCATGTGTATTTGCTGGTTTTGGTAGTGCTCTTGCTACCTCCTGCTCCTCATAATTGTTACTTGGCAGATGAAAGCTGGTGTAAAGAACCATTACTCCAAACTTTTCATGAGCTCAATTAGCAAACAGCAGTGGTAAAGAGGGTTCCACTCTAGTGACCCCCCTGAGCTCCTCTTTCTCCATGTGCAAGCTTCCAGGGAGCCTGGCATAATTATAGTTTTGCATAATAATGCATCATTTTTGCTTGTGGAGGATTAATTCGAGAGATGCTATTATCAATTGTAAGGGGTTACCTTTCCAGTGGAAGCAGACAAATGTTTATGAAGGTATGTTCTGTTGGACTGGTAAATATTTGCCAGAAGACAAATGTTCGTAATTCCCAATGGGCAGTGCAGAAAATATTCAGAGATGCTAATCAACCTTGAGGGCAGGATGGGACTGGTGACATTTCGCTTGGTAAGCCCTGCCCTATTCCCATCAGAAGCTGCTGCAGCAAATGCAGAGATTATTTAAAGACTGTGAACTGGATTCTGATGCACAGTGGTACAGCTCCATCAAGTCATGGAGCTATGGTAGTTTATGCTTCCCGAGAATTCAGCTCATTAATTGTATCCTGTTAAAGCTCCTATTAATCTGATTTGGAGAACAATCTCTCTCTTGCATTTTATCTATATAGTTTGTGTTCTAATTAATGGTCTGATGGGATATGAGAGAGTACATAATGGGGCCTGATCTTTCTCTCTTACACTGTAAATTATTGTAAAATCAGGAATTGGATACAACACTGTAGTTTTAATGTTTTCATTTGCATTGATGGGAATCTGTAAAATGTTTCACATTTTTTGTGGTCTAGCTCCCCAGTGAGCTAAATATTAAATTAATATAGTTGGCTTGTTTTATGAACCTTCATTTGGTTCATCTTGCTACATTGTCAGTCACACTATTCAGCTATGGTATTGAGGTATTCCTATGGTATTTTTGATGGCTTCTGAAGGAAACATTTTAAGGTATCATATAGAAAGAATGTACATATCTATAGGTATGTATGTCCGTCTTATCCTCTGTTGAGAAGTTAAATCTGTTAAATATGGAACCAGATAGTCTATTTCAATTCAGTTGGATGTAGGGCTGTCAATTCCAGAATATTGTTTTCCTACACATCTCATAAAAAAGGTGTCTGCACAGAGGAAAGAGCTTGTAAATGCTTACAATAGGACAAAAGCTTCAGCATGACCTCAACCTTTATTGGACAATAGAGAATCTGTGTATGGATGGGGAAGAGGACAAAATGCTGTAAATACCTCGACTATTGCATAAACATTGGTCAGAGTTCACTTCATGGTCATTTCTCCCTTTTATAGATTTTTTTGAGCGTGTAATATGGTGAATGCTGGAGCCTCTTTTGTACGATAACATATTTCTCGTGTATGTAACACATGGTATATCTGGTAACAGCTCTGGTGCAGCTTTGATATGGTTAGTCAACCACAACACCAAGCCCTTAGGAAACCAAACTTCCAGTTGTTGTGAGAACATGCTTACATTCAAAAAATTAGATATTTTTCACTGGTTGGATTATTGTTGTCTGGTCAATTTAAAAAAAAATGTGGTAGCCCAATGATTTTGCTTGAGACTTGCACTCTTCAGAGGCTTTAATCAATTTTGATGGCTGCACCAAGCAGTTATGGAATGATTGAGAAAGCTGATGACGTATCCAAGCTCTGCAGGTGGGAAGAATTAAAAAAAAAAAAACTCCATCCAGCTTGATCTTTCTGACACACTTTACTGATCAGCCTTCATATAACTGCACCGTCAGAAGCTTTAATTACTCTCACTGTAAACAGTTTCAATACCTCAAAGAGAGGCCATTTCCTCCTTTAATTCTTCCTGAGTGATTTACACCATTGACAAGAGGTACCCAGACAAAGGGGCTTTGAAGGTTTATTGTCAATTAAAGAAAAAACTTTGTTAAAGGACAGAAAAGAATAAAAATTGAAAAATGCAATTTAGACAAAATAATCTTTCTGCCTCAAAGTACTTATTTTTTTGACTGAATCAGAAAATTTTAACTTAAACTTAGGATATCCTGTGAAGTCATAAATGTACACAGTAGTGCTGAGGGAAGGATTTGCTGTGTTAAAAGAAAATATCAGTGGTGAAGGAGAGATGCTTTACTCTTATGCTTTCTGCATCCCTGCTGATTGCCACTTACCATGGTTGTGGTGCAAATGAAAATGATAATACATCCTATTTGCAGTGAAGTTAGTGCCTGGCCATTTCCTTAGCTGTCAGGCAAGCGTGTGTTGACTGACATAATTTAAGATTGTAAGTTCTATAAAATGCATTAAAACTGACCTGAGTTGTCGTGCATTACACAAAAAATGGATTGAGGTTTGTGAATATGAAAAGGTCATGCCAGAGGAAGCCTTTTAATGCTTCTGATCATTTGACATAGTCACTCAGTAAAACTATGTAAACATTTCCTAGATAGAATCTATCTTACTAGAGAATATTTAAGATTCTATCTTATTTCTAAAGCATCATTTAAGAGCATAATGATTAATGGCAGTAAAGGCAGCTTGAACTTGTTGAACAAGAGGTAGAAAACAGCCTCTATCCTGGTTAAAAGTATCAATGTCTAATTGTGCCAATCTGTCAAAGGTGCTGGTTTTCTTCACATCAAAAGAAAACCATGTTAAATATTTGAATGATACAAACTGCAACAGAAATGTAAGCAAATGAATTCTTATGAAAGTATGCTTAAGCATGTAATTTTTTTAGTTCCTTGTGTTTTAATGTAACACTTCTATATTTCTCTTCCATATTTCTTCTATATATTTAGAGCTGTCCTCATACCTTGAGGAAAAACAATAGGGTCCTACTGGATTTAGAGAATCCCTAGACAATTTTCTCAAGGTGAGAGGTTTACTCCTAGATTATTGAAGAAGCAATTACATTTTTGCTTCCTGAAATTGTTCCTTAAATTTGAATTATACATGATATTCTTCTTTACCCATTGGACCATGCAGCTTCTTTAAAGGGGCCTCTATATGCAGAATTACCTGTACAGAGACTTCCAAGAGTCTTTAATTGGCTACTTTGCAAGTGCTTCATCATGAAAATGTTGAAGCAAAAGCCCGAGCACAGTAGGAGCTGTGAGTGGCAGGTTGGGAAGGGAAAGGAACACACTGGCACAGATCTTCCACAGGGGCATGAAGCTTATTCTCAGTGTGTGCAAAGCATACAGCTGTGGAGCAGTGAGTGTGGCTGCCTCCCAGTACAGTAATCCATCTATCTGCTGTTCCTTAAGGCTTACACTTCTGTGGACAAAACGAAAACATACAATGATCTGATTTAATTTTGCTAACATTTCTTTCCCTTGAGAAGAAAATCATCTCTAGCCTTGCAGTGGATGTTCTAGCTGGCTTGCAAAATAAGATAAAAGTCAGAATTAAGACTGAGTGGGTGGTGGCAGATCCAGATGGCTAACTGAGCCTATGAATGCATCTACAGACTTGTTTACTGCCTACAACATTTCCAAATACGATACAGACTACATTGCTGGATCCTTTGATTTTTAATCATTTTTGACTGCTAGTATACTGTAAAACTCATTGAAAAAGAAATTGCCTTTTTGTACTTTGTTCATAAAATCTGGCAACTTGCCGCCATACTGTGAGTTTAAAGGCTCCAGCCTGCTGATTGTAGTGCTCTTAATAGATGATTATTGGCAACTCTGAACTGGAGTATATAACTATGATGTGTTCTTAATAGAACAACAAGCTATAACACTAAAGAGCAGTTGAAAGGAGGGAGGAGGAGGGCAGGTATCTCTATACATCACTGTAACTGCTTAATACCTCTGGCAATAACTACTGCTTTTGTTCATTGTGCTTTACAGGTGTTACTTTCGCTTTAAAAATCTTAAAAGGATTGTCACTACATTGCTCATTCATATAAGTCATGCTAAGGACAGTTTCTTCCTCTCTACTCCTTTGTTAAACTGATGAATTATGCCTAAATTGCTTCTCCTTCAAGTCTGAAATTGGCTTCAAAACTTGCTCCCCTTAAAACAGACCTCTTTGTGTTTCAAGGGATTCCTTCCACCTTCAGTGCACAGTGGAGAGTCGGTCTGGGGGCAGATATCAGCTCCTCTGTGGAGGTGACAGTTTTCTTTGCTTCCAGCGAGGCAGAGAGTTTGAGGGCAGTCGTGAAGTGAAAGCAGCAGAGTTCTGTCCTGCAACACTTTAACTAGGCTTCAATATGAGTCACAGCTGATTGAGAAGGTTGCTTAAGCATGGAAGGAGTAGAGACCAGAACAAGTTTTTTTTTTTCCCTGCTTTTTTTCTCTCTATTCTTTTCTTGCTCTCAACTCTGAGACTTTCTTTTCATACCTACAGTATCAGACCTCTATTTGTTGATGAAGAATTTGGAAATGGAGAGAAGGGGGTTCATGACCAGACTTAGGTCATCACTGTTTTGTGTAAATGTGTCATTAATTCTAACACCAATGAATCATTGTTAGCCAAACCAGGATTCACACAGAGTAGGAACATGAACATGCACTTCTATACTATCTCCCAGAGTTGCTGTGAATATCAGCTGAATCTTAGGAAGGGAGCACTAAAAAGAAATCCAGGAAGAGATTAACAGTTCTCTTGAGATGGGTATTTATTACACAGTGTAAGTGAAATACAAGGCTACACACCGATAAGATGTATTCTGGAATAACAGCTCTGTTTTGTGCATTGAAATGGTTCCTCGTTGGGGAAGAAACACCAGAGTGTGAATCCTTAGACTGCAGTGTACAACTTGAGTGAACGAAGATTTCATACAAATCACTTTAATTCAGGAATTCAATTATGAAAGACATAAGATGGCTAAAACATTGCTTTTATTTTATTGGGCAAACTTTATACTAAAACACATACAGAACTAGACAGGTCTGTTATAGCAGTTTACTTTTAAATACTTAAATATTTGTATGATTTCTTCTTTTTGACTTTATTAGAAGTTCAGGTCTCAATACTTTCACTATGCATGTAGTGAAATATAGCTGTTTTTTACTCTTCATCTGTGAGTGAGACATCACACATATGCTGCAGTGTCAATAGTTTCCTACCAATGCAGTACTTCAAAGAACAGTTGATCCTCCAAACACTCCTTATGAACAATTATTTTGAATGAGTGGTAGCACCTGGATGCAAGTATTTCCTTAAATGAAGATGCAAGTAGTTTCTTAGCTACCTGTTCATGATTAGCTGCATATTTAATGTAACGTTGATTCTTCTGAAATTAATTTTATGAAAAAAACTTTTCCACACTTAAAGAAAATGTAATATCAGTATCCTGCAAGATCATCTCAGTCCCTCTATTATCCACTGTGTAACTTCATTGGATGAAAATAATAAAGCAACTCATTGAGTTCCATAATAATCTCCTTTTTTCCCTTTAGCAGATGGATCTGTCTAAACTAACACAATTTGTATTTAAGTTTTGCTGTTTTTATGAATTATTCACAAGTTGACTAAATATTTTATCTTATGCACTTGCACTGAATACTCACTGAGATGTTACATTGACAGTTATTTCTTATATATTTACTTCAGATATTCAGTATTTAAGCCGTGCAATTTGTCACTTAACCACATGAAATACATCTTTTGCTTTTTGGTAAGATTGTGTTAATTATTTTTTTGATGGCAGAAAAACAAATTACATTAAAGAACATTGGGATTCACAATCCCTTGAATTTATCTTAATACCATTTGAAGGGCATATGAAACATCCTATGAAGTTCCAAATCCCTATAAGCAATCTTAACAAAAATTAAGAAATGACTTTTAACAAACAGAATTAAGGCTGTCTGTTACTTAGGCAAATGAGCAAATATATTTTCCTCTACTACTGGTTTTAAACTTAAAGTATGTGTAGGGAGACAAAAACATTGATTTCTGGAAAGTTAACTTTGATTGTAGAGCTTTAGATATGTAGAGATTCTACATAATTAGACAATGTTCAAACTAGAATGTGATATTGAACATAAGCTCTTTTTTGATATGGTAATGTTGCTATTAGGAAATCTACATACTTGTATTTTCTGTCTATTTATTTATAGAGAATGATAGGCCAAATCTGAGAAGTGCTTTCAAGTTTTGCCACATGCTTTCCACAGACAAGCAAAAAGGAGCTGGGAGAAGCATTGATTTATTAATGAAGGTAACTCGATGTTCATGTCCACATGTTTGTCAATGGAGAAAAACATTGACAGACGTAATAGTTTCTCAATATGTACTAGGGAAGTGCCATTGAATGAATAAGTTATCCCTTAAAAGCCTGTGCCCACACACAGTAAGTGTTAAAGAAAGCCATCCCTTCCACTGGCAGATTTAGCATTGACTGAAGGTATCTGGTCATCTATAAATTGACTTTCTATCAAAGGGGACAATGTTTTAATGTATACTGTAGGCAAATTAGTTTTATTGTTGATGTTTGAATAGTTAAAAATGTGGAAAGCTTGCATAGAAATTAAATCTTCAACATATCTATTTAAAGTAATATGTGATGATTTTCATTAATAAAAGTAATTTTATTTGAAATGCCATTATTAAAACTTCAATTCAAAGTGTAAAAAACACTTTTCATTTGTGTGAATTAAGCTAGAGCATGAAGCCCTTATAATGGTCAAGCAGACTTTGAACTGTGTCTAGTATTGCTTACCTTCTTGGCTGCAGTGACTGAACGGCAGTAAATATTGTGTAGGCTGGTTATTTCAGGAGAAAAAATTAATAACAAAGGCAGGAACATGTCTGCCTTTGTCCTATTTATTTTCAAAGAATACATAAAATGCAGCTTCCTTGAACACAGAAGAAATAAAACAGCAGGACACTGCTCTTAAACTTCTTTCTGTTTGGTTCTTCTGTTGCGAACTTCTTTCCTCACATGTGTCACTTCAAGCAATTCATATTCCTTGTCTCTTGCCTCTTGGCTGTGTTAGTTTGCCTTTTTGATTATCTTTTTCTCTTTGGAGTGCAGGCAGATGTCTCTTAAATCGTTTTATCTCCCTGTATAAAATGCTCTATCTCCCTTTACATACTGGTCACATTTGAAACCCAATTTGGATAATAGCAAATGCAGAAAAGGTTTACTCCATTAGTTCTGTAATCTGAGTGGTCCTGATGCCATTTTTTTCTGTTACCTAGACTCAGTGGGGAGGTAACATGTGCCCTGGTCATAAGTTTGCCATTTATTTCATTTATAGTATCTTGGAAAGAGGTATGAGGTAGTGAGATTAATCATTTAGAGCACTCCTAGTTGAAGGTTACCCAAAGTCTATGAGATGTTAGAGTATGTTAGCAGAGAACTGTTGATGTGGAAGTGTGATGGAGCTCCTAAATGTGCTATGCTGTAATTCATGAGGGAGGCTGACCGAACAAGTCTCCGGAAGGCTGCCAGGATGGGGTAACAACTGTGACCTTGATCTTTAAGGCTCTGCTCTTCTCCAGCTAAACGGCATAGTGCCTTTACAGAAGACTTGGCCAGCTGCTATTTGCAAGGAGAAGCAACACTGAGGTCCACTGGGCATTGGTGGAGTAGGGCAGAAACTTCCCCTCTCTGCCTCACAGCATTCGGTTCACTTTCCTGAGTCACTCTCCCTGTTTTAAAGTCCTTCATTCCAAGGTAACGGTCACATATCAGAGCCATGGGCTAATTATAATGAAGGGCCTGAGCAGTTTAATCCTCCCATGACATAATTGTCAATGTAAGCAGTAACAGCAAGATACAGAAGAGGTAATTCTCACTTTCCTGCTGTCTGTGATTTTTTTTTCTCCAGCTGTATTCTGATGCTACTGCAATTGTTTCCTCCTCCTAAAACATCCTATGTTTGAGCATAATTGACACAGACTAAGCCAATTTTGTGATGTTCAAACAAACAATTTAAATATACTGCTCAATTGTTTTTTAAAATGTGTTTTCACTCTCAGTTCTATTTAATTTTCTTCAAAATTCATAATTAACCTTCAATACCTTTTCAAATCCTTTACTGCCAGTGGAACAACTCCCTCATACGAACTAGTGAAAAAGAAAATTAGAATTTTTTTAAAATTTGCTGATTCATAGTGTTTCCAAATAGTTTTCTGGTAGTTACTAATAAATGTTAATAATGCAAATTTTTGGAATGAAAAATAGCTACAATCACAGGCACACACATGCACATCATTTGCAATCAGCAATCCCATAGCTCTGTGTTCTGTTTTTTTGTGTCATTCTCCCCTAGTCCTGAACATGGCAAGCTCCAAAGAGCTATTCTTCTGTTTAGTTGACATTTAAATATTAAATTCAGCTTTTGGACAATCCTTATATACTCTTAACAGAGCACTATGGATTTTTTTTTAATGTTCATGGTTAAAGAGTTTTTATTTTGCTGTAAATTCTTGGGTTAATTTAATGCTTTCATTCTGAGCCATCTCAGTAGACTGTAGATATGACCAAGCCAAACTTTATTATGGTTGCATAAGCAGAAAAAAAGTTACAGTATGACAGGTGATGAGGTGGAAGCATAAGGATTTTTGGAGTTAGATGTACACAGTCATATTGCTGTGTATAGGTCTCAGCAAGCTATTACTGCAATTGCTTCTCATTCCCTCTTCCCAAAGAAAGCTCCTGTGTTTATTGCAGGCTAAGCCTGGGCATAGCATGTGCAGGAGTAGGAACTGAGTTATACCAGCGGGATAGATGTACTTAAAGATTGTCATTTTGGGTATATATCATAACAGATCCTCACAGTTTTGACCTAGTGCAGGGGGTGATTAGAATGGGATTATACTTTCGTTCCCAACAGAGAAACTCCTTAAACACCTAATTGTCACTTTTGACTATGTCTGGAGTTGGCAAAGTCTCAGCAGAGCTGTGCAGTGACTCATAGGATCAAACGGCACTGAGGTTCATCACTGATATTTAGCCCTGATAACACTCGAGGATAACTGTAACTCATCTGTATTATATTCATTATCTCAATATTCATAATGAAGCTCTGCTTAAATGTCTGTCTTTTCATGCAGTCTGCTCTTGAGATAATTTTCTTGTTTTATCATATATATTTTTACTAAATATGAGAAAAAGGGAGGTAATAAAGTGGCTCCTTCTAGCTCATTGTAATTTGTCCCTATGCTTTCAAGCCAGAGCTATTTGCTGTACTGATAAAAATTATTTTTGAGAGTTATTGTTTGTAGCACAGATCTCTTGCATCTGTTGAAGCTGCTAAAGGCATTAACAAAATTGTTAGATTCCAATTGAGGAATCTACACTACCAATTGTGATTTTAGTCATAGTGAGAGTAGTAAACTTTTCAGATGCCATTAGGCAAGTCCTGTGAGATTGGTAATTAGGAAAATCAACTTTTTAGTTTTGAAATGGATAAATGTGATCCTAAAACAGCTAGGAGGAACTAAATAATGAACTATATGCATTAACACACTTGATGCTGTGCTCACTCTGAATGTATCTGCATAATCAGATTTTTTTTATATTTTTAAGTTGCTGTAAGTCCTTGAAACCATCAAACTTATATTTCTTATATTAACACAACATCTGAATACTACAGTATTAATGTATTAATCCTCATCACAATCCTGAGAAAAGTATTCTGATCACTATTCTACATGAGCAGAGATGGGTTTATTAAATATTTTTCTCAGGGTGAATCATGAAGTGTGTAGCAGAGTACTCCCTCCCTCTTCCCAGTTCCAGCTTAATAGTCTAATTGTTAGCTCATCCTCCTTTCATTCCTATTTTTATGCAGAAAAATCCTTTTTTACTATGATCAGTGTGAATCAGTGATGCAAGACACTGTTTCTTTCTGTATTCAGATGGTGAGAAACCCATGGACTTCTATAAAAGTTCTAGTCTAAAATATTTTGTGTGATTATAAAAATAGATAAAATATCCTTGGATCTTGTGACTCTGGAAAAAAACCCTAATACTAATATATTCACGAGGTAATTGAAATTAGAACCATTTGATCGGTATGAGAAGGACTGGCTCTGAGGCAATTTCTCTTGAGTATGAACTTTAAATAAACTATGCAGCTTGACTACAGTAAGTGTAAATAAAACAAAGGTATTTTTTAGGCATACATTCAGTAAAGGAGATTTACAATGAAAAAACTTCAAAGTCCACACAATGAAGATTTAAAAACACTCAGAAAACAGATTTATTAAGAAATGAAAAAAAACCCCACAACCTCTTGAGTTGAGTGTTCCCATCAAAATGGCCCTTTAATAACAATCTTTTGTTAGATGCTGGGCAGAGTGCTAACTTCCTTCTGGGGATTGATTGAAATAACACTGAAGCTAATCAGTAATCAGACTTCTTATCCTCTATTCAGAGGACTTTCTTTTGGTTGGTGTCAAGAGGGCTGTAGCACAGTGACCCTGAAACAGTCCTCAACAGATTGCATGCCTTTATAAACTAGCTGTACTGAATAGAGAAGATTGAATTGTTGGAAGTAGCTCACATCATGCAGTCAGCTTCAGAAAGTCAATATCCTTGGTATGCCTGGAAAAACTTGAATTGCCTATCACCCACCAGCTTTCAGTAGTAACCCTTTCAATGCAGCTTCACAGCACCCTTTCTAAATAGAACGTGAAACACAATCTCAGCAATTCAGCAAGTTGAGCATATGGCTCAGACTTTTGAAAATATTTTGACACTGATCTGATATAGGAACATAAATGCTTTTGAGGTTCTGGGTTATATACTCATTTTGAAGTTAAGCAGCCTCAGTGTTAAATCTGGAGTGTGCTAAATGAGATTTAGGTACATTAAATAATTGTTTCTGGCACTAAGTATTGTAGTCCTTCAAGTAAGGTGGTTTGGTAATGGGCACTGAGTGGCAATTTAGATATATTATTCTTTTTCATATTTCAAAACTAAAATTGAAAAATGGAAGAATTCAAAATATTAATGATGTGTTCAACCCTTCCCAAATCCTAATAGATCAAATGCTATTTAGATTTAATGTTAGTTTTGACTAAGCTATCTCAACTCACATTTTATAGAATCAGAGAAATAACTGATTTCCAAGTACAATATTTGACAAGTGTTTCTTCAATGCACTTAGTTTTTATGGCAGGTTTATATAGCTTTTTAAGGATTGCTTTAGAATAACAAGAATGCTCCAGAATAATTATACGGCATTCAAAATATGAGACAAAATCAGAAAGCTGAATTGTGGCTTTCTGTGTGCATGTGCTTTGATAGGAGGCGGAGGTAAAGAAAGCTTGTATGTAGAGCTCACAGGTAACGGATATAAACAAATTTTCAATGATAATTCCTGGGCTATGTTAAGGCACAGTAGAGCATATTACATCAGGCTCAAGTGGGACGAAGGGACTGAGGCCCTGCAGATAAGGATGGTCATAAGAAATGATTTTCAAGGGACAGTAAGATGGGTTGCGTATCAAAATCCTGCCATTGTTTTTCTTCCTTTTGACTACTTTTTCATGCTTATATGAGTGAACTTAAACAGAAGGAAGCTCCTATATATCATGTGGGATGAATGAAAGCTAGTTTACCACTGGAGGCCAAATAGCTCTGTTCCGTTTTGTTCAAGCTAATATGCCCTACTAAAAAAAGGGGCAAGATGCGTTAGGGAATAAATGGAGCCTTGGTTTCATCTATTGCCTAGTGCACCAGTGGGACAGTGATGAAAAAGAATGTCCTGGGCTTTTTACGGACTAAAGTGGGATTTCCTTTGGAGGAGGGCTTTGAAAGGATCATATCCCGAGGAACACTGAAAGCTACTATTGTCTCTGTGCTCTTATGGGCAAAGCTGCCTGTAATGCATTATTCAGGAGCAGAGCTGGGGGAAACTCTCCAGGCAAAAGCTTTTCTCTGTGAAAAATGCATCTGCCTGAAACAATTCACAAATTCATGTTGAATTTCTCATAGTGTTCAAGCTAGAGAAATGGGTGGAAAATCAGAAAATAGCAAGGACTTCTGCTTTGAATTTCCATTTCAAAATGATGCTTCCATTCAAAATGTGCCTCAATTTAATAAAGAGAAGCCCTTATGCAAAAAATCAAAGTAAATGAAAACATTATTTATCAGCTTGAGGAAGTAATTCATTTAAACAATTTGTTTCAAGATCAAGAAGAGGAAGAAAAAATGACATCAACATGAAATGACTCCTCTTTTTTCAATCTGAAATATAAATGATCACTCGACTGTTTTCAAGCCTATGTTTAAAGACTTGGACTAGTTCTATTTCATACTTATATAATCAGCTCATAGTAACTTGTTTCATTTTAAGGTGAAAAATATCTAATTTGCAGGAACAATATAAAATTCCAGATTAAAAAGACTCTGTATTTCTGAACTTTTCCATTACTTTCAGAACTTATATCTGATGCCACTAACTCAAGGCTTCCAGCTGCACAGTTGTTAGCTATTTACAATAAAATCAGTCCCATTAATTTGCTAATGAATTGATATTGACTTTACTTCTTGTGAGTTGGCAAGTTTTCAAAAGTCATTGTTACCTCATTTCCAAAATGAACATCATGGCATTTTGCTTACTGCATAAAATACAAAAATCAATTAAAAAAAATCTAATTGGTATAATAGCACCTGGTTTCAAATTATGTTGATGGCACCAGATCAAAAACTCTTCATCCTATCTCCACCTAGGAATGGAACGTGAATGGTTTTCTACTTACTAATGTGTTGTACATAAAAAAGTGGTAAATAAAAATCTAGAAGCAAATTAGAAAAATTAATAAACATAAGAGCACAAGAGCTAAACTGAAGTATCCAAAAGTAACAGTTCTTATGAGTATTTTCCTTCTCTCATAAGAGTCCCTTTTCTGAGCTGTATGGGGAGGTTGCATAACAAGGATAAAAGAATGTGTGTAGGAAATAATCTCCACCAAACCAGTCAGCAAATAAAAAATAAAAGGTCTCCTCAGGGTTAATATGTTTAGAGAAAGCTTTCTGGACGTTTCTGTGCAGATAGTGCTAGTGAGCCAAGAGGGAAAATTGCACAGTAAGAGTTTATGGAAACCTTATCACATCAGGGGTTAATTCCAATAGTCTCAGAAAACTTCTGGAATTTTGAATGCTGCTTTGAACCATCCCTTAACAATGATAGTTCTGAGTCTTGACCATTACCACAAGCTGACTAGGATGTAGCCACTGGATGATAAATGGCAATAGGTTTCCTGAAAGGATTTGGAAGCAGCATAATCATGCTGCTTTGGAAAGAAAACTGAAAGAATTTCTTCAAAATGGGATGACTGCTTTTTGTCTGGGTGTACTGGCCATAAACCTGCCAGGATATTGCAGTGGGGTCGGCACTTTGGTAGCATAAGCCATGAGCCTTGAGGTTTCTGGGCTTTGCAGTGCGGATTCATCCCTCTTAACTTTAATCGCTTAGTTAAGGATGAGACTGGTTGTTGGTTATTCCTTCCCTATGTGGCTACTGCCAGGAGGCCTCCACGGGGTGTCTGTCGCCCTAAGACCTGACTTGCCCTCTAGAGAAGCTGATTTCTCTCCACTCGTCAGTCACAAGCCTAGGATATCCCAGCTGTAACGTGGATTTCATTTCTCTGTCAGCCTGCCATGCAGGCTAGCAGAAAGCTATGTAAACAATCTGTCTTTTTAAATAGCAATTTCAGTATGATCTTGTTTAAATCTTGAAATGTTTAGATGCACTTAAGTATGCCAAGATATATATATATATATTTTTGCTGGTTTACACCTGGTCAGTGATAAAGATTTTGTTTTTCTTCTGTCTCCAAGCAGAGATATCATCTTCCAGTGTAACCACCTGTCATACTGTTCCCTGCCTTAATAACTTCTGAGTCTATTGCACAATTTCAAATGTAAGATATTTTGTCAAGCGTCATGACAGTAAACCAAAATTAATGTTGAAAAGGCAGCAATGTAATGTCTGCTGTGTTATTAGATATCTGAGAATTCACACAGGAGCAAGCCTACACAATCCCCCAACTTTCTGTCTCCTGGAACTAATCAGTGTGTTTGTAAACACTTTTTCAGTGACTAGAGTGCTGCTCATAAAGTTCTTGGCATAAAAGTAGGAAGATTTTTGTGGACTTTTCTGATCCCAGAATTTATTTCAGAAGATATTTTAGTTCCTATGGCAGACAAACATAAGATTCACTTGCAAACGAGGCTGTCTCTATAGACTACATTTCCTATTTTCCCTCATTTTTCCCTTTTCTTATTTTTTTCTGAATTTATAGAAGTCACTGTAATTAAAAGCATTTATTGTTTCAAAATATTAAGACATTATGATTTTTTTAAAAAGATAAATATTTATACAGGTCTACAGACACCTTTCTTCATATATACAGTACAACATTGTACAGATATGTCTGCATCTTTCAGGAACGAGTGTCTTCTGAAATGCCTTAAAAATACATATGTCTGCATATATGCATTTTGCACCTGTGAAGACCATCTACAGTACATCATTTGTGCACTCAGGGTCCAGTACTTTCCTCCTTGCGTGTGCTAGATTTATTCAACTAGTCTGCCCACAGAACTTTAGCAGGTCTGCCTGAACATCTGGAGAAAAACTGAGATGTCTATAGCTACAGAGAGAAATCTGGGGCTGAAAACGTCCATTCCCTTATGCAGATTACAAAAGTCATATATATATGACTTACACATACACATATATGACATACACATATATATAGTATGCATAGAATCAGAGAATGCTTAAGGTTGGAAGGGACATCTAGAGGTCATCTAGTCCAACCCCCCTGCACACGCAGGGTCTCCTAGAAAAATGTGTGTATATATGGGTATATACAACTGAATTACTCTTTTGAATTAACCATAAAAAGCATTATCTATATTATTTTTTGGTAAATGTGTTCTAATGATATTTAGGAACCCTATGTATTTCTGTTTTCTCCAAGCATTTTTATACTTTTCTGATAAAAAATCTGCAGGCCTAACTTTTTATTGAGTTTAGCGTTTTTAAATTTGATTTAGAAAAAGCAACCAGTACCATATTTTATAAAATATTATTTAAATATGGTACATTTACTCTTTGATTACCTCAGTTGCATTTTAAGGGCCAATTCTGCACTCAATTAGATTGGCTCTAATTGTGCACTAAATCTACATGTCAATAGCCAAATAGCAAATGCCTTATTGTTCAGATTTATAGATTTCTAAATGGAAGTAGTATTTATTCCACTTTTTAAAATACTAATGGTAATTTCCATCATTCCTCTAATATCCAGATGATACTGAAAAATAGGAGCAAATTTGCGGAAGGACATAAAAAATTATTATGAGCCTGAAGGAACCATTAAAGAAAGATTAACAAAAATCAACATCTTTGGTGTTATTACAGCACAGCTGCAGAAAAGGATGATGCTTCTCTGCTAGTTTTTTTTTGTCTCTAATTTTTAGTAGAAGAGAATATAGTAAGTACTCCACTTATCTGAGTAAATATAACAGTAGGAAAATATATGAGAAATAGCTGGGGAAACGTATTAAAACTGGAATTTATATGTATGTAGAACACTTTCCATGGGGAAGTAGTGAAATAGCCACTGAGCCACTGGGGATTAAAACCTGATGAAGAAACAGTCAGCATACCAACTGTCAATATATTCCTATAGCTGAGATTGGTTTATCTGAATTTTGAAACACTTTCAAAAAGAATCATCTTTGAAAAACTTTCAGTTGGAAGTTGTGGCTTTTTTTTGTTTTTAAAATGCATACTAAGAGATGAATACTTATTTTCATATGTGTTGTTTTGCATGATATATATATTGGGCTCTGTTTTGCTGGTCTCATAAATCCTGCCCTATTGCTTTTGCTTGCCAGATCGGTACAAGGCAATCTACATGATAAAGCCAGCAGAAGCCCCAGGGGCTCATATTCCTGCTGGAATAAAGTGATCTCTGGAATCTGTTGCAAATTCTGTGTGAGTCACCTGCATCCCCAAGTAAATCAGTTGTATCCCCTTTTTCTGAGCACCCATCATTTAGAGCTTTCCAAGGGTGGGGTTCCTTGTGAGGAGCAGACCCCATGTCCTGGAAGCAGACCAGGCACGCATAGTAAAAGCAGGCTCCGTTTAGGTCGAATAAACTCTCAGAATAAATGAAAAGGTTTCTTACTGGAAACCTGTGCATTATTACTTAGCTTTCCCAAAACCACTTTAAAAATTTTCCTAATCTTTTCACTAAAACCTGAGATAAACTTGGCTACTTACAGGTCTGGAAATCTAGCCCATAAGAATGAATAATAATATTCTACAGCTGGTAGGAAGGCAGTCTACAAGTAGGGCACACCAGAATAAGTCAGAAGAACAAGAACATGTATGGAACTAATACAGATTTTTGACCCATCTCAGTCGTCCTTTGTTCCTTGTCTCCCACTCCATCTCCTGCCCTCCCTGCCTAAGTTTCTCTATCTTCCTCACCATAATTCCAGTTATAGAACACTTTCATCAAAGCAAATCTAACAGAGCCATCACCACTCTTCATTTAATGGTATCTCAGAAAAGCTTGTCAGACATTTCTTTTATCTTAGTGTCTAGGAGAAAAAAAGAAAGGGGAAAAAAAAGATCCACTTATCGTCCTAGCAGTTTTTACGCACCCTTATAATTAAGCTACTCTGTTGAAAATGGAGATGTGTTATAAACTTAATTGGCAAAGTATTTTTACATTTTGTGCTTGCAACTGACTTTTTAAAGTGACTATTAGGTTGCTACGCAAACTTTGAAAATTCTGGCTTCTTTACTTACGGTAGATGTTAGTTGAAGGCTTAAAGAACTTCTGGATTCAGTTTTCCTGCTTTGCACTTTGTAGCATTATCATTTAGTAAATTTACCTGTGGCAAGTCATATTCATTGTGAACAGAGACCTTTCTCACTTGTAAACTGTTAGCAGACATATTATATCAGTATTTTAGGGACATGAAGGTGTGGCAAAGAAATATTAACATAAAAATTGCTTGGTAGCTATCGGTGCCTATTTTGTTAGACCTAGAGACCAAGGACTTCATATTCATCAAGTACTGATACTTAATGTCAGGTTTATTAGAACAAAACCTCACAGTAGGTGGTTTGCTAGAGATCACAAGAGTTTTCCCATATACTCTGGCCCAGGTATCTTCTTGGGATTGGACCCTTTCTGAGCACATGGTGAGTGTTCATTTGCCTTCAGCTGAACCACAGAATTCTGAGTGACAGGAGCCTCCTGAAGGAAGGCGGGATAGGCAGAGATTTTATCTTAAAACTGGAAGGCGATAGTACAGGCAAGCTCAGTTCAGTTGCTTATGACTTGTCCAGAATTAGCCTGCTGTGTATTCCTTACACAGAGACCATCTCACTGACATGTTCCGAAGACTTAAAGTTCTCCAACATTTTAAATGAAAAAGTCTAAAAAGTAAACAAAAGCAATTTAATTTTAAGTTATTTTTACTTACTGTGTACATTTTTTTATTTATTTTTCTATTTTTACTTATTTTAATTTCTATTTAATTTCCATACTGAGGAGATAGGGAAAGGGAAGGCAAGGTATAGTAAGGCAAGGGAAAGGTGATACCTAATTAATTTGCTGCAGCTGTCTTAAATGCCAATGTGTCAATAAGAATTTAACTGTACCTTTATTGCCATTGTAATTCTGACTTAGTTACATGACTAGATAGTTTTTTCATAATTAATATTCAGCCTTAGTCTGTGTTCTCTAAATAATCAAACTTGTGTTTAATTGATTGTCTACAGCATCTGATATTCCTCTGTACAATTCTTAACCTTTGTCAAGACATCTGTTATTAAGACATAAAATTGGAAGTAGAATGGGAGATGGGACTTTTATCATCTGAGCTCAGATTTATTGGTATAAAAACAGCAATTGCAGAGGATTGGGCAGAATTATGCAATAGTCTGGAAAATTAGTGAAGGCAGATGTGTGATGGGATGCCTCAAGTGACTAGAAGAGATTTTTTTCCTAATGAAGCATTAGTTCAATTATCACATTGCTATTCATTTAAAAAAGAAAAAAAGCTTTTCTAGTGTGAAGAGAACACCTTGCCACCTTTTAGAAGTCTTGCAACTGGAGGACTTTATTTGTTGAAGAATGAATACATGAATACAGACCTACTAGATGAGATGTGTATATTGCAGAATAAGTGAGGAAAAAATGGTGGCCTAGTCTGCGCTCTTTTTTTCTTTTGCTATTATATACAATATTTCTTTTTTTTTCATTCTGCTCACATTAATACAAATTGGAATTAAATACTGAAATAAGGAAGTTCCTTTTATATAGTAAAAAGGGGAATGGCACCATTCAGTTTCCAGTAGTTAGGAAGACTTTCTTTACAGAGCTCATGGCTGAATGATATTATCCTTTCTCAAACTGAATCTTCATCTTGTTTTGGGGTATTAAGTACATATGTTCACTATGGGAAGGAGCAATATGCATGAAAATGTTACAGATGTTGGATTATAAATAAAGGATGTGATAGCAAGAGCTGAATAAAACATATATAAACAACATATGATCTGTCTGGACAGGATTCTTAACATGAGCCTACCATTGATGACCATCACTCAGCAAAGAACTTAAAAATAAACTTTACATAAATGAGTTCTTGGCCATGAGTAGCAATATTCACAAGTTTTGGCTTAAGCAGATGCTTGATGCTTCACTGCATCAGACTCGAAAATGAATTCAGCAGAGGAAATGTTTTGACTGAAGGAAATATAGTACAAATGGGATTTTTGGGGAAAAAAAAAAGTAAATGCTTTAAATGCTGCAAATAATGTATGCTTAAAGAAAAAAGTGGAAAAGTATATTGAAATCCTGAGGAGTGGAAACCACCTATTCTAATGTAGATGTCTTAAAACTACACATCTGAGAATAAGCTGGTGACTCTAAAATTCCCTTTATAGACACTGAAGAAAGAAATAGGCAACTCCACAGATTAATCACCTTCTAAAATAGGCGGCTGAAGTGTCTATTTCTCTAGATTAATTTAGACTTAGATGAAACCTATTCTTTGACATTTTAAATATTCTTTGGTTTTTGGCTGACAGTACTTTTTTAATTTGCAAATCCTCTTGGTCTCGGGATGTGCATGTTTATAAGCATAGGATTCAGCTCATAACTTTAAAAGTCTAAATGAGAAGAACTCAATCCTGCCTGAAAATAATGCCATTTTGGAATCACTGGAAAAAAGTTGATATATAAATGTTGTCTTTTCAAAATGACATCTTTTTTGTTTAAAAAGCAATCCTTTTCTTGAATAAATGAATGTAACAAAATAATTAATTCTGCAAATAAAATTATTTGAATTTCTAATCAACTATTTGAACGTCTAATTAATCTATTTTCATTTTATTGGAACGCCTCACAATCTCCCTCTCCAGAATCCACGTCCACTAGTGATCTTTACAAAGGTCTATTTTCCTAATGTTCCCCCACCTTTAGTGACAAGAAGGTAACATTAAGTCTATATGGATCTTTTTCACCAGTAAAGAAATTAGTCAGAACCTCCTCCTAACAAGATGGGGCTTCTCATCAGTGCCTCTGCTCGCACACCCTCACTTGGGACAGTATCTGTGCTGAAGCTGGTGGGAAGAAGCAGCTCTACATTTACACTGTTTTCTGACGAGCTCAAATGCAGCTTTTCCCTGCAAACAAGATAAGGAAAAGAATTCTACATTTGTGCCTTCAGTTCCCTGGAGTTTAGAGTGTATTAATGGCTATTGGATTCAGAATAAATAAACTGGATGGAAAAATCATTATGTGAGTTCCATTTTCTGAATATCAATTTAGTTTCTAAGCTATTCAATAACTTATCCTTAATTTTCAACCCAGAGCATCTCTGAAAATAGTTGAAATTTGGGGCATCATTGCCTTTTCTCCTCCTTATAGAAATGGAATGTGAATGTGGTAGCTGAGCTTATTGAATTTGACATTAGAAGTTGATTCATCTTTTAAAAAACATTTTTACATATTGAATTTTAGCCCTTGAGGAATAGCAAACAATCAAAAATGCATTGGGAAAAAATGAAAAAAGAAAATTAACTGAGAAAGACACATGAATAGCTCCCTTCATCTCCACAGCACCTTTTAAAAGAAAAGCGTGTGCATAAGATAATAAATAGATTTTAAGGTAAGGCTGCTGCAACCTGATTTGCCAGAGCTATGAACTGAGAAGAATAAGTCCTTCAGAAATTTATGAGAATGACAATTCTTTGCCTACACGTTAAATGTTTCTCGAACATGCTCGTATCATGTGTTGTACGTACTCTGTGGGACTACTTTGCATGGTCAATTGTGTTTATACCACTTGTTCATGAATATGGGGGAGGTGATTTTGCTTTGGATATATTTTACGGATACACTCTAAAGATAAGCAATGTTTGGATGTGTAAATGGTAGCTGTTTATACAAACACATACCTGCTTAATATATTTTTTATGTACATGCAAGCACAAACACACATACATAGTATGTACATACACACACAAGAATGTGTCCAGTCAGGGTGAAGAAGAACCGTGTTTACTAGAGCCATCACTGAATCACATGGCAGAGTCCAAAGGCTGTCAGCTGAGCAGCAGCTCTAGTCACAGTGATAACCTGCACTAGATGCATGTATGACTATGCACTATATTCATTGTCTGCAGAGTGTGTGTATATATAAATATTTCCAAAGATCAGGCCACAGAGACATTGGAAATGTGAAGTGGTTCCATAATTTGGATTAATAAAGCAGTAAAATGAGTATGCATAGCACTATGAAATACTACCAATTTATTGTTATTTTTGGAGAGGGAAGGATATAGACTAAGGCACCTTGTGAAGTGAAACAGAAAAAGAAACTACTTATGCTTTTAACACCGTGAGATATATTCCTAGTCGTTGTGATGATGATGTTTGTCTCACAGGAAAGAAGTTTCCAAGAGACTGAGAAACAGGCTGAAAAACTAAGTATGTTTCCTAAGTATTAAAATAGAAGCATGCATACTCAGAGACAGTATCTCCCAAAACCTTGAAAATACACACACATGCAGATGTAAACAGGTGTGTAGACATATATACAAAGATTCATAAACAGATCCCAAAAAGTTATTAAGGTTTCATTTCAAGAACAGGAATCTCACCAGAATAGACCCTCCAAAAGCAGGGCAAGTTTAGGGGCATAGTAAGAACAAACAATTTTGTTTGCAATTAGACACTATTCATCCCAGAACCATACGTGCTGCCTGCCCTATGAGCAGACTAGGGAAACATTTCATTTACCTACTGCAGTACAACTGACAGCTCTTTTCCCTCCTGGTGTTACAATCTGTCCTCCTGTCTCTTTCTGAAGGAAGTCATTCTCATTAAATCAAGCACCTCCTTGCTCAGTCCTGGGCTGAATCAAAAGCATCTGGCAGTGAAACTTCACCAGCTTTGTTTTTTTCTGTTATCACCAGCCAACAGCCTTCGAATGAGTGCCCATGGAACACTTGTAAAGGGGGCAAGTTAGAAAAATAACAATGGAGCATGATGTGTCTAATTGCAAAAAATGATGGAGAAAAAAGAAATAAAAACCTAAATAATAAACATGTATGAATGGAAAGTCAACGGGACAGAGCTACTGTGAAAGTGACGGGTGAATTCTTAACAGATGAACATTGGTTCTACGTTGAGAGCAAACTCTGAAGGGTAAATTCTGGATAAATGCATTGCTCAGAAAATGATTTACAAAGAGGTAATGACTACTAACTGAGAAGTTCATACTGAAGGACTGTATTGTAACATCCCTTTTGCATCACAAAAATCACCAGAGATCCCGTCTTGTCTTACACTTCAGGCTGCAGTGCAGGCTGATGGCTGAGTTGGTCGAGAGGGTCCAAAAGTTGCAAGAGGATGGTAGGTCAAAGAAGACAGATGTGGTGACGGTGCAGCAGCAAGTCTAAACGAGTCTTGGGCATTTTGGGTAAGACTTGAGAAACTATTGAATAGGCAAGCTTGTAGAGAGAAAAGCTCTTGGACTTGAGTAATGCATATCAAGTGAGTTTTGCATGTCTAAAATTTGCATGTTTATTTCTGTCAAATCAGAATCAAGTGCCCATGGTGCTGTGAAAAGAAATGGTATATTTTGGGAGAAGAGAGCATTTACGTATTTTTTTATTCATGAATTAGCACATTATGCAAATAAGCATAACAGTAACAAAACTCTTATTGGTTTAATTTAGATGTTGATGTGGTCACACTAGGGCATCCTTACCAAATAACTGTTCATCTGAGAACCCCAGTGTGGAATTCCATGGGTCAGGAGAGACTGGAATGCAAAATCTCTTTTATAACTAATAATTCTGTCTTATTCCATTTTCCCTCATTCACCTAAATAAACAACAGAAAACAACAACAAAAAACAACAAGAAACCACATTTTTGAGTCCTCATTCATTCCTAGGACTACTATATCTTCATTAAAAGAGGACAAAGAAGACTTTTAAGATCAGAGATCTGCCTATGTCCTCGTGACACACTTTGCCTTCTCTGCCACAGTGTGATACGCACAACTGAATAGACCAGTGAGTGACCCATCAGATTTGCAAATGATTTCCAAAACCACAGAAAAAGAACAGATCTGAGGCACAAAAAGCTGTTCATTTTGCGTGCAGCTCTGCATGTTGCTGAATTACATTGATCAGAGGAAAAAACAAAGGAAGACAAAATATAGTACAAAATTCCAGGCCATCAGAGAAGACTCATTTGTGACAGATTTCCTCCTATGTGCATTACCTTTTCCTGGAGGACTGGGCAACATGAGAACTCCTGAATCTGCAAGCTGCCGGGGTGGGTTGAAGGGCACTATAGGATATGCTTAAGACTCACCAAGTTGAAGGACGAGGATTAACTCGGAATATCAGCTTTTATGATAGGTAGCAGAATAGAGGAGGAACTCCTCTTCTGCTTTCAAACATCTGGGAATTGCTTTGCTTTGATTAGCTCATATGGAGACACAGTCTTGGGCTGTTACTTTTCAGAGCTGTGTTAAATTTGATTTCAGCAGTGGACACTACTGAGGGACAATGTAGATCTTTGTGAACAATGCTGTATATGTCTGCAAAAATTAAAAAGGGCTCAAACTTCTAATTTTCCTGCCCTTCAGAATATAACCCAAGCTCTTCTGGTTATTGTTTCATTGCTAGTTACAGGTAACTCCCTAAATCAAGACACTGAGACTTTACTGGTGTCCAGAGCTTTGAATATGTTGATGGGAATGCATATACACCTGGATCATAAGATAGATTTTCTGGAGGTAACTTTTTTTTAAATAGCTGTTAATAGAGTCTGTGCTGAGATCTGGACAGGATTTGCTAGGAACTTTATAGTCACACCTGCAATTTAGACAGATGAGAACAATCAACATAAACAACAAAAGAGACAGAAGGTAATCAGTGTAATGGGCACTGAGTACCTGAAAACAAGGTCTTTTGGCTTCAAAATGTAGAGCAGATTGCATTGTGTACCTGAAGTACAATCGATATTTTCACACTAAAACAATGTAAATACATTATCTCTTCAGGAACATACGATTTTTAATGGCCCCAGAATCATGAGAAAGTAAGGGATTTTTATTGCCACAGGAAATGTATAATTCATCATACCCAGAAAGACAGTATATTTAAAAAAAAACCCACAACATTTTGTGAATATTTAATGACTGGATGCCGAGAGAAGATGAGGATAAAATCAAGGATAAAATAGTCTTGCAGAATTGTTCAAGGCAAAATTTGAGAGGTCTGCAAAGCAATGTTTTGCAGTTTGTTATGAAGTTCAGAGCTGTTGCCAACCAGTATGTCTTTGGTGCCTGAGCATAATATTGCCAAGCTCCAAATTTCAGGACTGTGAATCTATCCATCACAAACCAAAGATACTGCTACTCCCTACAGACTTTGCCTTCCTTATATCTACAGACCACAATGGCTGTGGATGCTTAGTTTCTTTCTATGTGAATTCTGCTTTTTATTTTCAAAGGTGTTGTTTCTGCAGCAGCAAGGACTGGATACATCTTTTTGGGGAAGGGAGATGAAGAGAGAAATCTATTTGACTAAAATGTAAATAGTTAGAGTTTTCAGTATTTTCCTAAAATGCAAATGATAGAGCTTTCAGAAGAGCACTGAATAGGACAGACATGCAATCAAACTGTGATAATTACTGATATTATGAATGACTTTATATATGGGAATGATAGATAAATAATTAGAATATTTCTTGATACTTGAACAAGCAAGACTTAGTTCCTTCTATTCAAGTATGTAAAGAGCATCTGGGTCATCTTAGGCAAATTGTATAAAGCATAATTCACCAGGAAAATTTAGACCATGGTTCATTAAGATGAAGTATTTATCAGCAACTGTTTTTTCATTCTTGGCGTCTTAGTTGTATCAATGCGACCGCCTGAAGGGCAACGTTATGAAATCAGATGACTTCACAAAAAAAAAATGGAGTTTTAGGTTTTTTCCTGCTCTTTCAAAGAGAGAGCCAGATCACTTCTGATTCACAGTAAGGTCTCTTAAAAATTGCATCAGCTCAGCAAACGAGGAGTAGAGCTCCTCCTTAAGCTGAACACTTTAAACATATCCTCTCATAAACCACTTCACATTATACAAATGACAAGTTACCTAACTGAAGTTTTTACAACCTTTTTCAATATGTGTGTCATTTCCCTTCATCAAGGTACCCAGAGCTCAATAGTTTACCACATAAACATTCAAAATATTCATGAAGTGTGCATTCCTAATATGTATTCTAGGCATATGCAGAGTAAGTGATGAGTAACTATGAAAAGTAAGATAATGAAAAAAGCTTAACTCCTGAACCTTACACTTAGGTTCAAATATCTTTTATAGCAAGGGATATTTAGTTACTGAATCCAGTCTTTTCAGAGAATGCCCTATCTAGAAAAGTGCAGGATAATTCTAAGATTATGTAGTCTCCCCGATGAAGCAGCTACTAATTGTAAGGATTAATTAAACATAATGTGTCCTGGATAACAGAGAAGGTTTGGATGATTCAATAACCCAGGTGCTTTATCATAGCATAAAGAGGAGATAGTTGTGTTCTAATGTGTCCATTACAGAATACATAAATGCATTTTTGAATATGTATTTTACAGTACAGGGTTAGTTTCAATACTCTCTTTTGTTTTTTTTTTCTTCTTTGATATTCCAAAGCTGTGAGGAGAGGAATCTCTGAATCTGAAAAAAGCATTTTCTTGATTTAGGTTCATAATGTCAGGTGCAAGTTAGTATTATAAAATCTAAAACTTGAGCTGGTCTCCTTTAAGCTCAGAGTAGTTTAAAGTAAGCTCAGACTCTGCTAAACTAATCTCCTAAATGATTTAAGGACAAACTAGAAAATATACAAGGAGAAAAAAACCAACTCACCAGCAACATTCACTATAACTTAAATCAGCATGCAAAGACTCCCAAGCAAGCCTGTCCAAAAGACACAAGCCCTCATGGTGTGACTGACTCAATTATCAGCTGTAATAGCATCAGGTGGCAGACTTTGGTAAGCAAAGTGTTGCACAGTGAGAAAATTCTACTAGCAAACACCAATTTACACCTGTGAATTTCTGTGAATCTTCGTTAACACCTTCAGTACACTTTGTAGCCATTAACTGATTAATGAAGTCTTAAAGAGAAGCACATGCACAGTATGTGGTGAGCAGGTGTTACCACTCCATTTTGCAGGGTAGTGAGGAAACTAAGGTAGGGAAAGATTTGCTCACAACCCGTTTGAGGCCAGTCTCGGAGCAATCTGAGGAGCTGCCAGATGAGTGAGACGTGTCCTGTAGGAGGCTGCAGCCTGATGACCTCCACAGTTCTAGCAGCAGCTGAAGGGGTGCTTGCCCACCACCCTTTCCCAAAATGTTGGCTGTGGTAGCTTTAATTCTGCTTGCATAACTCATGTGCGTATCACCTCCTGGAGACAACCAATGTGATCTGTGCTGTACTGAACATTTTAAGAAGGGCTTTCTGACTCTTCTCCTTTCTGTAATGATTGTCCTTAAGCACCTTAAGTTGTCATGCCACTCAAATGCCCCTGCTGTCAAAATAAGCAGTCCATCATTCTCCTTCCCTCTGAGCTTCTCAGTTAGGTTTGTTTCAGTGGCAAGCTTGTTTAGAGTCACTGCTGTATGAAAGTTAATATGATTTTGCCTAAATAAAAGAGAAAGAAAGAATGATTCTATAGCTCTGTGGGCAGATGACGCTGCTTTTGCAAGTCTGCCTAAAAATACCAAAGAAATAGTACACTGTAACACAGAAAATTAAATTGAGCCCAAGTCCATTTTTCTGTATGCATCACCACCCTGCTAAGCTTTTCTATTTTCTTCTTTCTTTCTCCTTTTCTGCTTTAAAGCTTTGGAGAATGCTGTTTCTGTGAAGCAGCCTTGCAAATCTGATGGCATCTCTTGCAGAAATTCCCTCAAGTCTGTTGCTATCTCTTATGGCCTAGATCTTCACTGAGAGGCTCGTGGGCACTAGACTGACCCATTACGTTGCATTAACAAATCGTAATGATGGAATGGACATGCCTTCGCTGTTATTACAGACATTACAAGATGTACTTTTCCAAATACTTTGTATATAGGAAAAAATTAAGTTGATATTAATGCAGATTTCTGCATACCAGAGGTGTGCAGTATCACAGCACTTGCTCTCATGCTTACATCTATAAAATGAAGATAGATGATCAAAACATTGTGAATAATCAAATGACCATTGA
Organism: Eudromia elegans; assembly: GCA_003342815.1. Taxonomy (NCBI): domain Eukaryota; kingdom Metazoa; phylum Chordata; class Aves; order Tinamiformes; family Tinamidae; genus Eudromia; species Eudromia elegans. The sequence continues at coordinate 652,191 of PTEX01000256.1, read as the reverse complement.
GAATAAACAAATACCAGCCCTTTTCAGAGAAAGGTGCCAGGAGATTAGGTGGTTATTTATATGTATCCGCAGTATTTTGTTTCTTTTATATGTGATCAGTCCTAATCCGGATTGTTCCCACTCTCTGGGTGTCTTTTGTGGATCTTTATTTCAGGTAATATCCTTCTTTAAACAGAAATCTTCACCACTGCCACAACAACTCCAGGAGCCATAAACATCACAATCATTAAAGATATCCACTGCCTGTTAAATATTGTAATTTCCAACTTTAACAGTTAAAGCTATTCTGTTTTCCCAAACCTATTTTATTAAGGCTGAACTAAATGGTAATTTTTCATGGTGCATCAATGAAATTGCCGACAGAGAAGAAGGACATTGCTGAAACTGAAGCCTAAAATTTAAATCTAAATTATAGGTTCTGCTGATCACTTGAATGTGCTATGTCTGTCTGGACTAGACATTGTGTACTCTGTGCTTCAGTTTGTCCAATGGAATAATGAAAATATATATCAGAAATTGCAAGCTGCTTGTGAGGCTATTTGTTGATGATCAAAAGTCATTTTCTAGGCAGTATGGGAGTTATCATCTTAGTAACTGATATTGTCGAAATGCTTTAAAGAGAATGCTATTGAAAAAGTAATTGCTTTATGTTCTGCCAGCTGGTGCAATAGTGAGATGTTATACTCTGAATACAGGTAGCAGGTGAGAGAAATAACAGAAATTCTGACTTGAATAACAGTGACATGTCCCCGTTGAGAGACCGTTCAGTCCAACTAAACCCAGAACCTAAAGTATGTTGATATGGAGTTAGTCAGGACTCCTGGCTCTTAGAAGAAAGAAGGAACAAATGAAAAATTAAACATATCTTTGTGTGGAGGACAAGGCTCTACACATGATTAGGCCAATATTATAATATGACACCCTCTAGAAAGTTCACAATAGACTATTGTAACAATAGATCTGCCACTCTACACATTTTCTCTAAAAGCCTAGGATGTACATCCTAAAACAGAAATCTTAACTACAGTCTATTTCAGGTTGAATTCAATTCCCTTGGAGATGAGGTCAGTGCTTCACTTCCACTTCCCATGGTAAAACAGAGAGAAGGAAGCAGAGAAATATATTCAGAGTTATGAGTATGTTATTATCCAGATGAGATTTTGCTCTGTATAATTGCATTTGAAATTTCTTTTGTTTACTGGAAAATCATTTTTAAATTCTATTATCACAAACAGTAGAATGGATGAAAACAGCGGATACTCACATCTGGATTTTTCCTATTCCATCTTGGCATGTTTCTCACTATGGATGTACCTATATTGCTTTTTCTATGGGTGTGAGCAGAAAATGGTCAGGTCAGAAGTGTCCAGCCAGCATTGCACACAGGCAAAAGAACTCATTTAAGTCTGTGTCCAGTCCGTCAACATGCCCATTACTTCTAAACTGTTCAGGGCAGACTCCGTCTGCTCAGCGTTTAGCAGAGAGTTTTGTGAAAACGAGGCCTCTCTGTGATGAGAACTTGTGGGATCCACTGCCATTTAATACTGAACAAATAGGCCTTGTTCTGCCTTTGTCGAGGAGAGGAAAGGAATTTGGCAGCTGAAACAGAGCACTGGGAAACCCATGACACTGAAATAATAGATGAGCACTTATTGCACACACAAGGTTGCAATTCTCTCTCCAGGACTTGTTTGATGACTGTCCTCAGTGCAGAAATGGCAGTGATCAGCCCTGGGAGTGAATTGCAGCTGCATACAGACTCGGTGGGTGGCTGCTACCGGTTGTTATTCTGAATGAGAAGGAAAGCTATTTTTCTTCCTTAAGTTGCATCAGCAGAACCTTTCTGGGTTTTAAAGGAGTTTTTATATCTGCATTGTGTGCTTCTAACTCCTGCTGGCACGTTTAGCTAGCGCGAAGGAAATGGCAGGCGTTCTTAGCTGTCTGCCCCGCACCTCAGCTGTCACTTGCTAACCCCTCAGCAGAGGCAAATTGATGGATTTTATAGCTGCTTCTGAACTGACTGGAATCTGATGATTTAAGATAGTGTCACTCGTCTGGATCATAAAATGCACTAGATTCGTGAACGGCGGTAGTAAATGTTAGCAAAAGGGGGGACAGACAGCAGAGAGGCAGAAGATAATAAGATATCATCAGTTTGGACACTGAAATTAATTGAATTTTCTTAGAACTTCTAAAATGTCTTTCTTGTGTCTTTATATGTAAAAACACTGGAAAAATACTGAAGGCAAAAGGATGGATATTTAAATGCTTCCCAGCCTTCTCAAGTAAGCAAGGCAAGCTAATATAGTCAATGGAAAGAGCCCTTTCAAAACATTTCTTTCACTGGTAGCACTAGTTTAGGTGGCTATGATACTTTTTCCTACCTCCACGTCATTTCCATAGTCAAGCTGAAGAACTGCACAGGTGAATGGAGCTGATTTGCATTTAAAATAATTCCTGTCAGGGAAATAAATGCCTTTGTAAGTCTGCCCTCAGTGACAGTGGTGTGTGGTGACAGCAGGAGACAAACTATTCCCTCTGCGCAAAGCTGCTCTGAAACCCAGCCTCCCCATTTCGTCCAAAAAATACTTTACAGAAACGTGAAAACTTGCCTCTTTGCTAGGATTTGCCGAATAAAATAAGTTTGCAAGCAGAGCATAAAAATTAGGAGGGGTGTATATTTGCCTGTGTGAGAAACAGAGCATTTCTGGAAATAAGGACAGAGCAACGGAGCTATTGGTATGTGATAAGAGTGCTTTTCAAATGCATGCCTTTGCTAAATGCTCGGAGAGCCCCATGAAGAGTTTGTCTAAATATCTAAATAGATAGCATTAGTTTCAGGGATCTTCAACCATCACTGAAATGCTCTTATCTCAGGAGTCAATAGGAAAATGGAAGCCCTGTCATGTCAAATCTGTAGGTGCATATAGCGTGCTGTTAAATAGCAACAACAACAACAACAGTAATAAAAAATATAATTAATAATAATAATAATTCTTTACAATTGCTAATGAAGGAGAGTGCTAATCTCCCGCTGGTAGCAAGAGAGTTCTTTGCTTCTGCCTCTGCTGCCAGAAACATATTACAACTTATAATTAATTAAGAAGCATGCTGAGTGGGTTGGCAACACACATTATAAGTAATGTAATAATAAGAAATAAAGGCTTTATTGGTGGAAAGGTGACAGAAGAGATTCTGTAAGAGATGCTGCTAAATGCCAGAACACTGCTAGATGATGATGATGACACTAGGAGAAGCACAGTAGTTTTTCCAAACATCTTAGAAGAATATAAGTATTTTATCCAACATTGTCAGTAATGACTACAAAATTCCAATGCATCTCCTTCCCCCATCCTCACATTTTTCTTTTTCTTTTTTTTTTTTTTCTCTTAGAGGTAATTGCCTGATGGAGGAAACAGAGACTAGTGGTTACAGCAGAGGACTTTGAGTTTGCTATTTTGAGCTCCACCACTAAATCATTTCCTGACCTTGGCAAAGTCAATCACAGTAGCTGTGCATTATTTTCCATTTGTAATATGAAAACAATCACAATTACCTCCTAACAGTGGCAGTGCTGTGGGGCTGAAGGTCTACAGAGCACATACTGTTCACAGAAGGAAGACACCTTGGTGAGGATGTGCCTTTGTGTCTGAACTACTGCAATAGGTTAGGGTGGAAATTAAGGGTGCAGAATTTATCTTAACTGTTTTCTGAATGTATTTGTCACTGCCCAGTCCCTGTAAGTAAGAGCAGGGAGAAGGACTGAGCCGGGGAGGGGGGCAGACTGAATCCAGAGCTCAGGGAGGCTACAGACCCATCACTACATTTATCCAACTGCTGTTCCAGCTACCCCACGTGCTTACAACACTGGTCTACCTCAACAGACAAGGAGACAGGGTTCTGCTTAGCTGGAATAATCATTTCAGCTGTGGATGGAGGCTGGTTACACTGCCACTACTGTGCACTCTGCTCTTTCCCCAAAACTGGTCTGGTCGGTGATAAAGGGCATACTACCACTTCTCATGAAGGGTATAATGCTGCCCGCCTCCTTGCTCCCTCCTTAGATATTCTGAGTTCTGTGTTTACAGCCCCATTTGGAAATCACACTGTTTCATACATGTTGGATGTTTTTATATGACTTCTAAACTCATTGCACGTTATTTGTTTTTTTTCGCAGCCAAGAGCAGTCTCATATTGGCAGCATGAGACAGATTAGCATTACAGTCCCTCTGCCTGGGAGAGATGTCACCTGCTCCTCTCAAGCCCTTGAGGAAGCAATGGGCCCAGCTGCTGAAGAGCAAAGCTGGTTCCTAGTGAAGCTGCCATGTGGCAGATTGTGGACAGGTACTGAAGGTCACTGTGTTTATTTTGTTTAAAATCTGGAGATGCTAAAGATGATTGCACCTGCTTCTAGTATGGGTAGGTGTTAATATTTAGTTTGTACTACAGGATAAATATTGCATCCGTACTTAAAGGTGGTATTTCCTCCTCCTTGTGTACCAATGAGAATTTCTAAACACTTTATGAATAAAGCTGCATGCACGTAGGAGGAAAACCAGCTTTTGTAAAGCTCAAAATATATTTGTTAGCAAAGAAAAGCACAGTCTTTCTCTCCAAATACCAGAAGCTTCCTGAAGTATTGGTGATGGCACTGAAGTACATGTTTATTTTAACATGAAGGTCAAAATATACATGTACTGGAACAATGCAGCTATTAAACATTTATTTCACTGTGGCTTAATCAATGATAAGGAAATAAGTAAGACTCTCTTCTTTTTAGCCAGAGAGAAACTACTGCCTTGATCTATAGCTCAGTCAATAGGCTGAAATTGTGAATAATAATGGAACATGTTGAGAGTTAACTTGTTGATCTCAGCTTGAATGCAATAATTGTAATTAAAAAACAGACCTAATATTATTATTGATACCACCCCTTGTAGGTGGTAGTTAGGTTTGATTGCATTACTCTTATAAAGAACAAAAAGACAATGTGCTGTATTCAAATTATAAATGATCTATTCAGAAAAATTAGATTATATGGGACTTTATAATGTACTTAGTAGGGAGGTATTAAAAATGTGGAAAACTCACTCTGTGGTTTATTGCAAGTTTTATAAAGCACTGTGCAATCACGCTCTGGTTGTGAAATTGCCACTGCCTCAGAGCTAGCCAGAGTTGTCAACAAAGTCTTTGACTGCTGTGTTTAAGAACAGCTACGGTCAGCTACCCAGCAAAGTTGAACCTGCTTGTGCGTGTGAATATCTCCTGGGTTATTGTACACTAAAATCTTTCAGAATCAGAAGAGTGTTTTGTTCTTTTATCTCTGGGTGCAGGAAGTAACGCTCATTAGCAGTTATTGGAATGATGAGTATGTATCGAGGGACTTGCATACCGGTATCTCTGCATTTATGAATTTACTGTAACGCACATCTATAACATTACAATAGAAATTATAGATGAGGAAGAGTCATTTTGTTTTTTCCATCTCCTGCTGGTTATGATGGCCTGTAAAATAGATGGCATTTATTTAGACTATTATTTTTTTTTTAAGATGTAAGGGACTTAGGGCTTTTGAGCTGTCTTTTTGACAGTGAACAAGCGTTTAGGGTTTTCTCTGACTGTGACTGAGGCCCTGATTTTTTCAGTGAGAGTGGGCAAATCAGTTGTTTGTGCTTTGGTTATTTCCACTTCATAAATTGTGTGAATACAGTATTAAGCCCTTGCTGGTACAGCCTCTCTGTCTCGTGGAACAGTCTGATCTCAGTACAGGGCAATTTAAAAAAAAAAATCAAAAAAAAAAAGACCCCAAAATTACAATTCCTAGATATTTCACACCAAAATTCCAGACATAATGAAGATTTCCATGTCCAAATTAAGGTTCTGAGGATTTAAAACTGATGTAATTGTAAACATTAAAAATATCCCCATATCATTGTAAAACAGATACCTCTTGTTCAGGCCTGGAATGCAAATACAATCTGCATGTAGAATTACACAGATTATTGCATTCAGTCCAAGGACTAAGCGCACTTACACTGAAACCACTGGATTTTCTTAGATACTTCCCCATTTGGTTTGTTATAGGTCTGACAGCTGTAAACAAATTCATTTTTAATCAGATTTGTGAGGATTTTCTCCATCTGTGCAAGGTAAGAGCACAGCAGCTGGCAGCTAGGAAGAGCAGCTAGAATCAGAGTAAAGCCCTCCTGCAGCAACAAGGAGCGGACGGAATGAAATTGCTGCCGTGCTCTGCCCTTGTAAATAAATATTACCTGAGCTAGGAGATAAGCCTAGGTAATTCCTAAGCATGATTCTAATCTAGCTTCTTACCCATGTATATCCATTTTAGGTATTTATCCATAAGTTCCGTACTTCAATGAAAATTCTGACATTGAAAGAGGAATGTAAGGATAAAAGGAAAATTGTTCCTACAAAGAAAGGATTCATTATATAATGGAGTTAAAGATATATTTTTCCTAATTTGCTAATTTGGCTAATTCAGAAGTTCAGAATTGCAGAATTGATTTGTGTTTCAGATTGATGTTGGGGTAAAAATCAAAGGATTATAGAGGGATTTGGAAAATTAGGCAGCACTTAGTATACAATGTCCAAAAATTATGATCTTGAAACAGACGGTCAACCGGTGGGTTAATCCTGGAAATGTTTCACTGAAAAAAAAATCTGTGGTCCAAACAAGGTCCATGAACAGAGCTGCATAGTTAGAGAGCATTTTGTGGGGAGCTCTGTTTCAATAATCCAGGTAATCAAAGAGGAAAGCATGGAGCTCGCTTATGAACATTATAGTTCGTAGTGGAGCTCGACATAGAGGATTCATAGCTTCCTCTCCCTACCAGGTTCCTAAACCTTTCTGGTCCCGAGGAGGGGACAGGCACAGTCAGAGGAAGCGGTAGCTCAGCCTCGTGCACAGTAGCCGTCTGCTGGATCACTCATGCAGGTAATAGATACCTGGATTCATTTCCCTCCTTTGCCCGACTCCAAGCTCATGTCATCCAGATGGATTATGCTGGATAGGAAAAGCAGTGTCCCAGTCTGTCCTGCTGTTGCTCCAAGTTGTTTTTATAGGAGCAAGCTGCCTTCTTGCTTGGACAAGGGAGCGGGACAGGCTGCTGTGGCTCAGCCATGGCAGAACTGAGCTGCTCTCCGGCTTGCCCAGAGGGAAAGCTGGAGGCACCTTTGGAAATTTTAGCATTGCAGTGAATCCTAAGGCTTTCAAAATACTGGTTTTGGATTTGACAGCTATGTATTTGTAGGTCAGTCTCAAGGGACTTGCTCTATGTCCTAAAGGTGAGATGGAGCTCAAGCAGCAGATTCCCCTGGTATGTGCTCTCTCCCAGGGGTACTCCGTTCCAAAACTGTTTCATATGCTGGCACAATCTCTATTCATGTGATATACTGTATAAATCTCAACATAATGGCCTACAAGGAAACCAAGCTATAGATCCAATATACCATAGATGCTAAGCTCTTTTCTTTAATAATTAAAACCCTGAAGCATTATTGCTATGATATATAATTATGATAACATTAGAAAACAAGATTACTGCCTATTGACAAACTTTTAAAAGGTAAAACTGTGCAATATAGTTACCCGTTATTTTTGACATTGCAGAGGTCTGTCTTAGGCTGCTTCTTATATCCTGATGGGAAGTACATTGGCAAAGACCCAGTCAAGCCATTTCACAATGTCATTTTCAAAACTCTGAACAAATTTTCCCAACAAATGCAGATACAGCCTCATCTAGATTATTAAATTAGTCTCCCCTAAAGGATCAATAAAAAGAAATACAAGTGCATAATCAGAATTTATGAAATTTATAATCCTTTTAACTGCAATAATAATCTTTTAGAAGCTGCATCTATTCAAGACTACGGGGAGAAGAGGGCAGGCATGGGTATGCATGTGTACAATGGGATCAGTTTGTTTTCTGGAAAAGACGCTTCAGACAAAGTCATAAGAGTTCTAGGAAACTGGGCAACATTTGGAAATGCAAAATTGAAAAACTGCATCATAATATACAATATAACTTCACTTAGTTATCTAACTTAAACTAAAAATAAAATGTGCAAGTGTCTTTTAGCTTTCCAGATAGTTGCCATTGCAGCATCCCTTTGGAATCCAAATCCCTTTGGAATCCCTTTGGATTCCAATCCCTTTGGAATTAAATGTGTACCTGTTTCAAAGCAGTGCAGAGAGACAGGGGCTAACTCCACTTAAAGCAGGTGGAATGAATTTACTTGCCTGTCTAAACACAAAGTCTAGATCCTTCAAACCTTTGCTTACTTTCCAGCTAACTTCAGGATACCTAATAATTGGAGACATGCATGTTTCTGTCATTACAGTGTTTAAAGTATTGAATGTCTTTTTTTTCTAAAAATTTCCTTAGTCTTGATACTACTGAAGATACCACAGAGTATACCCCATGTCAACTTCATGGTGATTCCCACCTAAGATGTCTCTCAGAAACCCGATTCTCATGCTGGTATTCCCAGTACAGGCTGTTAGCAGAAAGTTCCTTCCAGGAGAGGCTGAATGGAGAGCTGCTGATGTGACTTTGCCTGAAATAACGACCTCGTAAGAGGTTGTTCCTAGTGAGCTGAATTATCCAAATCCCCCTTTAATCTGTTGGCTTGTACTTTGAATTTATAAAGCTGGTAGACTGAAGGACAACAAAATATTCTAATCAAAAAAATAACCAAGTATCTAAAATCATAAATCAAAATGATAAGTTTTTCTCCTTGATATACTGGACATTAAATAAAACAGTGCTAAAAATCTCAGCAAAAAAAGAGAAATGCACAAGGTTTAGAGGCTGAAGAGTTTCAAAAGGTGGGTTCTGAAACAATAACAGTCCAAGGGCACTTTCAAATATTAACTGCTTCATTAGATTCTCACTTTGATTGTGTATTTTGCTGTATAGACTACTTGTTTTCACTCCAACACATATGATCACAGTTGAGAAATAGATTTGAATAACTCAAAAATTGTCTCAGATAAGAATTTACTTCCTTGAGCATCTAAGGAAAAAAGAAACATATTGCAGCAATTTTAAATATCATTTGATGTAGTGTTTTTCTACTCTGTCAGCAAGCTTATTTTAAAAACAGGATTCTTTTCAATATAGAAAAATAAATAGCTCCTACTATTTCTATCCTTTTACCTTCAGAATACAAGAATATAAAAAAGGCAGCCAGGAAAGGGGGTTGACTAGTTAGGCCTATCATAGCAAAAACAGGTAAGTGAACAACAAAACCCCCTCTAGTTCTTATGAATACTTCCCAGTGAGCTGATAATCTATAGAAAAAACATTTACTCCTGTCAGCGAACCTCAGAAACTGCAAGTACCCCAGCAGAGAGGGAAAAGGAATTCAAAAAGTTTTTGACACTGGATATGTCTCTATTTTGTTTCTGTTATTGAGAGCAGATCTGATAGGTGCCACCTCCTAGCTAAGAAGATAGTTCAGTGCTGATGATCTGGATGGTAAGAATCAAATGCTCTTGTGGCACATATCATTCCAATAAAAGGAACAGACAACTCCTCCACTGGCAAAAAAGTAATTTCTTTCATGTGAGCATACACATATTCAGACAGAATACATACAACTGCCCACAGTAATGCTTTTTCATAATTCTCATTTTTAAAAATATACATTTCCTGGGATTTATTATTACAGTTGCTTTATCATATTTCAGACATTAAGCCTTTCCAAGTATCTAAAATGTATTTCCAAATATTAATAACAAATGCTTCTAGACTAAGTCTTACAAATGCTGCTAGACTTACTCTTGCAGTAGCTAATAGCAGTAGCATAATAATGGACAATATTTCTATGTTCCTCCATGGATTCACAAAAGCTTTTGGTTCAGCTACATTTAAGTTCTACAGAATAAGTTTGCCCAGCAATTTACAAGTACTATGTTTAGACATGTAATTAGAACCAATCAGATTAATTCCCTGTGACTTGAAAAGCTTTTAATTAAACTGGCACGTTCCTTTATTTTCTTTCTGTCCCAGATACCATCTTTTGCTGTTTAATTCCCCTGTCAGAGAATACCTTAGTGTTCTTCCATTATCGCTGAACTGGTGATCTGTTCTGCTCTAGGCTTTTCTGTTGTGTAGCTGGACTGATGACATCTGACTTGCACTGCTGATCTGTACAAAGTGAAAAACAAATGACAATTTGTTGGTTTCTGTTCGGATGACTTCTTGTTTACCCCCGGAAAATTTTAAAAGGGGCCTTGCCATTACTGTAAACATTATTAGCACCAAACTACTTTGGTTTGATCTTACCTTGCATTAGCTAGCCACTCGGCTGAGATTGCCCACGTCCTTTCTAACAGATATATTCCAGTTTGCCATAAACAAAACAAAATAAAACAGGAAAAAAATGGATAGATGGGGTTGTGAGAGGATTTTCAAAGCTTTAGCTTCAGGAGTGTAGCAGTAACACGAATATTTATGAACATTTCTTCATTAATAATAGAGCAATTTTTATGGGAATCAAATTTACACCTGTTATTGGAGAACAGCAGCTAGAAGATAAGGGAATTTAATGCATATCCAGTACAATTTAAATTTTATTTTAACAGAAATAAAAGCAGTATTCACAATATTCTGAATATTAATGTCATCTATCCATCTAGAATGTAAAAAGAATTAAGACATGATGTCATCATTACTGTTGACAGTGATTATGAATTCTTTGCTAAAAATAATACAAAAAGTCAAAAGATTGAGAATTATAGGAGATTAAATATTTTTTAAAAATCACACATAATTAAAAATAGAAAAATGCTTCTTAAGAATTAATCAAGATCACTGATATTAATTTTAATTAAAAAGATTGGAAAACTGAAGGCATTCGAGAGCCTAAGATGAAATCCAGTACTTTGTCAGGATTACAAGCAGTAAAGGAGGCAATGGACTCTCTCATTGTAGTTTGGTTAGCCTGAAATTTGACTCAGGGAGCAAATGAACAAACTGGTATTTGCTGCTACTGTAATAGCGGGAGTTGAACTACAGCTATTTGCTGTTAGAGGAAATATACAAAACTATTTAAGAAGTTTTCTGTGCAAGAGAATGCACCGTATCTTTTCAAATTTTATTGGCAATTCATTTTTCTTCTCCTTATTAATGTGTATCTAATGTCTCATGTGCATTCGTCTAGTTATAACCTCCATCCTTCCATTTTTTGAATCTTTTCATACATTTATCTGTTAAGATTTGGAATCCACTATTTGCAAAATTAATTTCCTAGCTATCAACTAAAATATTTAAGTTTTCTTTTCAATACTGAAATCATTTGCATTGTCTTTCATGATAATTTTTTTTTTCAGTGTTCCTAGCTCTCTCCGATAAAACATCTGTAATTTATATAATCTGGAAGAGTAGATGTGGCGAAATCTTATCTGTGAAATCTCTGGGGCAGGATTGAAAAGGAGAAGAGAATTCACTAGCTTTAACATTGGATTATGTAAACTCTCACCTCCCTAATAGTTTTTGACATTCCTGAGCTTTAGATATAAGAAAACCTTTTTCTCATTTTATCAGAGCACTACCTACCAAAGTTTGGAAGTATTTTAAATGCTCATTGCTTCTCAAAGTAGAATTTTCTGTCCTATGTATTTAGCTCATGTTCTTCATTCCTACATTATGATCTGACATTTTCTGTATCAAAATATATATTGTCTGTCCTTACAAAATCAGAATCAGCCCATCTATCATCTTCATTTATTAACTGTTTCTTATTTGGGAGGATAATTCCTTTTTCTAAAACAGATTTCACATTTTATCGCAGATTAATGATATGAAAATCATGAAAAAATATGTAGCCAGAAATAAATCCTAAATACTAACTGAACGGAAAATTGTTAATAATCAAGACTTCCTTGAACAGATTAATATTTTGTGTCTTAAATCATCGTTAAATGCTAGTTTTATGAGTATTCAAGTATCATGAGACCATTTCTGAGGTAATGTTATTCCAGTCTAAGAACTTGCAGTGCTTTCTTTAAAAAGGAAAATCATGGTTTTGAGGAGGGGGGCGCGGAATAGCTGTGATTTGAGAGAGAGTTGTGGCTTATCACTTTATGCAGGTCTTGTAACTAATGTTGCCTGCCCTCCAAAATACAAAATATCCTGGCAGGCAAATCTGGTTGCATTTATAAGCCTTCACAGTAGGGAAAGCCTTCAGCTACTACCTCCTCAAGGACAAGTTGCAAATACTGCCAGTCGCAGTGGAAAATACCTAAATATTTTACAGTCTGAATCTGGGTGTTTTCAGCCAGGTCAGATGGGCTGTGAAGAGGGATTGTGAAGATGAAACTTAAGATATAAAGCCGTGTTTTCACAAGCTACTGCAGGGATTAAGAGAAGGGTGGTTTTTTATTTATTCACCTCATCTCTGGGAGAAATCTAATATGTAAGAAGGCAGCAGGTCTTAGAGGACGTTAATAGGACTATCTTGTTGCATTTGGAAGAACACTGCAGAATAGATTTTGGTGAACAATTGCCTGTCAGGGACCATGACAAAATGAGTTTTTTATATGCATTCTGATTATTTTTCTTTTATGTGAAATTGCTGAATAATTTAGAATCATTTTTTACACTTATTATCAGCCACATGGATTACAATGCCAATATATAGTATCTATGCAGTATTTTTTCATTTATTTTTCCAAGTTTATCAGACTACTTTACTCAAGATTTGGACAACTGTATTGTCTATTTTCCAGCATTATTCAATTAAATTGCAGACAAAGCCCAGCTATCGACAGATGCCAACTCCTGTAACAAGGAAATTAGAAGGTAATTCTGAGTACATAGTACTGGGAGAAATTGAATCTTACAAAAAAATCTTATAACTCTGGGCAAAGCTAAGCAATACCCATAGAATGGCCTGGGTCCAGGTGTTCCTTCATCAGTTTATGGAAAAAAATGGAATATAACCTCAAGAGCTTCATCCTTTCTCCTCCTCATAGCAACTTAGCCTGAGGTTGCTGTTCTTTTGTTCATGTGAGATGGAGTTATCATGTTTCCCTGTGCCGTCCTGTCTTTTGAAAACAAAGGAGAAGAATGGCTTGTTATATTAATATAAAGGTTTCTGTGTAAATACAAGTGCAAAAACCTTTTGGTTTATTTATGCGTCATTGACAGCAAACAGATATTGTCAGGCTAAGGGCTCATGCTGTTACTGCCTGGTTGACGCTTGTTCGTTGCCAGGTTAGTGTCAGCCGGTTAATTTCCTCCACTCTTTTCCACTTTCTCTTTCTCAAAAGCTTTCCTGTATAACAAGGGGAGCTTTGTTATAAGATGTCAGTGAAATGAAACAAACTGACATGCTCGTGTTGAGTGATCTTCTCAGCCTTATCTATGTGCGATGTATTTAAAAGCACTATATAATTAATAATATTTTGGTAAAGGACAGACTAAATTTAGAAATTCTGACTGCTTTAAAGTATGCTGTCGTCACAGCCAATGATGCACATCTGATGTTAACACATCCTGGCAATAGTGACCTTACCCCACCACCAGAAATATGGATCCTCTGGATAGAAAATAATAGTGGTTTAGTGGAACACAGCAGTATGCCACACTCTAGTGAGAAAATGAGTGGAAGTATTGTACACATGGTATTTCAAGGCAAATTTAGTAAAACAAATTGGAATTTAACCAGAAAAATGCCAAGTAGCATCTTCTTCTCTAAAAAAGGAAAAAAAAAAAAAAATCCTGTCATTTGAATAGTTAAGGAGAAGTTAATTATTATGTCAGTTTGTTGCCATCAGACCCCAAAGGATTTTAGGCGTTCCCTAGGGTACAATGCGTTTGAAATCGTGTGTGTGCCCAAGTGGCTTGTGCCAAGCGGTCTGCAGAGCCGGGTCACCGGCTCTGATCTGAGGCCGGGCAAGGACAGCAGCAGCAGTGTAAGGCATGGACCTCCGTTGCTGTTGGATTGTAGAAGTCAGCTCACAGAGCAGGCAGACTGCCTCCCCCCACCACCCTTTTTTTATTCCTGCAGAAATTCCTCTTCCATCAGGCAATGTGGAATAGATGCAGGATTGTTGTAGCTCAATCTGTGGTTTTCCTGACAATTGCAACTGTTGTCAGAACATCAGCAGAGCTCATATGTGAGGAAGCTTATGTGATTCTCCCCAACACTTTGAGGCACTTTCCACTTTAAAAATGCAAAACCCTTTTTCTAAAAACTCTTGCAGACCAACTCCTCACCTTTCCAGAAAGTGCTGTGGCAATACACGTACTACTGCTTCATTTGTCTTGTGTATATTACTCTCTTCAGTTAGAATGAAGCATCCTGATGTAAAACCATGACACTTTGCACAGGAGAAAATAGAATCAATATTAAATACTCAGATTTTCCATTCTCTCTCAGAACTCAACTCCCAAACACGGTAGATCAGTCACTTGGAGCAGTTGTAGCATCATGTATAAATCCAATCATTCTGCGGTGATTTTATTATCTCCTTTTTAGCATTTGTTCCTTTCCTGAACTTTTTAATTAAAGGGTGATTACACTGTAGAAGATCATCTTCTAATTATCACTTTCATGAGCTACATATAGTTTCAATGCCTACCTCAATTTTAATTTAGTTATAAACTTTACTTGACATTACAGTTTCACTTTATTTTCCTTCCCCTCACCATAGTGCTTGGAAAATATAATTCTAAAACTCGTACTCCCTGCCTGATGCCTGTTAGGGAGCAAGGAGCTTGATGTTTTTATTTCTATGAAACCAGGTGATTTCTGTGTAGTTCTGTTGTCTGTTGCTGGTGTTCCACAGTTTTATAACAGCAACAAGCAAAGATTCATATTAGTTATGTGCAATAGCAGGAAAATGGAGCAGACCTTCTTGGCGAGGCGCTGCATGTTTGTTGCTAAAAGGCAAATGTAGCCTCAAGACTTCAGAAAGGTAGACATGTAACTGTAGCGCTCTGACATAAAAAGAGAGGTCTTCTTAGATCCCCCAGGCCTAGTTTTAGGAACTGGAGCTGATCCCAATGCCCAGCAAGTTCAACCAGGCTGATGAGTGCAGCTCGTGCTCAGCCCCATAAGATGACTTACTTCGGCATGGGTCTGCTTGCACAGCAGTGCAGACCGGTCCTACCGGCCCTGGTTTGCTCCTGTGGAGGCGTGGGGCAGAGGATGGGCGTGTGGGGCAGAGGATCACCGCTGCGCGGAGCTGCCGTGACACCTGCCCCAAGAGCGCCTGTTAACTGTGTGCAGTTCCTGCTCACAGTAATGTCTTTTTGATGTAGGATCTTCCTGCAAAGTGAATTTACCTGGAGAAATCTAATAGAGTTGAGATGACCACTCTCAGGGCAATTGACATTGCAAAGATTAACGGGGTAATTCAGAGACATCATTACTGACAGGAACATGGTATTAGGCAAATTAAAATGGAGCCCCTGGTGTTTAAGGTTCCAGGAAGCACAGATGTACAGAGAGGATTTCTTGCACGAGGGCAGCTTAAATGTCTCAATTATGATTGTGTTTCTATTACAGCAACTCTTTGCCAAATGCAATTCCCAGACATTTGCCCACACTTAGGGGGACATCTTTGTCTTGGCAGCTAGTGCACATCTGAAATGTCCATTTCGACACACCACGCAGAGATGCATTTCTGCTGGCGTGCCACACTCCTTCCGCAGGAGGGGAAAAAGAGCTCTGCAGAGGTTTGATGCGACTTTTTCTAATCAGTATTAATAGTAAGAGAAACAAAACAGGAAGTTTTTACTTTACATGTTTCTAAATCCTTTGCAAGCATTTTATATGACTGGGGAATGCTTTCTGAATGTTTCACAAAATTCCCAGTAAATTGCAAGGTCACAGTTAATTGCATAAGTAAATAATATGCTTTCCTCACTTCCTTTCAATATCTAGTTACTTGTCAATTGCTTTCCCTCATTTGGCGGTTCACATCTGTCAAAACATCTACTAATTTTTGCTCTTCCCTTTTCTACCTGCCAAGCCTTCTTTTCACTTGATTTTGCCAGGTTCCTGCTTTTTGCACCTACGTATCCCAGGTTTTAGTCCAGTTTGGTGTTTTGCTTTGTGCTGGTCCTGTCTGTGGCTCCCCAGAGGGAGGCCTGGCTGGAGACAGATGTTCTCCGTGCTGGGACTGCTCCTCTGAGATGCATGAGAGCCAATTTCAATGAGAACTGAGCGGCAGCCCTTTTCGATTTTGGCTTACTACTTGATAGCATGGGCTTCAGCCAGAAGTCCTCTCTGATAACATTTGCTTTTTAAGAGGTACGTATCAGTTTAACCTAGTTTAAGGCTAGTTTAAGCCTTTAAAACTGCCTTTGCTTCCGAGTAGGACAAAATGTCCCCAGGACCTATAGGCTTCTGGGGAGTCTAGAGAATTGTCCCAGGGCAAACACTTCTTAGCTACTTCCTTTCAGCCATTCCTTTAGTGAGAAAAAGAAAGATTTCCTCCAAAACTGGTTTCCTTCTGCAAGGATGTGAAGTCAGTGGGAGGTTTGTTATGAACTTCAATGGATACTGGCTCACACCCTGCAGGAGGATTTAATCCTTATTTTGCTTCTGTGTGGAGATTAAGCAAGCTGATAAAGTTATGGAAAAATGATAAGGCTTCTTTAAAAATATTGCCTGTGAAATCCTTTTGCTGTGTTTTCCAGGCAACTGTTGGTAGAAATATTGGGGGAAGGCAAATGAATGAACAAAGAACCTGATAAAGTGAAAGTTCTCATGCACAATTTGAAATTTCTCGAGTTTCATCTGCAAACTGACTTTACTAAAAAAAAAGAAAAAAAAAGAGTTTTCAAAGGAAAAAATGAATATTTGTCTGTGTACATGTTTATATCTATTCATTTTTTTTTAATTGAAGTCATTACTGTATGTCATTTGGATGCATTTCTGTTTTACATTTCTGACCTTCAGTTGTTAGATTAAATCCATTTCCTTTCCATAGCTGGAATCGTGATATTAAAATACTCTATAATACAAATTAATGGCCAAATGGTGCACTATGTAAATGCAATAAAAACTGTTCTATGTGCAGCCTTCATTGAAGTCCATTTCCCTACTCTATCAGGACCGTACTACTCCAATATTTATAATATAAATATAATCTACTTTTCTCCATAAGTGCTTAATTTAAAATGAATATTGATTAAAATAAATACCAATTCCCTATAAAAATGTTATATACCAATCTTCTATACAACTTTCCACCACAAAAAAGATGCATTTCTTTAATGAAATCTGTCATATTATCCATTTTTTCACCTAAAAACAATGAACAGAAGCTCATTTTAGCATTGTTTTAATATTCCTTTCTTTGAGGAATAAGTTACTTCAGTGAAATTTTAATTAATATTCAAATGCAGAGATTTTAATACAGGTTCCTATTCTGAGACTTGGGAAAAAAGCCTTGAGTCACAGCATATTTTTGGCAAACTAAATTTTTCCATATCAGCACATAAAATTTATGTTATAGAGACAAATTGTCCTTCTATGCAGTTGATGAAGGCCTTATTGAATTTGTGTTTTGATTTATCCATCTATAATTCCAGTTGAGACTTTCTGGATGGTTGTTAAGTTCTTGTTTCAGTAAGATATTTAATTATATCAATATAAGTGGTTCTACTAGAGGGAACACAACCTATGGTTATCCTTAACTCCTATCTTTTTCTTTTTTTTTTTTAAAAAAAAGCATTAAATTATTATTGCATTCAAAATGTTCCAGAATGAAAATGAGTGATATCTTTTTTGAAGTTAAGGCTGTCCTGATAGCTGCTATAAATCATTTAACATGTTTAATTAGATAATTTTCTTTCAACTTAGTAAAAAAATTTTGAATAGGTCTCTCTGTTAATGAGAGATAATGACAATCTGAACATGAGGAGATAAATAAACATACCCAGATTCTGCTCCCTTACCAAAAAAAGTCCATAAATTTTGCAAAATGGTGTCAAAACACTAAGTTCAATAGTGCTTCTACCTTATGTTTGCATATGTACATTATTTCATTTTGATTTTAAAATTTATAGGACTTAAAGCTGGTAAATAATCTGATTTTCTCTTTTATGCGAGCATGAGTTTATTCGTTGTTTTCTTTCTTTTTTCTTTGTTTTTTTTTTCCTTTCCACATAGTGAAAAAAAAGGAAGTATTTTGATAGTTTCTTTGAAACTGAAGTATTTTTAAAGATGGAACAGTGATAATTAATTTTGATTTCAATGTTTAAAATGGTATAGTAGAGAGTAAAGAAGTCATGTCAATATAGATATTAAAATATTTATTTTCTGAGAACATCAAGAAATAATTTTTGAAGTTGTCAGAAATGAAAAAAAATCCAAAGTGACACATTTCTATTAATCCTTTCTTGTGAATGAAATACATACAATCTTTGTCATAAGCTTCCCATCTATTTCTAGCCCAAAGAAATTATTTTACTATGGTATTCTACAGAGTTTAGGGGGAAAAAAAAGCAAAAAACAAAAATGCCAAGACCAAAGCCAAAGCACTCTCACCACAGAGCAGTTTATTTTTAGGAATCTATATGAATAGCTTGATTTGCACATATAATGCGCACTCAGCATCATCAATCTGTGAAAATTGTTGGGTACTTGATGCTTTTTAGAAAACAGAAGAGGATCCACTGAAAAGTAATACTTAAGAGGAAGAAAACACAGGATATTTCTATGTGAACATCATGCCCTTGTGGTAGGCTCATCTGCAAATGTGTCAGCTCTGATGAGCTACATAGCACCTTTCTCCATTTGCCATGTGAAAAAGAATCAATTCAGGACACATGAATTAGTTTAAGTAGTGTTAATTTGTACATTCTGAATCTAAATGAAGGATCATTCTTTCCTTTAGAAGCTGTTAGATGAAATGGTACCATATTACACTATTTTGTCTAAAACAAAGACTGTGTCCTAACTATGTAAATTGGAAATTTATCTTAAAACCTTTGAATTTTGATATTTCAAACAATTAAACTGATTTCTCTATGTTCACAGAAAATAAATCTCTTAAGTGTGGAAAGAAGAAATTTCTACATCTTTCAGTCACTCCTTTCTTAGGCTGTTCTTTAAAGGTGGGCGGAATAAATGCCATGGATTTGCTCTTGGTGTCAAATGAAACCAGCTGCTGAGATATGTCTCAGTTCTCATTTTTACTTCTAAGCCTCTCCCCATGGTAGAATCAAAATGCTTCACGCTTAAAGGTGGAAGGAAAGGAAGAAAGGAAGAAAACCTTTCTAAAGATGGAGTTTTTTCTGCACCAGTGAGTACTGTTGCCCTGTAGAAAGCCATGCAGGACGACTATCGAGTCATGAGAGAGATCCGGAGAGGACTGTGGGAGATACCCCACTCCTGAGTTCCTGGCATGTAGATTTGAGAAGGGCAGTGTCCATCATTTCCATGCACCCTGGTGTAGCTGTTGAAATTGTCTTGACACGTAGCCACAAAAGCTAGGGTCAGGGATTAACTTTGAACCCAAATTGCAACAACGTGGGTTCAAAGCAAGTCCAAGGCAATCAATGGTGCCCAGTCAGATTCACAGCTGTGTGGGAGAATAAAATGTGGTTCAAGGTCTTTGTGCTGCTATGAGGAAATGCAAAGTTCAGCTGCATTTATTGAAGACTCATTTCCTTTCAGACTGTCCCTTCATCCTACAGCATTTGCATTGCTGATTCCCACTCCCGCTCCTCAGAGGATGTGGAAATATGTAGCTGCTCATCTCGTTGTTCAGTTTTTATAGATTACTTTGATGTTCAAAATAAATCTCATTATACCACAGATCAAAGGGAGCAATTCCTTTCACCAAAGCAGTACAATAAGCCAATTAGCATTTCATTTTTTTTCGTAATTTAATGCAGAGAACATCACACTAATGTATCTGCTGTGACTTGGTAGGTCTGCAGTGAAACTCCAGGCAGCAGTCACACTTTGTTTTCACAGTTTCAGAAGTAGTTCAACTGATGAAAAAACTTAGATAGAGGAAAATCAATGGCTTAATCAAAAAATAGAGG
Organism: Eudromia elegans; assembly: GCA_003342815.1. Lineage (NCBI taxonomy): Eukaryota > Metazoa > Chordata > Aves > Tinamiformes > Tinamidae > Eudromia > Eudromia elegans. Next base: position 632,155 of record PTEX01000256.1, on the reverse strand, counting down.
GTCTGGAATAATATGAAATGAAAAGCTTTTTTTTTTTTTTTTTTTTTTTTAAACTTAGCAGAAAAATGTCAGTATTTGATAATTGCCCAAACTTTGGTTCACAAACTAAATGTTTTCTTTCACTTTATTTCTTCTTCTTAACCCCCCCCTTTTAAATTAAACTGACCTAAATTAAGATTCAAATATCCTTCCAAACTTAATTATTAATTCATTACATTCTGACAATTTTGAAAATAAGCATACTGAGTTTTGTAATATAGTATTTCTTTGAAAGAAGGGTGCAAATATTTAACAGATTTGGCTAATAAAGTGTTTAACTTAAATTTTTCACAAATGCCAAATGTTCTACCTGGGAGGGGGAGGGAAGAAAAAAGGGAAAAGATACAGAGTCTGTCATGAATTGTTCTGTTCTATCTGGAAAGCAAGCTCATGCTTCATTTATTGATTAGAGTATCACGTCTTACATTTTCTCTGTTATCTAACTTTATATTTTGCTTTCGGTTTTTACTTTCAAATCAGTTAATTTACATTAACATACAAAAATACATTGTGGACAAACATCTCATTGTGTAGCTACCACATCCTGCTTTCTGGTGGAATAATTAGATGAAAAGTGCTATTTTAATGAAAGTGATAGTGAAGGGTGAAAGTCAGGAAAGCGGTTCACTTTCGTATTATATTAAGTATTTTTCAAAAAGAAAACATTTAGGGACACATTTACTTTTAGCTGTTGAGTGATTCCTGGAATTTTGCTGTCCTTGCCAAACTGAGGTATTTGGGTTCATATATTAATTGCATATTTCAGGAATGAAGTGTTTTTTCTGGTATTCATTTTTAAATGATATTTCATTCTTAAATGGGCCTGAATACAAAGATGGGTATAAATCTAAAGCTCCAGGAAGTGACAGAAAATACACCAGACCTACTTAATAAAATTCATGCCTGGCTTGCTATTACAGCTGTATATCTAAAGCAAAACTAAAGGCTGACTATTTTGCCCTAGAATAAAGTCCGTTGGGTAGTATATTAAAGAAGTCTGATGCTCAAAGGAGATGGATGATTTTATTATTACTATTACCAGAAAAGCATGGCTTGATGTGTTTGGCTTCTCAAACCTCAAAAGATTTGTACATATCTCAGAACTGAATAATAATGCAGGAACTCTTCTGAGTTTATTTGTATTGTTAAATGCATTTCCTTTAGTTGTGTTCATACAAGTTTAGAATGGGTTTATTAATAATTCTTATTACCTTTCATTTCTACTACAATAATTGCCTTTTCAGTAAATACTTTGCCAGCAGGATTTTTGAAGATACAAGCATATGAAGTAGAACATGTAGGTACTAGACTGTGTTAAAGAGAGGGAAAAAATCTGAATTTGAAATTGGGATTATATGACCATGATACCCGAGAGCTTTTCTTAAATAATTCCATGTTGTTACTTAAGGAATAAAATTATCAGTGACACTAAAGTTTCAAAATGCAGCTGTTTGCAGGCAAAATTAGACCATCGTATGTTTGCAGTGAATTTGCATGTGGACAATCCATAGACTGACAGTTATTGACAGTAGTGATCTGATGATTCATCTCTGTATGAAAATTCCATTTCATACAGCAGTCAATTCATGAGCAGAACAAGAAGGAATGTACACTGAATTTACTAGGAATTAGCTCTTCATGGAAATATAGTTCCTAGTCAATGGATTTGTGTGCAGAATGGAAAAAAATATAGCTTTAGATCTTTTCCAGGTATTAAAATTTGGTTTTCCAATGAAGCACCAGGTTTTTAAAATTGGGCAAAATAAAATTCCACCAGATCTGATTTCAGATTCATCACCTGGAAGACTAAAATAATTTCCTTTGCAAGTTGTAAAGAAATATAATGTATTTTATATCATGGTAGATATTCTTTTCTGAATGTATATATCTATCATACCGATCTGTAAAAAATCTCCTGCACAGTTAAACTCTGAACAGTTTATATCTGATAAGGTTGGCTCTTAGTATAATTGTCCCTAATAATATCAAAGAATGGTATTGCTAATGTTACCTAGAGCGTGAATGAAATATAAATGATTTAATCCATTTTATGAAAATAAATTATGCCAAATATAGGAAATATTACCTATATATTTGAGTCATATAAAATAATTAAGCCCTTGTTATGGAATGCTGAATGTTCCTCTTATGAAACTATAAAAAGTATATTTTAGCCTATTAAAAAGATTGTCAGGTTTTTCTACCTTGCTATGCACTAGCATTTACTTGTTGTAATAAGTTCTCTGCCATCAAGAATATCGAGGATCCTGTATGACACGTATTGGGGTCCTTCTCATAAGTTAAGGCTCTAACAGGTACTTCTGAATCAGAAGTAAATGTTATTTCTGTTGGATGCTACTCTTCACTAGCTCTTACCACTATTGAACAGGTGTGTGACAAGATGTATGAGCCCCGAGGAAGGCGGTAAATTTTGGAAAAGTAAAACTGCAAAGGTTAAATGAAGAAGAGGCAGCTGGAGCCTTGTTTAGCATCCTTGTCTGCAGCTTCTGTGAGTGAATGTGCAGAAGGGGAATCTGACGTAGCTATTCCCACAAATGCTATACGGAAGTCAGAAAGAACAGAAATCTCATGGGTTTACAGTTGGGAGACAGCTAACTTGAAAAAAGAAATCTGAAAATAGAGGTGATAATAGCAGCTAAGCATTAAATACTGTGCAGTTACTGGCAAAAAGCATTTCATACCCATTTGGAAGTTCATATCTACCACTGGATTGCAAAATTTGTTTACATTTCATCAAGTTAAAAAGACCCTATATTTCCTGGAGAGTTTTTACTGATGTGTTTTTTTCTATTTTAGTTTTGAAGCGGTTGTTCTATAATCTTACATTTATATGCAAGCTCAAGAAACTATTTTGACATGAGAAGTAGACTCTGACACAGATCCTAAATGCATGGGTGGAGTTAAGATGTGAAGACCTAAGTTTTTAATTCCTGCTGTTGTTAAAAGAGATGGCAATGCATTTTCTGTGTAGTTTGGTCAAATCAACCAAATGCACATCTGAGGCATTTTCCAAGGCTTTGTTTTTTCTCCTTTTATTTTTAATTTATTTTTATTTTTGAGGAAAGTCTTCTCATTAGAGGAGGTTAGGGTGAACAATGGGATATGTGATACTTGGCCATGTTCCTCATTCTCATTGCACTTTCTTGTGTGGCTGAGCTGTTCCCCTTGAGACTGCAAGGCCATGGGAACTCCCAGACCTCGTGCCTCTCTAACCATGATCAGTGTTCTGACAGTTTATGGATCACCACAGAGTCTGTAGGAGTATGGCTAGGGAAAAATATTTGAGAATTGTTTTTTATGAAAAAAAAAGCACACCAAAAGCATCTGCAGGTGCTAAAATCACTAAGGATATATTTTATCATGACAGAAACTAGAAGAAGGTCATTTTGGAAAGAGAGAAAACAAAGTTTTCTGAGTAAGAGAGGCAAGGAGCTCTTAAATATTCTTTTCTTTTTACATTTGCAGACAACTGCCTATTGCCATTATAAATGTTTTCTGCCTTAAATGAATGTTAAAACAGTTTTGATCTTTTTTAAAGAATACCTAGCAAGGCCCATTTTCCATCTCTTGTGTAGGTTGCTTTCTTTGTAAGGGAACAGTAACAGTAACACTGGGCTTTTGCCAGGTGAAATTAATTTCACTCTTTCATGCTTCCATTGACACCATATTTATTTACAGATCATACCCCATAGAGAACCAGATGTAGAGAAGCAAGGCCTACAGAGAATAAGGATTATCTGAAAGCAGCTTTGTAAGAGTTTATTGAGATAGCTGCTTTTATGAATAAAAAAGTTCTTTTATAAAAACAATATGAAGACAGAAACTCCCAACTCTTCCAAGATGATTAACTCCTTTCTCTTCTATGAATTTTAATATTAGGGCAGTTGTTGGTATAGACTAGAAGTTATGCTAGATACTTTGACAAAATAAATATCAGCACCTGACATGTTACTTTATTAAAGATTTGTGGTTCAGTTGATATATGTGCTATCTCCTGTAAGAAATTCCTTGGTGATCATTTAGGTCATTCAGAGCATTTGGATTTTTTGATATGAAGAGTAAAGCCTAAAAGGAGCTTAAACATAGTTTACATTCCTATATTTTACTCCTGAAGATAAGCCAAAATTTTGTAGTGTTTACTAGATGCAGTTTATAAAAAAGGAAATGAAAGACTCTGAATAGTTTGCAACTTCAAGTGATAAAAGTGTGCCTATTAAATGGAATTGATCAGATTACCAAAATAACTTCATCTCAGTATTATGCCATAGGGAAGAGATATAAGTATCATCTTTGCAACCTGCTGAACAAGCAAAGGAGCTTGGTGTATGGCCAGAAAACCGTAAACTATTTACAAAAGTAGTAATTAAAATTAATGAATGGACTCGATAGAGTAATGCAATCAGAATGGAAATTTAGTTTCTTATCACCCTGCCTGGTAAAATAGGATTCAAAGAAAATCCATTCGCATCAGAGCTAAGAGCAGTGATTGTATTAAAGTCGATTTCAGGTTTAATTTGCGTTTATTTGATTTCATAACGCACGCCAGTTTCGCCTCCTTCGAGTTCTAAGCAAATGTAAATGAAGGGTTAGCAACAACAATACAGCCTGGCAGCAAAGGGGAAGGAGTTATCCATGGTGTGCAGATCCATACAAGGACATATTATAGTATGTAAGCCTTGTTCCGGGAAGAAAGAAGGTGTATCCACAGGACTGATGTAACAGACAGAATATAATTGTTGTACCATCTTGAACACTTCTCCAGACTATGAGACTGATGATTACCTTGCCACCATTCGGCTGTAACTTTAGCAGAGGTCTGCCACCTGACCTGAATTTGTATGCAGGGAATTTGACCATTATAAATTTAGTCTATTTCTGGAAAAAAACTGCAGTGAACTGCAGTGAAAAAACTGCATTTTCTAGGGTGACTTTGGAAAATAACTGAGAGATTTTCATTTTCTTCTAATCCTTTGTGCATTTTGCCAGCATATACAGAATTGTGCCTGGAATTCCGCATAAAAACAGTGTTTAAAAGATGTTCTTATGTTATAGACAGCATCAAGACATTCAAGGAAAACTGAGATGAACAATAAAATATGAGGAAAAGCAGGAAAAGCTGAAGTTTTGGGGAATGAATGGGGGTAGGTGGGCTTTAGCTGATAGAAGAAAAAAAAAAGAAGCTTTGATCAGAATCTTTGTTTGAGAGACAGGGTTTGAGTTTCCTTCCATATCTGTGGTAACCTTGCTATTATTGGTCCTATATATTTTTTGTTTTCTCTGATCTCATTTGACCATTATAACTATTCTAATAGTTTGCTACGAGTTAGGAGAATCAATGTCTATTCCAGAGATTATCTTCTTTGCCAAAGGATGTTCCCCTAAGCATACTTCAGGGCTCAGTTCATGACAATCTAAACTCAGCTAAGATTGAATCTGCCCTTTAGCAGAGCTTGAAAACCTCTTACTGCCAGCAAGATAGTTCAAGAATACATCACTGGGAAAGAAAGCAGGGGTGTAGTTAGTAGCAGCTTACTCAGTGGTTCATTTGGCTGTGACAAAATAAAGGCTTCAGCCAGTCTGTTGCCAAGAAATCATATCCAGATGATGGTCAGTTCTTAACAGTCTTTGAAATTATCAGTTTATTTGAAGTTCTTCCTTTGTGCTCCTTTCAATGTGCTGGATAAGACACAAAAAAAGTGCTCGTGTGAAGATTATTTTATTCTCCCTTGGCTTACATGCAAATATTCTCACTTTTTATAAAGGTGGTTAAGAATTGCATAGAATTATTTCTCATAGCTTGCATCTATTTAATGTGAACGTAAGCATAAAATGAAACCATTTCTGGAAGAGAATACAGTTACCTCAAATTAAGATTCACTTAGTTCACACAATAGTTTGATAAGTCCAATGAAATCTTGGATTGACATGACATAGGAAAGCAATTTCCTTTCTTTTTTGATAAGCGGAATTTCCAGGGGAACCATTTGTAGGTGAATTAGGACTAATTAGGACTAATAGAAGGAACATTTTATATAATGTGTTATCCTTTTTTTTTTCCCCCCTGCAAAACTAAATATTTTGAATGCTTTGTTTCGTATAATGAAAAAAATACTAAATACTGCTGTACGTATATCAAGATTTCATTGTACTGAAACCAAAGAGAAAGCATTAACAACAATACTTGATGATACCTGTGCTTACTCTGTTCCCCTTTTTTATTCTGAGATACCAGCTTTGAAGACTATTTCCAGTGAGGCAACAGGACTCAACAAGATCAGAGGAATTGTCTTGTAAAAATTGTCTTCCGGAAGAAAGTAAGGAAATTATGCCAAATAATTATAGAATTTTACAGACTATGTACGGTATTGTTAATGTGTTAATTAGACAAAATTTGTTCATAAATGAGTGGTTGCTTAGCAACGTATGAGTTGGTGAATCTTTTACAAAACCATTCAGTTACCACTTTAAAATCTTAGACTGACCAAAGCTGTTATTAGTCTATGATTTTATGTTGTTTATGAAGACATAACCCATGTCAACAGCAAATACAGATGTCTTTGTTCTCAAAGCAAAAGAAATGATTCCCTGGAGTAAAGTAAGAACTCACAGCTAGAATGTCATAATTTTTTACAACTCAGTCTTCTTCTCAATACAACAAATTCTCAACTGTGTAAAACACATTTTCACTTTTATAATTCCTAAAATATTTGAATGTTGACTGTCTTGCAACTAAATTTCATTTTTCATTTCTTAAAAACATACTAATAATTGAATACTTTTCCTAGCTGGATAAATGATCTTTTTGCTGCAAATATTTCTGTTGCAGAATAATAATTATGAAAAGCTCACATTTATTACTTGCATTGTACTTATGAATTTTTCACACTATCGCTAATCAAACTTTACACTCCTTAATATTTTCAAATTTAGTTTATTCTTGATACTAAAGATCAAGAGTTACATTTTGATTTAGGTTAAACTGGGATACATCAATTAATTCATTATTAGAGGAATTTTCTTTGAATTCACATTTGTGTAGTTATAAGAAAAATATTGCCTGTGAAAATGATCCCTTGTCTTAGTGAAATCAGTTACTATATGTATAATGTTTTAAACGTTTTCCTTAAATTAATCCACAAAAATAGGTTTATTATTGGATAGACTTGCACTGAGGCAGTCTTAAAGAAGAATCTGATGTTATAACTGCTTTATAAGAGACTAAATCAGTCACTACTGAAGTCAACAACAAAAAAATGTGAATGATTTTAAGGGGACTTAGAAGTGTTTGACTAAATCTTATAAGAGTTACCATCTTCATCAAAGGTAAATATTAAATGACAGCAGAATTTAGCTGTCAGGTTTGGTAGTTCCTATCAATCTTTTTCCTTTCTCTTTCCCTTCCTTTCTCTTTTCCTTCCTCTTTCTTAACTTACTATATACTTTTAAACTGTTTCGGAGCACCTAAATATGTTCAATCTTACTGTGAGAGAAAATTATACATGGCCTGAAATCAAGGAACAAATTCACATTGATCATCTAAAAATATTCTTTATGAAAATATAAATTTTGCCAAATTGCTTACAATTACATCCACTATAATTAAACACTGCGTGGTAGAAAGTGGAAATTATGAGCAATCCTATAGTAAGGACATATTCCTAGAATAAAAGAAAGGCTACTTTTATTTTAATTGAAGAAATTTGTGCCAATATCATGTTCTACAAAGTTATGGTAAAACATATTCTACAGAAGAAGGGTAGAGATACCACTAGAATATTTCTGGGGCCCATCTCCTTGACTTTTTGATGCTGAGTTGTCATTGAAGTGAAAAGGAGTCAAGGCTAATCAGCATTTTACAAGACATACCCTCTATCTTTTGCTCTGCAATGTATAGTGGATTTTTTTCTCTCTCTTTTTCCTGAATAGCTCTCATGATGGGATTAGGTGCATCTGTTTACATGCCCAATAAATAATCAGCAACTGCTGAGTTGAGACTACATTGATACATACCCAAAGTTTATGTCTTTTCTCCTTGCATTTGATCTTTATAATGTGAGCAGTCTGATATTATCTAATTAATCTTATGCAAGATACTTGACACACAGACGGTTTAGTTTTAATTTACTAGGTTATAAGTAGCTATAGCCTCTGCGCTCTGTGTAGCATTTTGCACCTATAAATTATTTGGTAGCAATTATCCCTTAAAACGTAATGAATGCTCGTTTTCTGTGCCCTGAATTCAGAACAATGCTGAAACAGGGAACAAAAGTACTAAAACCGTTTACTACTCTGCAAGCCTTTGCTCACACAAAAATTGTATATGTGCATTTTGATCAAGTAACCACAGCAGTAAATGTGTATTTTGTGTATAAAAGTAAGTATAATTAAAGAAAAAAAAAGTATATTTTTCCTAAGATGTCTGTGGACCTTTCTCAAGACTCATTAAAATGGACCAGAAGATTAGCATTGACATCAATATGATTTGGACTGAGTCCATTACTATGATTATTATTAGTGTTAATATTATCTGTGGATAGCAGATTTTCCAGTTGACATGTCAAATAAGCTAGGAATTAACCAGGCAATATCTTCCCTTTTGGGAAGAGGACCACTGGCATCAACCAAAAATACACTGAAATTTGGGTGGGGAAAAAAAAGAAGTATTTGCATTCTGCTTGTATTTTTGATTTTTATGTTCTTCAACATCTTTTTATCTATCTCTGAAATACATTACAAAAATACTGAATAGATTTCCATTCATAGATGAATCCCAGGAAATCTCTAATCAGATTCCCTGCATTTTTGTACTTCTTTTTTAAATTGTCTCCCTGTTCCTTTATCATCCAGATTCGGAAGTGTCCAGGAGGTCAGGTCTCTCCTGATCCATGCACGCAGTCTCCATCAGGAAACTCAGGGAAGCTGGTGCTCTTCAATGGGGAATTAGGATTCTTCAAGGGAATGTGCTAAGATCCTGGAACATGAAAAAGCTCCAAAATCCTGCTGTGTAAACACAATGAGTGAGGACTATCTGAGGCATTAATAAGCTACTTGAGCCTTAAGTATAACTAGACAAAATCAAATTTTAACCCGAAAGTATTTCTAGAATAATGGCATCCAAAGAAGTACTATCCAAGGAAAGAGGACACAAATCTGATCCAGTCATTTTCATATTTTTTCACTACAACCCATATTATGGTCTGCCACTTCAGAAGCAATTAAGGATCATTAGTTTTAATAAAGAAAAATTAGTTGGTGTTGGGAACAAACATTGTCACCTGCATAAATGGCTTTGGGGAGACTGATTGAAAGCACTCTATTTTCTTTTTCCATCTGTGCATGGAGTACAAGCCTGATCCCTCTAAAATTAATTTCAGCTTTTCAGTACGTTACTTCAGTAGGGCTAAGATTTCATGCTTGATTTCTTGTGCTTTGCATTTCCTGTGTTTTATATTGCCTTGCAGGTATCTATGCACTTATTCTAGGATTTTTCAATCTCCAATTTACATAGTGTGCTTTAGGTATACTGTAATAATGCACATTATTCCAACCAACACCTTTGGGGTTCCATTTTGAAATCAATTTGACAGCAGTGTTGGTATGGTATATATAATTATTACTAAATATGTATAAAACACCACTTCCAAGCATTAGATATTCATTGCACATTTTGCAATAAGATACCAAATCACCATGAAAGTACTCTAGGAACTGTGGATAAAGGAGGGAACGAGAAAGGTAAAGAGGAATTCTGCCCACGGAAAGCCTGGCTGACAACAGAGAATAAGAGGTAATTTGCTACTAGTTTGTACAAGTTCTGATTTTTGAAAATTACACATAGCAATTAATAAAATTACTTTCAGTTTTTTTTTAAAAAAACTGAATTTTGAACAGATTCCAAATTATTTTCCTGAGAGTATGTTATAGCTCAAGTTCAAGTATTACAAAGGAAAAAATGACATTCTGTCACATGAAATGTCAATATGCAGCAAACTCAGTATTGCAGAATTTGCAATTTAACTTTGTGCCTGTCAGCAAGACTAATTGTGTGACTTTCTTAGAGGAATAACTTATATACTTAATCAAGCCAGGTAAAAATGTCAGAGTAGCGAATGTAAAAGCAGATTTCACTGTCTGAAATATGAGGTATATGAAAACATGGGCATTTGCTGCAACAAGGAACAGAAAATTATGTACAGAAGGAAGATTCCACATGCTATAGTTGGCAAGGAATTGGAGCCGTACTGCTGGTTAGAATCTTATGAAACAGCATCTCAGTTTTGATTCCCTACATAAGATGTACAATTTGATTTTCTTCCAAAAATGTTGAGACTTCATTACCAACATTGTATTACAACTTGGAAGTTTGTCTCTGGTAAGACATCTATTATTATTCATTATTTGTGTTTTGCAGTGCTTGAGATCTATAGTCAGGAACTGATGTATTGGTCTGTAAACGACTGAACAGAGGAAAAAAGAAATAGGAATGATAAAATATTATAGATATTTTTTTCCCCAAAGATTTAGAGATTATTACTAGCAAATGATCCTTTTTTTTTAATATATTTTGTAATTTTCCCTTTGGCTAAGCTGGTGGTGATCAACTTTACTAGATGTTTAAGCACAGTAACTTCCAATGACGTTAAAGGATGTCCATATACCATAACCTTCCGGCACGTGACTGGACTTAGAGTGCATATTTGGTACAATCAGTCTGGTTGTACATGGGCTAAGTTGAACAGATCTAACATTACCTGAATATTTTAGATTCTTTCAAATGCTCAGATTGACATGTAGCCTTTTCCCAGTCTATAGCGGGCACAGTGCCTGCTTCCAATGCTTAAATACGAGAAGTAAGAAGGAAAGAACATACCCAGAATAGAGCTTTAACTACCCAGGATGCTCTGTGAAGTTGATTTCCCACATCTCTCCCAATCTGAACAGCATATGACCTAGATGTATTCAGTGTTGATCTGTTTCTAAGACTTCTTCATCACCTTCATTGTAATATGAAGATATCCATGAAAAGATAGAAGAGAAACTGCAAGTTTTCATGTGGAAGGAAGCTGAGAGTGAGGCGGAGTAAAAAAAAATTGCCCCATTATCTGAGAATGTGCCATCATTTGAAACAAAGTGTCTAATATCTGATTGATATTTCCTGGCACAAACATTCTTCTTCCAGAGTCCAAAATACAACCCTGATGAGGCTTACCAAGAGGTGGTCTTGCATCAAAGGAGCACCAGGAAGTGTGGATAATAAAAGTGAGTCTTTATCTCTCAAGGAAAGTGTGACAAATGTGACTCGTTATTTTCTTGAGGTATTAGAAACAATAGAGAGAAAGTATAGGCACAAACCAAAAGGGAAAGATCCAGACAGAATTGCTGGGAGGTGTAATTGGTGGAGTTTGAAGCAGCTCAGCTGTTCTGTGGAGGTACTTGATCCTCATGAGCCTACCTTTTGTTTTCAAATGGACCTTAAACAATAGCTTTGCTTCAGTTTGGTAATTCCTGCTCTTTTCTTTTTCTATCCTCAGGCTGTTGTTTGACAGAAAATGAACTGTGTTTGATGTGGTTGTGCTTATTAGCAGAAGACTTAAAAAGCTCTGTAGTAAAAAGGGCCTCTTACTAATAACACTTATAATAATGTTATTTATAGAACATTCCCAAATCCCCTCCTAATATGCTTGGGGCATTGCTAAGGAATTGAAAACACAGTCTGAATAAGAACAGACATAAAAAAAGCTATTACATTGATCATTGTAGATGGATAAGCTTCAAAAACCTGGGCAATTCAAGGTTCATGTTTGTCTAGAGCTTATTAAAAACTGCCAAAAAAAAAAAAAAAAGGAAATTAAGGATGAACTTATTAAGTTTCTTTCTGTTCTGATCAAGTTGGATATTATATGGAAGTCACCTGTAAGTACAGCAAAAACTACCTTTCCGGTGATTTATTACCAGTTTTGATTCTGCTCCAACCCAAACTTTCCAGTGCAGATGCATAAGGAAAAATTAAAAGGGAAAAAAGAATGTATGGAAGAAAAAGAACCCTTATTTTGACAATAAGGCAAAGGGATTGATGGAGAAATCAGAATCCATATCCAGTTCCAAATCTTACAAAGAAAACTCAGTTCTGGAATAGCAGTAGATAGGTTCAGATATATTTAAGCCATTTAGGTATTTATTATTAGAAGCCTCAAAACCGAAGTTTCTGCGGCTTCTTTTGGGAACTAAAGTTTAACTATCTATCTTTACTGTTAGTGTACTTCCAGGGAAAATATGATACTTGTTTTCCCTGATACTTTTTGCCATATATGCTGTGGAAAGGAGAAATAATGTCTGTACTTCTTTTAACTTTTCAGTAGAAAAGTTCCTTTTATTTTTTTTAAAAAAAATTCATTTTTTTCAGTCTTTCCTCATGGTCTTCAGATTTCTCCTGGTTATTAGAGTAACCAGGAAGAGTATTCAGTCCAGTTAATTCTTATTGTTTTTCTTGGATTCAGAGCCTCAGACTAATTACAGGACTTGAGTCTTTATAGTGCTGAGTAGCAACAGCAGTAGAATGGCCATAATACTTCATGTGTCCAACACTCAGTATTTCTGTGTATGTATCCTGAGGGCTTTGCATTTGTGTGTATGAGTCTGATGTCATTGACATATTTAGTGCACAATCAGAAATCTTCTGAATGGTTTTTGAATATAATTGCTTCCTTGTCTTTTGTTACCATCTTATAATGTGAAGTTAACTATTTCTACTAAATATAGAACACTGCAATTTGTCTTAAACTAATCTCCATTGTTTCAGATCATATTGCAAATTTTCTTTGAATTCTAAACCATGCTCTAATCTTCTTTCAGTTCTTCACAGCTTCATGTTATCTACTGACTTAATAAGTATCCTGTGTTTTGTCATTCAGGTCATTAACAAAAATACTGAAGAGTGCTGGACCTAGGACATGCTGAACTCTATAGCATTCAAAATCACATTTTAAAGTCTGTGAGCATCCTTCCTAATTCTTTGACAACTTTCCACTCCCCTTTGAGGAGAGTCTTTTGTTAGAGTGAGATTTTGTAATGTTTCAGACATACCAAATATATCTGCACTTAATTCTGCTCTTTGCATTTTGATATCTCCATCAATGCTCTGTTCAGATCATCAGCCCCAAGGTATGGAAAAAGCTCAGACAAAAGGTCAGATTATAAAATTATTGTTTCTCCTTCTTGCTCAGCACTGACATATATATGATGCACTAAATAGACCTCGTTTTGGATGTTTCGGGCAATTCTTGAAACACTCAGCTGCATATGATCTGATCATATGATTGCAGGATATTTAGAGATAGCTGGCCTAAATCAGGCTTCCAAAAAAATATGGGAGTTTCCACAACAAAATGGAGCTTATTCTAAATTTTCTCCTGAACCAGAGAAACAACAACAACAAGGAAAAAAAAAAAGACTTCCAGACTTCATGTACAAAAGGTTAAATTAAATCTTTATTGATCCTGAATTACTTCAGTTAGTTGTAAACAATCTTTTCTGAAATAGATATAAGACAATTAACAGATTAAGTAACACTTGAACACCACTGAGAGCACAAAGTGCAGAACCTTTCAAGTCTCAAAAAATCTCTTTTGGGATAATAAGGCTCTGATAATGCAAACAAATTCTAGTTGGCAAATTATTCCCTTTCATGTTAATGATATATCAGGACATCAAGTAATGTAACCACAACGCAGTCAGCAGCATTAATTTGCAGGAGGCCAGGTGTGAATTATAGGAAAATTGCAGGATGCACAATACAAATGGATTTGGGAAGAGTATTAAACCACAAAGATTTCAATTAAAAAAAAAAATTATCTGTGAGCTGCTGCCATTTACATCCTACTCAACCTGGGAATTAGATCTCTGTGATATATGGCAGCAATTAAATTGTGGATAGTAGGGCTATAGTCTGATCCCTACAGAGCCACAAATTGAGTTGTTCTTATATTAATGGATAAATGTTGAATATAGCCACAGAGTCTAAAAAAGATCTACAGTTCTCTGTATGATGAGATAAGCACAGATGCAGAAGAAATTTAGCATTCATTCAGCCTCTTATGGTCCCTATCCTCTGGTAACATTTCAACTACTTTTCTAAATGATGACAAATGCTTGAATCCAAGATATCTGGAGAATGAAATTATTTTTTCAAAGTTAATTCCTCTAAAGAATCACCACCTTAAAGGTTGCTGTCAAAAGCGACTGAATTGAATTATGCTACATAGTGAGAGGAAGAAGGAGAGAGGATATATGAGAGAAATATGATATAGATTCTCAATATTACTTTTTTTTTTTTTTTTTTTTTACTCTTAGGTACATTTGCAGCAAGCAGTTACTTTTGTGTTTTGCTAAGTAGGCCTATGATTGTTATAATTATTTTAATTACCTGTACAGTGGTTATCTCGTTACATATGAAGTTACTGTATCTGTAACTTTTCTAAGGATCAGAGTTCAAATTTAACATTACAAAACTATCAAAAATATTATGATGGTGGATTAGGTGATTCAAGAGGTCATCTAATTCAACCTCTTGATCAAAGCACGTCTATCTAATTAGAAGTTATATCATGTTGCTCAGGACCTTGTTCAGTCAAGTCTAATCTCCAAAGATGGAGATTCCATAGCCCCCTTAGGCAACCTGTCCAATCTGCTTGACCACTCGCATGGTGAAAATTGCTTTACCTAGCCACATACATTGTATGCTTCAGTCCCCTAAATAGTAACAGTCTGATGGACTCTCTTTATCTTGTTGATATATCTTTAGTATACAGTATTTCACATTCTGCTGACTCCACTTTTACTAATTAGCCTTTATGACCTCCAAGTCATGTTGTTAACTCATGTTCAAACTTGTTGACCGCTGGTGCTTTGTTGTAGTGGTTCTATCTAGACAGTCAGGTCCCAGTCCGTGCCCTGTATTGGTGTTTCATCCCACACACTTTTCTTTCTCAAACTCCATGAGATTTCTGTGGGCCTAGTCCTGTCATCCTGCTGTCACCTGCTTGCCCCAGTTAGGTGTCATCTGTAAACCTGTTGAGGGTTTGTGTCATCTCATCTGGATCACAGATAGAGGTATTAAACAGTACAGGCCCTGGTATTAAACTCAGGGAAAACCACTCCAGGAAGACTTGGTAGCTCATCCATCCAATTTGCACTTCCTCCGTTTGGCTTCTAAGGACACTGTCAAAAGAATGCTAAAATCAAGATAAAAAGCAGGCACTGCTCTAACACTGTCCATAATGCTAGTCACTTCATTCTAGAAGACAATCATGCTGATTAGGGATAATTTGCCCTTAATGTATCTGTTCTGACTGTTTCAAATAATTTTGGGGGCCTTTATGTCTCCAGAAATGGCTTCCAAGAGATCTTGCACCATAATCTCCCCAAGGTGAGAGGAGGTTGATCAGTCCAGATTTTTCTGTATTTCTTGCATTTCCTGAAAATGGGCATAGAATTTTCCGTTTTACAAGGAACGCCCGCTAGCCACAGTTTTTCAAAGGTGATACAGAGTAGTCATAAAAAGGTCTGTTCCCTCAACACCCTTACATAAAACTTCAAACATCTTTTTTGCAGAAGAACTGGACCTTGAATCCTGACTTGGGCCCAGTGTCTTATCTCAGGCAGATATTCATCTGAACAAAACTAATTCTTATATGAGCTGCTTTATCCACGTTACATGTTTTTTCCATCTACAGTATACTACCTTGCTCAATCATCTTTAGTCCTTTCTTTTCAAGTTTTAATTAGAGTTTGGAGTTGTATCTGATCGAATGCAGATGTCTTCATATGAGCACGTTGTGTACATTCACTTTATAGACAAGGAAGAAAAGAACTTTTGAGATATTAAAGATATAAAAGGGATATTTCTCTGCTGCCTATAAAGAGTATTTAAACATATAGCTCAGATACAGATGATGAATTCTGTTAAAGGGTACCTCTAAGCCTTTACGGACAGACCTCTTATCACAGAAAATGATCATCGCTACAGCAAAAAGAAATGTTTAATTAACATTGTGACTGCATTTCCACAGACTGTGACCTATTCCATGAATTCTGAGTGTGTCTAATTATACTATTCATATCTTGCTCTCACATATATACACAGGAAAGTCCATGTATTCTCAGTGTTAGGAAACATTGATAAGAAATAAAATAAAGATTTGGAAATTCACATGATCAGAAGATATGATTTGCTGTCATGAAAAAATCCCAGGATTTCCAAACTTTATTTTCTCCATGGAGAGTGGGTAAATGCCCTAGTCATAGGTCAGTCATTTCACAATCTCTCTTCTCTCTCCCTCTTTTTATTTTTTTTTTCATTTTTTCATTTTTTGTACTTTATCACAAAATTAAAGATTAAACTTAAAGAGTTTCTGTATCTAAGGAGCTTTTCTTCAATCTTTTTTTCTAAAGAAAGTTTTTCTCGAATGATTTGATTTTGATGGATTGGTATTCTTGGTAGAAAAAAAAAGTCCTGTCCAGTTCTAATTGGAAGTGGACATTTACTCTGAACTAGTAAACATGAAGTTTCTTTAGCATTTTGCCTTGCAGACAGATTGTATATTTTGCTGCCCACAGCTTGCCTGGAGATCTCTCAGATTCATGTATTATTCCTATTTGCTAAGTGCACTTCAGTAACAATACTTATTAGGCATAAAAACCCCCAAAGCAAAACAAAAAACACAATCTGGAAGAGAAAAATCTCTGAATAAGAAAATGCATTCTATTTTATAAGAAAAGTTTACAAACAAAAGAAATAAAGTTTTCCTTCCATGCCCACAGTTTTGCTTCCAGTGTACATTTAAAGTGAAAAATTTAAGATCAGAAACTATTCCTTTGTGGGCAGTTTTGTTAAAAGCAAAACACTTAGAAAGAACAGCTTATGTGCTTAGCAACTACTGAGGGTACTAATGGCATTGGCTCTTTCCTCTCTTTTACACTTGCTGTTTTGAAAATAAAGTTAATTTTACAATATTGTTGTATTCTCCTACATTCTTTGCAGATGTAACCTTCAGAGGCAATTTTAAATCACAGTCAGACCCTAACCATTCATTTCAGCCCTGAAGTTATTTCATATATGTTAATTAACCCTACTGTTTCTCATTAGGCCTAGTGATGAACAAACTTTTAAAGCCCTCTGACAGTGTCTAATCTACAACTAAGTTTCTTTGAAACAAGGAAAACACCGAACCAAATGCAAACTCTGTATTAAACCAGTAGCAAATGGTCAGGTGCTTATTTCAAATACTCTGTTATCGTGATGTGGCACATTCTGGGAATTTGAAAAATCTGAAATATGTAAACTTCCAGTGCCAGTTAGAAAATACCACACTTGCATAGGAAGGAAAAAGAATGTCACACCTGGCCTAACAAAGAGCTTTGGGAAAATTAGAGCAAAGCTATCAGAGCAAAAACAAGAACAAAACTGCTGCGGACATAAGTTGTGAATGATATGTTTGTCATCTTCAATGGGATATAGACAAGGGGTAAGCACAGTCTCATTGTATGCTTTCCAATGCTAACATTTTTAATTCCATGGCTATGTTCAGTGACCCAGTGTTGGTTATTTGTGTGTACAACAGCTTAGATTTCCAGATGTCCAGAAAGGCCGATGCTACTATTAGTTCATAATATGTCTAAGACATGATAAAATACAGCGGTGGCAAAAGAGAGGTATGGCCATATTGGATCTATCACTTTGAGATTTGCCACTATTAACAGATTCAGTTTAACGATAATCTTTTTTTACAATATAAAGCAGATTCGTCAAGTACAGAAGGAGAGAAGGGCTGAATAGGGTGATTCGGCCTGACTTCTTTCCCCGTTTCCAGCTTCTTAGTATCGCTATTCTACCTGAACTTGAATCCATAAACAAGAAGATGAAAATATTGTGTTTACCCAGAAAAAGAACAAAAGTACTCTGTATTACTATTAGAATTGTCTTTGATTCCCATCCAGTTCTTACTTTCCAGCTGAATCTACCAAAAAAGTGCTAAAATATATAATCTGTTGGAGATGTGAGATGGATGTGAGATAGTTCCTCATTTGAACTACTAGGTGAGACTTAAGAAACAGGAGGGAAGCTGTCAGTTCAGATCCAGCTTGTATCATATTTCCAATAATAACCTGGAGACAGAAGGATCAAATATTGTCTATACTTGCACTGGGCAAGAAGGCACCCTCTTCAAGTGTGAAATGGCTTGGTCTATGCTTTTGTTCAACATGTATTTTTAATTTTTTTTAATTATTTTCCTTTAAAGCCCATGGAGAATTCTAAGTATTCATTAGAACTGAAAAAAAAAAATGCAACAAAAGCAGTGAGATGAGATGTCCCAATATACTTAGTAAATTTCTGCAGCATAGAATACCGCCAATAACAGCATTATTTGCACGGCACTTTGGTGAATTACAGGTGGCCCAGCTTTGTCAAGTGTTCATACTAGAGATAATGGACTTTTAAAATCTGGACAGTAGGTACTTTCCCCAGCAAATTTATCTATAATGTTGTCTTTTGTATTTTGGAGACAAAACATCTGACCTGTGGAAATTAAAACTCCATTCAAATGGTGGAGAATCTATAATTTTTTTGCTATGTCCTTCTGACCCTAACTCCTAGTAGACTCCATTCTAAATTGTGTTCCCTTCCGAATCCATGTGGGGGGTCAGGCATATGCAAGGATCGGTATTCTCTCACCTCTTTCATCTTCTGTAAGTGTTTCTTCTTTGACAGCTCTGCTTTTACCCATGAGAGTTAGCTGGACATCGAAGATACATAATGCTGAAGAAAAGATGGATAATTTAAGTTGCCAATTTGTAAGTCATTATAGATAAGCAGTCATGAGATATCATCAAAACTAATACATTCAATGACACACTTAAAAAAAGGTCCTGATAGTGCTTCTATATTCTACTAGATAAGAGTGAAATAGTAATTGCAGGAATTTCACAGTAATTCTACTGCTTGAACCAAGTGCTAGCCACAGGGACAAAATGATACACATATATAGGTCATGGTAATTTCAAATGGAAATGCTCTGTAAAGAGGAGAAAAGCATGATGGGTAACAATACAAATTACCATGTCAGTAACCCTTACTAAATTTAGCTGAATGCACAGATTGGGGGAGTTTCCTCTTTTCCTTGCTTTCCAAGTTATTAGAAAGTCATAGTCTAGCAAAACTATAGAATATAGAGATTTTCAAACAAAGAGAAAAATTGCATAGAGTTTCTTTGGTTATATAATTGTCAGAGTTGGCTCTCATCCTAACAATTACTATATCTGTGAGAAAAAAAAAAAAGGAATATTCTTTATGATACATATAAAGAAATTTTCTAATTTTGAACTGATTTTGAACACACAGTGCTCTGAATTCTTTCAATTATCTTCTCTTCCCCACAGTAATCCTTGCCTTAGGATGGTGTCCATGAGCTACTGTTGGTTTTTGAAAAACTGCTTTTGCCCTAGATAATTTTTTTTCAGGTAGTGATTCTTGATGATAACAAGTCAATTTTATCATGCAGTCTGCATAGACAGGCCATTTTAGGTCTCCTCTACCCAGGTATGTTGCACCTTGGCCGGGCCTGTCACCTAGATGTGCAGACATAGCATGGTTTGAAGCCCGTTAATGTAATACCGAGACTTCATTTGGTGAGAATACACCAAAATTCAGGGGTCCCTGCTGCACAATCCAATATAATCTTGATACAGAGATTATCCCAGAGTATCCAGTGTGACAGCATCCAGTATGACACAGGAATGGCAGCACCATAATTTCAGCATTTATACATGCGTCCAACAGTCTGGAACTAGAATTACTGCTCTGTACTAAACTTTATGAGCGTGGGAAGGAAGCAAGAAAATACATATTAAGGCTTGAGCTTGGAGCTTCTGAAGAAAAACTGCAATTCTAATGCACTCGAGGTTCTCTACTCAGTTTCAAGTCTGACGTGTATCAGATTAGAGACCTGATATGGTATTCTCATGTGTTTTCAAGATAAGATAAACACCCACTAAGAGGAAGGGTCAATTAATTTTCAATTGGTCAAAATCAAAAAATCAACCAAACAAAAATCTTCTGTTGTTGTTTGGTTGGTTGGTTGGTTGGGTTTTTTTGGTTTTTTTTTTTGAAGAGGCTTTTAAATTGGCATCTATCTGAATTTTGGGGTGTGAAATATATGACTTAATGAATTTTTAGGAAAATGAATTTAGAAAGTAAAATTACCTGCAAATCTGGAAATGATAGGGCTAATGTTGGCTAGCTTACACAGTTCTCTCAAATCCTTTAATTTTTAGTAATCTCAAACATACCTATGTTAAACATGGAAATTTAGAACAGAGATAAGGATTTCATCTTGGTATAATGTTCAGTATCATTAATGCTGTTGAAGTGTGTTGTCTTGTTGCTTGTGTTTCTGGTTAAAAAAACCAAAACTACTAAAAAATTATGTCTTATCAAACATATTAAAAGTGCAAAACATATAGAAATATGTCAGCATCCAGAACAGTTACTAGAATAAAGCTTCTTTCTACATAAAAGAATTTTTTTTCATTCCATTCAGAAAAAGAGTGACAGATTCTTACATTTTGCTGGGGAAGAGGAAGAGAATGGGAAGAGAGAACTTGAGATCAAAGTAACATCTTCTGGAAACACAACTCACCCAAAACAGAATAAAAATACAAAGGAGAGGACCCAGAGTAACAAAACACAAAGATTAAGTACTACAGGATTACACAGGACAATCCAAAGAAAGATCAAAATCCAAATTCCTGCTTTGCAAACTCTGAGGAAGAGGTGTAGCCTGGATTTTCTCCAACATTGTCCTTAGTCTAGGTTCTCAAGGAGTATGTTGGGGAAACAGTTTTTTCTTCATGTATCTGTGAAATGTTTATTGGGTCAAACTTCCTTTTACTCTACAATCAGCAGCAGGAGAAGTGCAGGAATGAAAAAAACAGATTAAGACAGACAGACAGATATGAGATAAGTAATTGTAAGTCTCTACTTCAAACCAGGGTAGACAAACACTTTAACCTGTGGTCATGTGAGAGATTTGACTCTTCGATCAACAGTTTAAGAACAAGCCCATGTCATACCTAAAATGCTGTGCTTGTTCAAACAAGTTTTGTTCTTTTAAAATGTTTCAGTTTCAATAAATCTGCAGAAAAAAAAGAATATTTCATCAAACTTTTTTCCCAACCCTCTCTATTTTGATGTATTTCAAATTGTTGAAAAGCAGAGTAAGTAAAATATGTCTCTGGGGGATTGTTTAAATGGAAGAAAAGTATCTAGTGAAACTTTTTATAAAGCATAGATATTAATTCCCGCTTACAGACCAGCACTTCCTCCCCGGGGAAATAAATTCTAATATCAACTCAGTGGTGAAGGTATTGCTCAACACAGTTGTATTTGTCACTGACCATATAATATCCAAGTCACTTTTACAAAGTGTTTGAAGATGCTGGGTTTAAATTAGCAAGGGACTCTACTGTAAACAACAGATGAATTGGATAGCAAGCCTGTTGCAATCTGCTGGAAAACAGCCACATTTGCTGCAGTGGAAATGAGATGTGTAAGATAGCAATGAACCTGAAAACACAGAAGGGAATTAAAGGAAGCCTAATCAGCTGAGAAACTGAATGGATTTAGCGATAGGGCTTTCTAATGGCTATTTGCAGATACTTCAGTGTACCTCTTTACTATATCATCATTTTCCAAGGCATATGTCCTTGCATCCCTTTCCCAAGTGAATTCCACACTTGGCACTTTTCTTCCTGATTATCCTTTTTCAGTTTCAAGAAACCTACCTTGGGATTTGTGTGTTGAAGCTCCTTCTCTAAGAAGTGTTAACTTGGTTCTTAGGTTCCTCTCTACTAATGGCATGAATAATCCATAGCTTGGATTACTTCCCCTGTTTTTAATGACATCTGGAGAGAGAGAGACTGGGCAGCTTAGAAAAAAGTCAGTGATGAGAAAAAAATGTGAAAAATATAGGAAATGTGAAATTATAAACAACAAAAAAAATCTCCCTCCAAAGTGCACCCATCAGCCATTAGAGCTTATTCTTTTGCTGTAAAGAAACTTGGGCATGTCATGTTCTGCGCTTTTGATGCAATTTTGTCATTCATAAAATTTCTTCCGGGCACAGTATGACCATAAAAAGAACATGTTTTAATTTCTAAAAGTATGTAATGGAAAATTTACATTGGCTCAAGTCTGTGTAGAACCCAGAGCAATCAGATATTTTATTGCAGGTGTTTTTGGTGAGCAATGTTTCTCCACTCATAAGCTATGAGTTAAAAGGTTGAAAAATAAACAGAATGTTACTGAGGAAATACAATATAAAACAGTAATTTTGGAAAACTGAATAAAATAGCAGCAGAAGGTGTGATTACTACATTCAGTGTAGTTTGCCAACATTCCTGAACCCAGTTATTTTGTTGATATATCTGTAAGTGGGTGATGGAGTGCTAGCTACTGTCTTCCTCGCCTTTTTTTTTTTTTTACCTCACTCCTCATTGTGCAGTCCAATTTATTCATAATTTTTTCATTTATGTGTTTTGAGGGAGAAACTGTTCTACTATTTAATGCAGTTGTGGCAAGTCCTTGCAAGAGGGAAGACCTTGTTGTAATGCAGCCCATGGACTTCAGTTTCTGGTGTCTACTCTATGTCCTCAGTTCAGATACACTTTCCCTGTCCTTGTATTTCACTTTACCATTTCTGTAGAGCTTTACTGATTGTTTTGAGAGAGCCTTTTCGATGTTTCAACTCTGCAGAGAGCAATCATCATCATTCAGGAACTCAAATTATTCCACAATATAGAAAAAAGCTTTATCGAATATGGCCTTGTCCTCTTTCTGCCTTGCCTTGCCTTGCCCACAGCTGGCAAAACTCATTCTGGTTGTATGTATGTGTACAGCATATACTGACAAATACTGTTAGAGAGGATAAATGAAGCTGGAGTTGAGGCACTTGCTCACCTCTGCAATGCCCATTCAGCTCTTGGCTGTGCCCTAGATTTCACTGAGTAGGTCATGTTCCCTCTGTGCTTCATCTCCCACCTGTAAAATGAAGATTGTACTCACTTCTTCATATCTTTTTACTGTCTTAATTAAGACTGGAAGTTTGCCAGAATGGGGATGGTGTGTGGCTATATCTGTGCAATGATGTAGTGCCTAGCTCAGAAATGGTCTGTAAGTCCTTGCATTATTCTCTGTAGCTCTCAGCACTCATAGCAGGCTTTATTTCCTGTGTTATTTTCTTGCCAGGATTCAAGTTCAAGATTCCCTATCTCTCCCGAATTTTTTGATGCCACAGATGCTCATATTATCAGATATCCATGCAAATATGCATCCATGTGCAGGTCTGTGTTTCTCTTGCAGCAATAGGAAAGATGGGCTGATGTCTAAATCAAGTCTGAAAATATGAGAGAAATGAAGAGTTCTTTTGCACCACATTTTGATGTTTGTGATAGTGTTACTATTAGGTAGCCAAAAATACAGATACTGCCTTGGAAATATCTGCCAATAGTGAAGCCCACTTTTTTAGTGAGGGAATATGCCACCTTCTGCTTTCACCTGGGAGTTCTTTATCTTGCCTTCTACTGAACAAAGCTCATCTTCTTTCTTCATGGAGTGCTAGAGAGACAGACCAGTAGCCACAGGTAACAGAAAACACAGACTGGACTCACTGCAGCAGGTTCATCACTGAGGCTACAGCCTCAAAATTGGAGCTGTGGGGTTGCCCGTCATCTTGTTCTCTCTGCCTTTTCTGTGTGAAACCAATGCAAATAGTGTAAAAGTTATAAAATCTAAGCCTGACTAGTGTCTTAAGCCATGTGTTTTGTAGACTTTTTTTGAGCGTTCATACAAGATTTTTGAAAAACAAGGAGAGAGATTTTGCCTCATTAACTAATGAACAGCGATTGAAAAACCCCTTCTTAAACAAGGGTCTTTTACCTTTGGCTAAATAAACGAGAGCATAGAGATAAGGTTAAACTTTGGAACAAAATTAATGATGCTAATATTAAGTCTTGCTGTTCTTTAATTATTGATGTCACTGTACTGCTGCCCTTAAAGATTTGGGCATTTACAAGCATATCCCTGTAGGTAAAACTGCAACCTTTCTGGGTTTAGCTATCCTATATTTCTACAGGAGTAACAATGATTTGCAATTACATTGAACCGTTCAAGTTATAACGGATAAAATACTGAAGAAGCAAATATTTCAGTGAAGAGCTCCCCCACCTATTTCAAGTATCTGACTGTTCTTTACCATAGCACATTAGGAAACCTTCTAAGCACCACAGCTCTTGCATTACCATTGCATTAATACCAAGATGATTTTGACAACTACTTTGGAAAAGCAGAATGTAAGCATGCTGTCATCATACATCTTGCATGTATATATTATCATTCTGAGGATAAAGTAAAGCTGTAAGTTGATGGCTGTACTATTTTTCACTTAAAGCTTTTAAATCACTTTGCAAACATGCAAGTCATGTCCCCCTTTTACAGGTAGAAGTGCTAGTGCATAGAAAGGAATAATTAATCCCAAACTTTCCCAAGAGGTCATTAGCATAGTCTTTCTAAATTAAAGCTATTGCTTTATAGCAGTAGAACAACTCAGCTTTAGAGATCATCTATTTTTTATTGATACTTGAATTGTCCACACAATATTGGAAGTTTGGGGGAAGTGCATGAGGCCAACAAGCACTTATATGTCCAAAGCAGTTAACAGTGTTTGTAAGTGTCAGTTAAGTTGCATGTGGGATAAGGTGAATAAATATATAAAACTTGATGATTAACATAACAAGTAAATATTTGGTTTCATGTTTCAATATGAATAATTTTATTAACATGAGAAGCAGAATAATGATTGATTATAAGTGTCTATATATGAAAGAGAAAAAAAACACTGTTCAAACATCTATTTCGTGTTTGTGGTTATTCTTTCAATCTGTTGTATTACACTATATTCAGCATCAGTAATACACATGAATGCAACATGTACTTTATGGCTATGTCATCAAACAAAATATATATCCTTTCCATGTGTAACTACCTTTTGAAATCACTATTATGTGGCATATTTGTCGAGATTTACTTACCTACATGGTTTAGGACATTGTATTAATTTGTACAGTTCTTTGTTAGTGTGTTTCCATTAATTTATGAAATTGTACTTTTATAAGTGCCTTGAAATTGCTTGCTTAATGGAAAATGAGCTCCTGAAATGAGAACTTGCATGAATTTCTTTGCTTTTTAAGAGCAAAGAAATCTCTTTTTTTTTTTTTCCCAATTACATAAACATGTGAGTTACTTCTGTGGCTCAGAATAGTAGGAATAACTAAAAAAATAAAATTAATACTAATATAAAATACTATAATACTACTTGACGGCCCTCAGAATTTTGGTTAGTCCCTATAAAAATGCTCAAGTGATGCTAATAATTAGACAAAATCTGCAGAGCTTTTCTTAGTTCCTGGTGCTTTGAATCCTCAAATCTCTCTTATCATTAGGGTAAAGTGTACTTACTCAGGGGCAACATAACAGAGAACATATGTTCTTGCTGACCGCTTATACATTATACATCACCAAAAATTGGAGCCCTGAGTTGAAAGCCCAAGCACAGCAAAAAAGAGGAAATATAATAAAGTAGCTAAAAAAATGGGAGATCTTGTGAATGAGAACACAAAAATGATAAGTTGAAGGTGATGAAAGAGAGAAAGGAAGCACAAACTGGAGTTCCTGGGTTATACTCATATAGTCTGTCTTGAAGTATTGCATAGGTTTGATTTTCCACTGTCCTACTCTATTTCATCCTTTTCTCTTTCCAAAGAAAGTATTAACTATATCAGAAATGTCCTTAGCTGAATTTGGCCACTCTGCACTAACTCTATAAGGCAATTAATGACTGCTGATAGTAAAGGACAATGAAACAATTAGTTAGCTCTATTTAAATAATTAATTTGCAATCTGAAAAGAAATGTTGTCAGCTTTTCAAGCTGCATCTCATTCAATTCCCCCAATTCTGCTGTACTTAATTTTTCATTTTCATTTTAGCTTAAGATGAAAGTCGTGAGACAACTGTTGTGATTTTTTCCTATGGATTCCCAAATGTGTTAGGAGTAACATGAGTTACTAGGAGCTCTGTGTAGAGAGTGAGGGGAGAGGAGGGATATAGGAAGGGAGAAGGAGAAGATAAGAAGAGAAGTATTGTAGGTAGAAAGGAGAGTGGAAGTAATCCATTCTTTCAGGAAAGCAGATTTTTTATGTGTCAGAATGGAAGAATAAGAATCAATCATTCATTCAAAACCAATAGGCTCTGCTGTTTCACTGCTTTATAAATGATTTAGAAATTTAGTTATATTGAAATTAAAATATTAATAAAAGACCTGGGCAAGGATTAATTTTCAGAGCTGTTTCAAATAACAATGTAGGAGTTACGTAGAGCAAATTTTTGACACACTTAGCTGCAAAGCAGCAACATAAAGCAGTAAATGGGGATTCCCTTTGCCTTTTTGGGAAACTCAGGAAACATACTTGAGACATGTATGAAAAAGAGAAGAGCATACATGAAACCTCTTGTTCTTCCACAGTCATCAACCAGCTTAAGGGAGGCTGATGATGGTGGTGTGTGCTTAGATTGAGTAGGACCAAGAATGGAAAGGAAACATAAAGGTGGCTTAGCCATAGACTGAATCTTGCTCACACAGTGCTGCTGTCAGCTCTTTTCTCTCCACTGGATGTTTTTCAAAGGAGAGTGCTCACCAGGCTGGTAAGTGCTTAAAGATCTAAGACTATATATTCTGGTTTGATATATCACTTGCACTATATAAATATTTTATACTCCTGATTCTTTGGATCTCAAAGGCACAGGTCAAATATTGAGTGATGGCTTTTACTATAATTTCTGTAACTGTAACGGTTCTGAAAAGAAACAGTGGAACATATGTCTTCTATCCTCTTTTTTTTGATTGTTACACTTTTTTGCATGTCACGATCCATGAACAATTAAATTACATATTTTAGTCCATTCCACCTAAGGATGTGTCAGCATGCAATATATGTTTTGAAAAAAAATTATACCATTCTCTAATATGAAAAAAAGATTGGAAGCAAATGGATTATTCTTTGTGTACAATGGACTGAAGAGATTCAGTTTCATTTTTTTTTAACTCCTCTTTCATTTCTTTTGAAGTATACAGGAGTGGTTTGTGTCTCTCCAAGTTATATTGCTCAGAAGGGTGACTGGATTAAGCAAATAGAATGAAGTAGACAAGGTTGTTTGTGCAACAGCAAGTTTTCTTGAACCATTCCAGCTTGAGATAATGAAGGTATGAAGATCTAATTCAACAAATTGCTGAACATTAACCTTTTGACTTTCAGTATATCCCACAGAAACTCACGGAAGTTGCAGGAAGATGGTTTCACTTAAGACTAGTTCCTCCCAATACCATATAGAAGTGAAATCTTACAAAATACCTTCAAGAGGAGAACGACTTATTTAGTTGATTATTTATTTTATTTTGTCCTCATATTAAGCAGATAAGCTTCTCAGGAGTTATGAAAGCTAGGATGATATTATAACTTATGATAAAGGAAAACATAGAATGGTTGAATGGCAGCTGATCCAGAAATGCAACGGTGCACATGCTTCAGAGGAAAGATAAACAGTACAGAACTTCCTACATTTATGTCAGCAATAAGCCTATCTAAAGAATTTAATCTCTGTTTTAGTTTGGTGGTGATAATAATAAAATAAACAATGTGATATTCTGTTACCATCAAAAGCATATGTAAATCAAAACATTGCTAGAAAAACATCATTTTTCCAAATATTACTGATGCAGAAATGACAGCTAGATCTCCTACTGGGAAAAATCAGAGCCTGTTTTGCTGCTGAGGCACAGGGGTGTATGTGTTTGGTCCCAGTGCTGCAACTAGGATGGCTTTATGGCTTCCTGGTTGGGTCTGGTTTGTGTCTGGCTGTGTTTCACCCTGGTAGGGCATTCTCAGCTCTGTCTGCACCCACCAGTGTTGACACAGAGCAGATATTGTTTCTTGTGCCAAGGACTTTTTATTAACACGCTTACATTAAGTGTTTCATATTGGCTCATAGGAAACTTGAAAAGTAACTAGTAGATAAAGCAGCATGGCCCAATATTTACAGTGGGGTCTTAACATGCATGGAGCTTGGTCCAGTTTCATGTCTTATTTGCTGTGTGACTTTCATCATAAAACTCTGTGATTCAGCTTCCTCTTACAGAAATTGATGATGGCTTTCTTGTCTTTCTTATAGCAGAAAATGTTTTTATGCACATAAAATATTACGGTTAACTGTTCTAAACTTTAGAGTCCAACAGAAAGCTAGTGTCACTCTCATTTTCTCCTAAGCTCCAATGTGGCAGATAGATAGATCATCTGCTACCATGATCCATAAACAGAGTTGGGGGAGAGGTTGGAGAAGTAGGATGCTCGGACAGTATCTGTCAAAGTAGCTAGTAAGATCATCCATTTCTTTATCATGTGTCAACTGAGACACACAAAGCTCCAAAGAATTCTGAGAATCTTCCTTCTCCTCTCATCTGAAAGTATTTATAAATAATGACTTGCTAACAAACTGTAGTACAATTGCAATTTAGCTAATAAGGATGACTAGGGTCAGATGTCAAGATAAGTATGATGAAAGAAAAAGTTGCATTGTAAGACTAAATGATTCTTCTATTATACAGCTTAGACACATTTTTAAAGAGTTTATTCTGTTTGTGAAACATGCCTAAAATCAATGGGTTTTAAAATTCTATTCTTTAGCTCTGGTGAATAGATTTCAATGGTTGAATTTTAACTTTGGAAAAAGGCAGGTGTTTCTTCTAAGAGATAAGTGACAGGTTTGCTTAGCAACATATGATTTCAAAAAGTTTGATGATCTATTATAGAAAAAATTAATTTGCCTTCCAATTGCCTTTTTTATCACTGTCAGTTAATACTGCTACCATTATTTAATGTGTGAGGATACCAGAATTCTGATTAGCATTGCTATGATTTTGGCAGGTTGTATCAAAAGAACTCCATGCATATATATAGCATTTGCCCTATTACCATCCTATCCTCTCTTCATAAAGCATGGGCATTCAGATCTGAATTAAACTTAGTATAGGACACTTGTATTTCAATACAAGTGTTAAAATATACTATGCTATCTTTATCCTATTTTTATTAAAGCTGAGTAATGTCGTGTTGCTTGGTTTTCTGACAGAAGAATTTTTATTACCTCAGAATAGGAGGTAGGAGCCATAGAATCAGCAGTTGAAATTCTAGCAAATTATTTTGGATTTACTTGGTACTACCAAGAAAGGGTCAAAAGCATGATTATGATCTCCTGTCATCTCTGGTATTCCTAGCTTCTTATAGGGCTGTGTATGGCAGATCAAACTTTCCATATAAGAAACATCTGACACAAGTGGTTGAGCTATATAAATAACAGGCTAAAGGACCTAACTGGATATCCCGATGAAATTATGAAAGATGAGTTTGAGTCACGAATGTGAATACCTGGAGTACTGGAATGCTTGTGAAATAGCCAAATTTATGCCCTACACTTAATTTGGGCTGCTTTTAATTTGCTCAGCTGAAATTTCTTTTCATAAAACTTTTCCCATTTGTCTCTCTAGAATCTGCCCAAGATCATCTGAACAGTAGAAAGGAGACAAGTAAAAGAAGCAGACACAAGCCATCTGGGTCCAGAGATGCTTTCCATCACACTTCAAAATTAAGTGATTCAAATGGAGTTTTAATTTACATGTTAGATTTAATAACATACTCATTGCATATTAATTAAATAGCAATGGATCATTTACTAGCCCATTTAATGAGGTGTAACAACTGCTGCCTATAAAATATACAGACACTACTATTACATTGTCCTTAAACTCCAGTAAATCTACTTGAATAATTATTAGTGCTTCAGCAGTATATAGTAGCTAATGCATCTCCACATCAGTCCAGTGATGCAATTGCTATATACTGGTACCAATCAATTTCCAAGAGTCTGAGTTCCTGTCTATCTTCACAATTACTGAAATTATCACAAGCTTGCTGCTTCTTGCTACTTTTAAGTCTCTTTACACTGCTCTAGGACCAAACAGTAAATGAAAAGGGCATGAACAAAAATCTAAAACTTGGTTTGAAACTTACTATGCTCAACTTGTTTGGAGCTCATCTCACAGGATTGAATAACTGGTGCAATTTCAGAGTATTGTTTTTTTTTCTGTCCTTATGATTACAGGCAAATGATAGTAAGTGTTATACTTTCAGCAAAAAAAATTATGACAGTCTGGAGGTGTCATAGATTTAAAGTAACACCTACAAACTTTGTACAAAACTGCCTTGCATTATTACTTGTCTAAAGCTAGCAGTCAAATTACTTTTCTCAGATGTTCTTTCCCTTTGATTTCTGTTGGGTGAGGTCTGGTCAGACAGCTGACGCAGAGAAAGTGACATCTTCATTGACCGCTATTTCCCTTTTCGTACAGAAAAGTGACTGTCACATGGCCATACTGTAAATACCTTTCCTTTCCTTTCCTTTCCTTTCCTTTCCTTTCCTTTCCCTTTCCTTTCCTTTCCTTTCCTTTCCTTCCCTTTCCTTTCCTTTCCTTTCCTTTCCTTTCCTTTCCTTTCCTTTCCTTTCCTTTCCTTTCCTTTCCTTTCCTTTCCTTTCCTTTCCTTTCCTTT